>JAQQAC010006923.1:10266152-10328869 GCA_029783875.1 Phataginus tricuspis | reverse complement strand
AAATGACATATCTGACAAGGGGTTAACATCCAGAATATATAAGAACTCATACACCTCCACACCCAAAAGCAAATGACCCTATTAAAAAATGGGCGGAGGATATGAACAGACAATTCTCCAAAGAAGATATTCAGATGGCCAACAGACACATGAAAAGATGCTCCACATCACTAATTATCAGGGAAATGCAAATAAAAACCACAATGAGATATCACCTCACGCCAGTTAGGATGGCCAACACAGAAAAGAATAGGAACAACAAATGCTGGTGAGGATGTGGAGAAAGGGGAACCCTCCTACATTGCCGGTGGGAATGTGAACTAGTTCAACCATTGTGGAAAGCAGTATGTAGGTTCCTCAAAAACTCAAAACAGAAATACCATTTGACCCAGGAATTCCACTCCTAGGAATTTACCCTAAGAACGCAGGAGCCCAGTCTGAAAAAGATATATGCACCCCTATGTTTATTGCAGCACTATTTACAATAGCCAAGAAATGGAAGCAACCTAAGTGTCCATCAGTAGATGAATGGATAAAGAAGAGGTGGTACATACACACAATGGAGTATTATTCAGCCATAAGAAGAAAACAAATCCTACCATTTCCAACAACATGGATGGAGCTAGAGGGTATTATGCTCAGTGAAATAAGCCAGGTGGAGAAAGACAAGTACCAAATGATTTCACTCATCTGTGGAGTATAAGAACAAAGCAAAAACTGAAGGAACAAAATAGCAGCAGACTCACAGAACCCAAGAATGGACTAACAGTTGCCAAAGGGAAAGGGACTGGGGGGGAGGGTGGGAAGGGAGGGAGAAGGGGAATAAGGGGCATTATGATTAGCACACTTGATGTAGCAGGGGGGCATGGGGAAGTATAGCAGAGAAGACAAGTAGTGATTGTATAGCATCTTACTACACTGATGGACAGTGACTGTAATGGGGTATGTGATGGGGACATGATAATGGGAGGAATCTAGTAACCACAATGTTGCTCATGTAATTGTGTATTAATGATACCAAAATAAATAAATAAATAAAAACAAAAAGTTACAGCCCACAATTAGGAAACAGGGGCAGAGCTAACTTGCCCAGAAGTGGATCAAATATATTTCTTTGGCTCTTTTAACAGCACACCTCTAAGCTAACACACTAATAAACAACAGACTGCGCTATGCTTGTTTTTGGCACCAAAAGCATTATCTGAGGTTGCTGACTTGACTTCAGTTCAGGCTTAGAGAAACCTCTTTTACTGTTATCTGTAAGAGGCCCTGATTTCAGAGCCTAGAAGTCTATTTCCTGCTAAATCAGGGACTAACTTTTTATTCTTAAGAAAGAACATCTAACATTTCAGTGGAAGAAACTAGGAAAGTAAAAGTCTATGTTGAAAGCTACTCACCTTGAACAGAAAGGTCAAAGGTTGCTAGCTCACTTTTGATCATTTCCTCACTGGATTTCATTTTGCTTTGTGAATTGGCCACTAAAAAGTCAAATTTGCTGATTTTTGGCTTTTCACTCTGAAACTCTCCAAAGTCATCTGCACATTCCTTGGGAGTGTCATGAGAAGCACTGCTGGAAGCTGGGCTTGGGCAAGAGGCCTCCTGCCTCTGTTCAGCTGTAGGCAAGGCCTGTCTTGTGAAATCTTTACAGTCCCCACTTTCATATTCCTTTTGCTCACTGGGCTGAGGCAGCACATCTTTAAAATTGGCAAAATCTGGGAAGGTAGTTTCTGGAAGAGCATCTTCGCCCGCCAAAGTGGTTACCTTGGAGAGAGATGTCGTCGTGATGCTTTCAGAACTGCCAAAGGCAGTCTCTTTCTTCTGAAGGACTGAGGCAGCTGAGGACCCGCTTCCTGCTGAGAGGACAAATGGAGAGAGTTTTCTGCCCTGAGACGTATCATCCCTGTCTGACCAGTCATAGCTCTTAAGTGTGCTCACTGCAAAATTGCTACTGCAGGTTCCAAAAGCAGCATATTTTAAGTCCTCTATATCTGAAAGGGAAATAAGACCCCACAATTAGAGGCAAGCTCACGATTTAGGCAAAATGCCCTAAACCCTGCAGAAGCAAAATGTCTAGCATGTTTGATTAATTTTATGCTATGCTGGAGTTCACTAAATTTAGAGCTTGTGCTAAAATTAAAGGAGTTGGGTTGCAAAATCTGATCTTTAAAAACCCACGTTAGACTTGAATTGGCATTTATATTTAGTTACAAAGACTCATTTTCTTTGTATATAAAAATTACTAAAAAAGATAGAAAGATCATCTACCAATATATATATTTGATATGATTAGGTTTATTTAATAAATCCACTTTATAAACTTTGTCCACTTATAAACTTTAAAATGAACTTACACAAAAAAATATTCCCTGACTAAAACATATCTCTTTTATCTTGACTTTGTTGGAAAATGTTCCTTTAAAACATGGTCATGTGAACTGTGCATGACAAACTAATTAGAAATTGACAGTTTCTCAAAAACTAAGGTGAAAATAATGTTACTTAATTTTTAATCACTTCTTGGGAGTTTCTGTCTTAGGCAAGACCAAATATGAAATTTTAATAAGCAGTTACTTACCTAGTTGTTATTTTGGTCAATATGGACATCATATTGCTGTGATGGAATATGAAGAAAGGAAAATCAATCTAATCTACTTTAGTCCCTAAGAAATAGAATGTGGGTCCTATTGGGCTCCTGTTTCTCCTTCAACTATGTCAGCTTCTCATTGAAAAAAAAAAAAAAGGAAAGGAAAGAAGAAGAAAATACTAGGGCAGAAGACTTATTTTACAAAGTATTTTTAATATATGGTTAAATAATGTAAGAGGTAGCATAAAACAGCATAAAGAATGTAGACTTTTGATTTAGACCTGGGTTCAACTCCCAGCTCTGCCACCTACTACTTGTGTGACACTAGGCAAGTTATTTGACTTGTTAACCTTGGTTTGCTTACTGTAAGATGAGATGACCATGTACGTGGAGAGGCTGTGATGTGACAGTTAACTGTGTGTAAAGGGCCTGGTTCAGTGTCCAGTGAGCAATACAGAGCAGCAATATTTGTACAGCAGAGTTGCCATCAGCCTCAATTTGGCATTTAGCTGCTGTTTTAAAGCCTAAAATGAAATTATTTCAAATTAAAAATGAAAAGCCAACTCACAAGTTTAGTGGTCCTACTAGGGGAAGTTGCCCACTTGCAAAAATCAAAGCCAGCTTAGGCTGAATATTGCTGGGGGGAAGAAGCCAGCTTTTAAGCAGCGCTTGTCTGCTTTGTCTGGCTGACGTGTGTGTAGCTTCATTTTTGTCATTGCAAATGAGGCAAGAAGACATGCAAGACTCCCTCTCTGACAACCACAAACATGGTTTACAAGAAAAATGTTCAAAAGTTTTGTGACCCAGATTTTCCTAACTAAGCCAATAGGTGAACCAACACTGGGTCATTTTGTCTGTTTTCTTTCTTCGAGAGTTAAAGCACTCCTGACCTTTCCATAGCTCTACTATACCCCAAATCTCTTTCTTTAAACCCGATTAGGGAAGGGGCACTAAATTAATAATAAAAAAGGAAAGTCCTACATGTACAAAAAGGCCAACCAAGTGAAAAGCAGATCCTTTTCACAGAACAAGTGTATTTTAAAACTCTGTAGTATAAATAGTACCTTTCAAATCTGGCTTATTAAACAGGAAAAAAAAGATTCAGGTAAAAATGTATAGGTTAGAATGAATGAAACAAGACTTGAGGCAAATGCCTTAGTCTCTGGTGGTAGTGTTTTGTTTTCCCCATTATTTAAAGGGATCAGAAAGGGCCCTGCCTCAATGATGTGAAATTCAATCAGCAGGCCAATGCAGTTAAACACAACTAGTCTTTAAAGGGTACACTCAAAAGACTGTTTCATAATACAGATATTTTTATTATTAGACCCTACCAGAAAGCTCTTTTGGGGAAGCTTTGTTATGAACTGCTCCCAGAATCTCATCTACTAAAGGGTAGCAATTTTCCTAGAGACCAAAGATAAATTTAAAGAAAAGTTAAGCTCTAGTTCAACCAAGTTGCCATGGTAACAAAAAGACCCTTTTGTGCAATTATGTAACAAGAAAAAAAGGTTTGTTGCTAAAAACCAGAAATGATTAGAATATAATCAGGTAAAAGGCATTATTGGCAATAAGGGATTACCTTAGCTGAAGAGCTTTTCATTATTTTTATACTATCCAGGTCTTCAACAAATCTTATTTTTATTAAAAATTACAAGTGTAACATTTTGCCTTTTGGAGCAACCCACAGAAATGACCAAATGAAAGACTTAAGATGAAATATTTTATACTTAAAAAAAAAAAAGAAGGGTAAATATATGAGATGCTAAAATCAAGCCACAAGGTTGACTTTTAAATTTTACTTATATTTTGGCTACTATAGTATAAAAAAATAATTTACTAAAGTGCACTTCATTCAAATGCATAAGGAAATACTAAAACTGGTATTACATAGGGAATGAGAACATTGTATTCCTAAACCTTAGCATTTATAAACAATATAAAAATAGTGTTTCCTGGCATGGTGAATATTAGTAAACCATTTTCTAAGAAAAAAATGTGGTAAATCAGTTTAGGGTAGGTTAAACCAAGAAAATTCCTCATTTCCCACGTTAACAGGTCTACATTTTCTAAGCAAATAGTATGTATTATTGTATGATGGCCTTTAAAATATTAAATATTCTGTAAGACTTAAAACACAATATGGAATAACCCACATTCTATTTTCTAATCACTGAAGTTACTATAGATGGGTTTTCAACTTGATAGCCAAATTCTGAACATTTCAAGAAAAAAAGGAAAAAGAAAACAGAGCTGGGATGCAATAAAATAAACAGAATCACTGCTATATTTCCAATTCTATTGGAGAACTGTGGAGGCTGTGCTGAGCTGAACTGCAATTGCACACAAATAACACACCAAATTGTGTGCTTTCATACACGTTACTTGTTTGCAGGCAGGAATGCCCTATTACACAGACCAAAGGAATAAACTATACAATCTGCTTTCTATCATGGATCTCAAATCAAGCATGGATTTCTCACTTATGCTGGCAAGTAACCCTATCAGTCTCTTCCATAACCTCTATTCAAATCCCTTCTGAACAGATGTTGTACACGAAGATAAGGTATTTCTTGAAGCAAAGAACGTGAGCTACCACTACAGGACAGAGAATGCCATACCAATTCCCACAGACATCTTCTAAAGCTATAAGCATATGCCCAGGTGATTAAGAGTTTTAAAAAGGGGTTTAGAAAAAGTAAAAAGAACATACATGTGCAAATTCCACTCTTCACTCGTGTTTTATATAGCAATAAAAATGTTCACTGGACAAAGGAAGAAATAGCTTTTAATTTCAATATTGGTTTAATCCAGACTTCATTTACCAAAACAAATGATGACATATGTATACATTTCAACTTCTCTACCCTGGCCCTATTCTACCCTCTGAGATCAGTCATATCACATCCTCTATTCACTATAAAACCTGGTCTGTGTTCTGTAAGTAAGTTTTGAACACCATCAGGGTGTTGTTGAAGACAGGAGGAATGAAAGTGATCACAGTGTAAGTGTAACAGGCTGCAAGATGCTGCTGTATAATTGCCTTCCAGTGCTTTCTAGTCTGCATAGAAACCTCCCATTCCTCATCTGTACAGACTCATCTTACTATGGTTTAAATGATATCCGCACTACAGGTTTCTTTGTCAGTGCTTTATGTTCAATAAAGAAAAGTGGCAATCCTGTTTTTATTTTAAATCAGAGGGGGCTGGAAGGCCAAGGAATGGCATCAACATATACAGTGGGACTGCTTGTGGTCATCATTAAAAATCACATCGAAAAGAAAAAAACAAAAAAACCACCAAATGAGCACAGAAGATGCCAAATACAGGTGGGGCCTTTTGGCCACACGAGGGAGGTCAGCCTCTAGGAGACCCTCCTGTGCATATGACTCTATTGTGCTCTCAAAGTGCCTTATCAAAAGTATATAACTGACGGAAAAACAAAGCTAGAAGCAGCTCATTTAAAATAAAATTAGATTCTTTGAGTTATTTTAGGATTTGGCCCAACTTCTTTGATATTATCAGCATCCTCTTTACGTTCACTTGTTCCTTTTAAAAGTCAGGAGGGATTTTAATGTGAACAACAGAGTGACTGCAGAATATAAATATATTTGTATAAATTCTCAGGCACTGACGTACGAAGTCAAGCACTTATCATGCTGTGCTTGGGATTGAGGTAAATAGAATATAGTATTTTTTGTTTGTTTGAACCTACAGCATAGAGTTGTTCAGGTCTTTATTCGAAGTTTACATTATTATATTACTAAAACTTCCTCCAAAAAAGTAATGTTACTCTGGAAACATTAATTGCTCAATCTGTGAATGTGATTATGTTTTACACAGTTATAGTCAGTCATTTTCTGAAGCCTGCTCAGATTAAATGCAGAAAGGAGTTAAAGCAGTCCCAGATGGACAAATCTAGCATTAGATAATTTCATTGACAAAGGAATTCCTTAGCCAAAGCCACCAGACTGGTTTTATATATGGCACCTGAAAATTCTAAGCAAAGGGCAGCTGGTATTATCACTAGATGGAGGCTTCACCAAGGTCTCTTTCCTCCAAATTAGTTAGCAGCACATGTCATACTTGAAATGTAATGTGTTTATACAAGATTCTTGAAACCAAGTATTACTTAACGTTCTTAAGCACGATGCTCTGGAAAACTTGGTATTTTTGAATGGCAGACTTAGCCTTTTCTTAGAGTTAATCCAAACCCCAATATGCATGTTTTCTTTCTCAAATGGGTATTTCAGATACTGTTCAGATACTCACAGGAATCATATTCAAAATCTTTATCTTCAATGATTTAATATCCTTTCTGCAGCAAATTTTAAAAAAGAACAAAGAACTAATGCCTCAAAATATAAGAAAAAAAAATTAAACCAGGGAAGCAACCTTTTATGCCATGGTTTTTGCTGGTCTTGTGTTTCTGATCTGAAAATAATATTCCCACGATTTTTTGCTATTATACTCTAAAATGGAAAAAACATTTTCCAAAGTTGACCTACTCTTTTTGCTAACTTTTGTAGGTCTTTCTAGAAATGTTTTCTTAAAAATGAAAATGGTTTAAAGCTTACTTTCTCTGAGACATCCCCTAAAGTCATTTTAAGAACTTGCTTGATGGACTATGAGTACAAAAAAAAAAAAGACAGAGTGTGGTTTCATAATACGTTCTGAAGTTGGAAAGATAATGTGCTCTACAATTAGAGGATGGAGTACCTGATTCCAAACTCAAATCAAATTCAGTCCTAAAGACCTCCTGGTATTAACACTGAACACCTTCCATTACAGAAATTATCAATTTAAATTCAGTTTATATTTCCTCTGCTGAGAAGTCCATCTCAATATCATTTGATGATTTATTTTAAATTGAATTTATAGATATCTAGTTATTAGATAGTGTCTTAGATCTTCCCCCTCGCCTTCCCTCTCTATTTAGTTAACTGTTAGTGGAGACAGGCTCTGTGATGGTTACTAAGCAATAAAACTGTTCCTTACTAGAAGAAAGGAGTAAATTTTCTATCATGTGCAGTAGTGTACAGTTTACACTTACTTTTTTAAACAAAGCTGTATTTTAATCTAATGTCATGTTAAATATGTGTATCAATGGAATTTTAAGGGGAAAAGGCAAAAATATACCAATACTTTCTTAGGAGAAAGGTGTCTGAAGACAGAAAACAAACAAAAGGGGAAAACCCTCTCATCACAGGAGATGCTATTGCTTTAAACTTGGTAAGGGCCAGGTATATTTTGGTCTAACCCTGAAAAGGACAAATTACACACATCCCCACACTTTCAAAATATGCCAAAGAATTATTTATTAACATAGGACTTACAGATCACAAAAGAGAATGGTACAGAAGAGCTGGAAAAGAAGTCATCAGAATAAGCATGCAGATCAGTATTGGCAGAGGAATATACCAAAGCAAGTTCAAAAAGGCACATTCACACAGAAAATGTCTAAATTGAAAAAAAAAAAGACATCAGAAAAGCAGCCAAAAAAAAAAAAAAAAAGAAAAGGTGTTGTTTAAAATACAAAGATTTTCAATGTCAAAGAAGAGCTACTTTACAGGTAGGTAGCTAGCTAGCTACAGAGGTCTTGCTAACCCTTAGAGAATGTCATAGTAAGGGTAAACTCTTGCTGCCAACAAAACCAGATGATCTTAATGACTTCACAGCAAGATGCTTCAGTGCCAGAGAGATTACACTGAGTGTGTGTGGGCAGGATGGGCAAATGCAGCCTAGCTGAAATTATATGCGGCAAGGGCTCAAAGGGTTAAATGTGACAATACCAGGCAGGGAAATCAGGCAGTTCTTAGTATTGCCTAACTTCCATACAAAGAATTACAGCAAGAGTTAAAAGAGACAGTATCCCCTTCAGAGTTAAGTTAGGGTTTCCAAACAGGATTTCAGGTCCAAAAATAGCAATCTACCAGGTTTTATTTGCTCTTCATCAGCCCACTAAGAACTTCTCCAACAAGGAGTCCCTTTGACCCTCAAACTAAAAGAGCAAGAGATACTGTGGTGAACATGAGGATAAAGTAAAACCAAACTGCATCGAAACAGTCCCTGCCAGTTACCCTCTAAAATACATGTGTGCAGTTTTGCTCAACAACAATATAGCTCATTGGCCGGACATCAGCCCCTTTTAACAACCGCTCTAAAGGGATACTGCTCCTTTCTGACAGGAAGTTTACAGGTCAAAAGGAGGAAACAATCTACTTTTAAGAATATCCTCAAACTGAAGAGACTTGGCTTGAAGAGTACAGATTCCAGGCTGGGAATGTTCCAAGCATACATAAAAGAACACGAGCACAGAAGATTATTTTAACAGGTCCATCAGAACAGGCTCAGTCAAAAAGTCAACCTCCCATCTCCAAATAAAATGGAAAAAAAAAAAGACATCCCAAACCCAGATTAGACTTATCTAATAAAGACATCTAGCTTGGCATTGTGAAAGAATATAGATTCACTTTCAGAAAAATAGCTTCTAAGTAATAACGTCAGAGTCCAGAAGGCTAGTATACATGTTATGAGATTTTAAAATAAAAACCAAATATTGTTCAGAAAATGGAGCACTTTGCATCCAGCTGCTGTGGTTCAAGCAGCTCATACAAAAAAGGAACAAAAATCACTCTATCAAACAAACAGCAGCAAAACATCTGAGGAAAAGTACAAAAAAAGTTGACAGGAATACAAGGAGCTCTGCAGACAGCCCACTGCGCTTGGAAAATGCCTTAGCAAGTAGCAGTGAGAAACACCTCATGTGTCAGAGAGCTTGTTCCTGATTGCACACCCTGTTTAAAGATAGCCCCAACATTTCAATAGCCAAAGAAGGAATGGATGCAGTTTTGTTTTCTGACTTACCAATTTGATATATGCAAAAGCAGTAATACTTCACAGTTTCTGCCTGGCTCTGTAAACTTGAAAGTGTCTCCTGTGACCCTCTCCAACAATAAATCCTTCATATATGCAAATATGTTATAGAATAATACACTAATACTGAGATATTTTTCATTATTAAAGGCCACAAAATAGGTTTATCTTTCTATATACGTATCAAATAACAAAATAAAAATAAAAACTAGGACACTTGGGAATCTAGTTTTTATGACAGGAAGTTGGACTAGAGAATAAACTGCTACATGTAAGTCCACATAGAATTTAAAGAGGGCTCCCTTATGTTTTCAAACATTTTATGAGAAAGTTAGTAGTTACCCTATTCTACTACCTACAGAATTTTTACAATTTAATACTTCCAGTTATAGAGTTAACACTGAAAACGGTACCTGAATCCCACTAACAAGTCGTGCCCTCTCCTTGCTAGACCCTGGCATACAGGACATAAATACATGAGCGCTTTCCCTCTTCTTCTCTTGTGGGGACATGGCCAACTGCAGTACAACTGGCTAGGCATTTTTACTTTCTTGACCTAACAAAAATTAGTTTCTGTGAACCAAAGAAATACTACATTGGCAGCTGCCCAATATACCCAAGAGAAGAAAGATGGAGAAGGAAACACCGACCTCATTCACAGAAATGGAGCAACATTACTGACACTGCAAAAGTCTATAAAATTTCTGGCAAAGTGGGATTCATTTAGCAGTGGACTTTTATCTGCCTCTAACACCAATCTGGTGTTAGATTTCAAAAATAAAAGTATTTTAGCTATCCAATCTAAATCCCAGTATTCATGGCATCCATATATCCAAGAATCAAAATTAACACTGTGTTAAGGGGACTGGCAATGAAGAGCTTAATTATTAGAAATTCATAAAGGTTAGGAGTCAGAGCCTTACTCTTCTGTAAATCAACACCCACAGAACCATCTCTGAAGCCTACATTACCATCACCAGAGCAATCTCACCAATTCCTCACCTGCAGCAGGAGGATGCTGGCCACTAACTGTTGGTAAATCCAAAGAGCTATCAGACATGACATGCTTAAGATCTCCTCCCACATCTGCCAGTTTCATGTCAAACTGAACAGAGAGTGCATCTTCTGAGTCCTCTTTGCCAGCACTGCTGCCGCCAATGGAAGGGAGATCTAAGGACTTCACTGAGGCGGAGTCTTCTTTGGTGTGTCTGAAAGCCACTGCTTTCTCTCCCAGGGATTTGTCTGAGTTCATGGACGAAAATTTATTGGTGTGGAAGTCAGCAAACTCATCATCACTTTTCCCTTTCAGTTCTTCAACACCTAGTCCTGATCCTTCCAGAGACAGTTGTTTGAAGACATCATATTTGGTAGATGCAGCGGCTGAGTTCTGTCCACTCTTCACTGTGCTGCCCGAGCTGCTGGTGAGAGGAACAGGGCTCGCTTCCTCTTTAAGGGTATCATATTTGATATCTGCCTTTTGCTCCGATGAAACAGAGCTGTTACTGAAAGCCATAAAATCTGCAAAGTCATCCTGCTCCCCAACAGATGCTGGAGCAGAATAGTCTCCAAAAAGGTTGAATTCTCCAAAATCATCAGCCAGACTAGAAAGCTTAGTGGATGCCAATGCTGTCACAGTTGCAGCAGATCCTGTTGGCTGTGGTCGTGCGGAAACAGATTTTGATGCAGTAAATGTAGTGGAAAAAGACAGCGGTTTCTCACTGCTGCAATTTACTGAGGAAAACATATCTAAGTCTGCTAAGTTCAGGGGGTTTTTCACTTGCACTTGTTGTTTCTGCTGCACAGCTCCTGAGGGGAAAGCTGCTGGAAAAGTTTTGTCTTTTGTTGGTGGCTCTAGTGGTGATACACTATCAGCAGTTTTAAAATCAGTGAAACCATCGTCAGTTCCTACAGACCTGAATTCGGCAAAGTTTTCTCCTGAAAGCAAAAACACAAATAAATAAGAATGCTGAGCAGAACACCACATGATGCACAGCATATTATTCAATTACTACCATGCTTTTTTTTTTATAGATTCTTCCTCACTGGCTTGATATTTAACCACAGTTTAAACCCTACCAAACACCCTACACATTTGTTTCCACATGGAAGGCTGGTGACACAGAAAGAAAGAATCAAAATGAGAGCACCTAACAGTGTCATTTTCACTTGCTCATTTTAGTCTGATATGTCTGCTAGTGCCAGATCCTTCAGTTGTTCAAAGGAATTGCTCTCCAGACTCTTTCTCACTATGGCTAGCCAGCCAAGCACAGTATAGAATAAGAAATAGATGCTGGAGATTCCTGAAGACAGGCATTTTAAAACAGTGGCCTTTTACAGATAAAATGTGTTACATGGTGATCAATCAGGAAAAAAATATAACAGTACCAATGAAGCATTATGAAAAACCCTGTACTGGATATTTGGGATGTACAACACTTTGCTCAACTAGGCACTTTAAACGTGTTGTTAGATACGATGAGGTCTTGCTCAAGTATATGAAGTATCATTTTGAACAGAACTCTGATGAAAATTTTTGAAAAGGTTATCTACTTGCAAGGCATTCTGGCTAAGGGCACATTTTAAAGCAGCTTTCCACCATCTCTCCAACAAATAAGCTGAATCTCACAGAAAAAATCTGTAAGTACTTGGACTTTTCTTGATCAAAAGCAGTCATTTCACTGTTCCAGTGAGCACTTACTCTTGTTTTTTTTCTTTTTCCCTAGCAGCTTTATTATTATTATTATATTATTATTATTTTATTAACATATCATTGATATACAATCTTATGAAGGTTTCACATGAACAATACTGTGGTTTCAACGTTCACCCATATTATCCAGTCCTCACCCCATACCCCACAGCAGTCACTGTCTATCAGAGTAGTAAGATGTTATAGAGTCATTACTTGTCTTCTCCAGAACACTTATTTATTAAAATTCAAAAGGATTTGAATAAATACCAACTCTGTTATTAAAATTTTCAGTGGATATGATTTAAACTTTACATTATGCTTCTCTGAGGATGGATTTATGAAAATTTTTTTTATTATTATTTAGTTAGAGAAAATAGGTACTAATTTCTCATAAATACTTATATTGACTCAGTTATGATACTGACAAAAATCCAGACCCATGATTCTAAATAGGGTTTCTATTCTTTATTATCATAGTAATGTTCACTCCTAGGTATGAGGTTAGGATACAGATGATCTCAATTTTCTAATGTTGTCTGAAGGTTTTCCATAAAACCCACCAGGTTATACCAGGTAATGAACACCAGAGATAAACCTAATAATGAATATAGCTATACCCATATCACTTATTACTTTAAAATGTAAGTGCCATTTCTGAAGAGTTAAAAATTAAAATATAAGTTTAATTTCTTCATCCATTTAAAAAATTCTATTTTCCCCTAAATATGAGATACAGAAGTAGATGAACTGTAAAAAAATTACTTAAAACCACAATTTAATTCTTAAAATTGTCATTACAATAATACAGGCTTTAAATATACTGTGCTTACAATAGAATATATGCTTTGATATATCATATGAAAAGAGCATGGAAGACAATGGAAACTGATTTTTCCTCCTAACCTGAGATACTTAACCAATTCACCAGCATAATTCATCAATACAGACAAATCTATTTAATATTAGGAAAACTTTAGAAAGAGAGGAACAACATTCAGAATTCCTGTATTTTATGTCCTTAAGACATTGGACTAATAAAAATAAAGTCAATTTCACAAATTGACAGGAGAAGCAGGTGTAGAGCTTAAAAGAAAATTGTCCTAAATTTTAGGCAAATATGTCATTGATAATATTTGTATTATTTCTGTAAATGAAAAGGTAATAAGCAACCAATTTTGTCACAGCCTAAATTTTTTTTGTCTTATTTAAGATATTTATTTTATGGATTTCTGAAAAATGAACTAATGCACAGCCTAAATTGTTGATGTGCTGTTTTGAAATCTCTGTGAAACTGACAAGTTTTGCCTTATTATTTCGAAAAAGAGGTCATTACAGCAAACTAAACTTACTGATGAATTGTGAACATTTCCATTAGAAATGTAAGCTGGGTGAAAGGGTTAAAAAGAAATAAAAATAGGTGGGTTTACAAGCTCAAAAACAAAGAAAATTTGGGGGCAAATAAATTAGTTGCAGTCATTGGAAGCTTGCATATCAGAAGGTACATGAAGTATGTTACTTATGGGTAGCTTTTCAGTTAACATCAGAATCCTCAAAAGTTTCCCTCTTTAATTGCCACTTTTTGGGTCCTACCATCATTTCAAGAGATCAATTTTTGCTAAAACTTCAATAAGAAGTGTCACTTCTCTATAAAGAATATATTCCTGTCTACTTCAATTTACGGTTTTAATTGTAGGTGTGGAAAAAAGGAAATACTATTAAACTATCACTTAGTAACCTAAGAAATCCACAGCTCTAAACACAGTACTGTAAGATTCTTCATAAATTCTAAGATACTAACATACTTTGATAAAATCAGGCCAATGTATTTTTAATGAGAGTAAAATACTTTGTTTCTCCTAAAATGAACAAACTTGGCATCTACATTTGGAAGGCATTAAAGTTAAGACAGGAATGAAAACAAGTAAAAAAAGATGGCAACAATCTGGGCTTCTGTTATTAAAGTCCTATAAGGGCCAGACTAAGGTGTTGCTTTCATTTTGATGGCATCAACATATATATCATATGATCATTAACTCCATACTACACAAAAAACCCTGATTTTAAATCATGCTCTTTTGATGGCCTAAGAGTTGATGAAAGCATTGGTAGGAGTA
Source organism: Phataginus tricuspis (assembly GCA_029783875.1). NCBI lineage: Eukaryota > Metazoa > Chordata > Mammalia > Pholidota > Manidae > Phataginus > Phataginus tricuspis. Next base: position 10,314,607 of record JAQQAC010006923.1, on the reverse strand, counting down.
AATGACAAACTAACAAGCCAAAAGCTCCTCTAGGGTTTATCTTTGTACCTAGTGCCTAATACAGGCACAAAGGAAGAAATAGTTATTACATCCTAAAGGCTTGAATGAAACACAAGGAAACATTTCTAGAAATTAAGAGTTGTGAGGGATTGAACATTATAGACAAGGCAGGTTTCTCTTTTTAGAGATGTTTAAGCTGTACACTTCCTACTTTAACTGTCGCACATACCTTCCATCCCTATAATCTCACCCCACCTTCCTCTCTCATCTGCATTCCCTGAGCAGAAGGATAAGAACAAATGGTTGCTGAAGAATGCTCCAAATTTGAACATTCAGTACACTAAGGAAGAATGGTGCAGTCATACCTTAGAGACACTGCAAGTTCAGTTCCACAGCACGGCAATAAAACGAGTCAGAATTTTTTGGTTTCCCAGTGCATATAAAAGTTATGTTTACACTATACTGTAGTCTATTAAGTGTGCAAAAGCATTATGTTTTAAAAAACAATATACCTTATCTTAATTAAAAGGTACTTTATTGCTTAAAACTGCTAACCATCATCTGAGCTTTCAGACAGCTATAATCACTGATCACAGATCACCATAATATAGTAATAATGAAAAAGTTTGAAGTAGAGCAAGAATTACCAAAATGTGACACAGAGACACAAAGTGAGCAAATGCTGTTGGAAAAATGGTGCTGGTAGACTTGCTTGATGCAAAGTTGCCACAAACCTTCAATTTGTAAAAAATGTGTATCTACAAAGCACAACAAAGCAAGGTACGATGAAATGACACCTGCCTGTACTGTTCCTAGGAAGGAACCCTCAGAAGACTGTACTAATTTCATAACATGCACAGTCAAGCTTTGAAACACATAATTTGACCTATGGATTATCTAAACCCTATATATCAGGTTTATAGGATTTAACCACAAACAAAAGTTTCAGTCCTTACATATATGGCTCTCAAATTATCATTCTATATTCCTCTCTACTTTATTTAAGCCCTTCTACCAAATATGAGAACCACATATACACATAAATCTCTCTCACTTCATCTAATTGAATTCTAGCAATTTTGAAAATCTTATGAAGTTGAAGACTGGTTGCTGCCTTTTGCACAGTCCCCAGATTGCTCACTTGCAACAGTTCTAGTCTTGCTGATATTAAAGTAACAGAAAGTAGTCACAGTCCTCCATTTGATAGAGGAGTCTAACTTGGCTTGAAGGCTGCCAATGAATAGAATTCACTATCTTCAGAGGAAACTGCATTGATTTGGGATTTGCTTTGAACTTTAGAAAATATTTTCCAATAACTGAACTGCATTTTATTTCCAATTTCCACAGCCATAAAACAAACAAAAAAAACCCGCTCACACACAATAAAATAAAGGAACGTTTAAGACTGTCACTGAAAGAACCATCAAAAATCTTTTATTAAAAATTAAAATGATTTATCCATTTAAGGAATCAAAAACTTACCTAAAGATTTACTCTCTGTTGTCTGTTCGAGTTCTCTGAAAGGACTATATTTATCACCAGGTTCTGTGATGAAAAGACAAGCTCAACTGAGATAAAAACTCAAGGGAAGTAAGTCAGACTGGGTTAACCAAACATACTTATTAATGTGTAATATAATAAGATTCTATACATTTACTATAAAAGGCCACTGCTAAAAACAACAATTTATATTCATAGGTTTATGGATTTAAGAAAACTGATTTTACCTCCAAATGGGACAGTATTTTCAGAGGACTTGTCAGCTGTAATTCCTTTAAACACAGCATATTTATCCATTGAAGCTGGTGCTTTGTTTCCAGGAAGTGGCATCAACAAAGAAGAGGCACTAGAAGGGAAAAAGTATTTTGCAATGACTAGACCATTGAATCCTTCTCTTACTATCAAGTGGTAACTTAGAATTAAAATGGCAAACAGGTACCTAGTTAAAACTCATAGTTACCTGCTTTAAAAGTTAGAAATTACACACACACACACATGACAAATGAATAAAAACAACATTTTTGATTGGGGACATTCAAGATGGCGGCGTGGGAAGTGAGACGGAGAGCTCCTCCCGGGACCACAGACAGTACAAAAATGTAGTTGGTGGGTACAACTGACCTTCAGACAGCAACAGGAAAGAAGGCTGAACCAGACTGCATGCAGACCTCGCGAACGGAGCGGACCTCAAGAAACAGAGTAACATACGAAAGCCTCGATCCGGTGGGACCCAAGCCCTTCCCCCACCCCAGCTCACCAGCGGGAGGAAGAGAAACGGAGGGCAGGAGGGGGATGAAAGCCTGGGACTGCTGGACACCTAGCCCTGGACATCTGCTTTGTGAGCAGAATCCTATATCGTGTGGTGCCCTGGGCGTTGGAGAGCTCGGACAGGCAGAATGCTTGAGGAATTGACATTCTGGCCATTGGTGAAGGAAGGGGATCCACACCCGGCTGCTTTGTGTTGGAGGAGAGGCAGCGAGTCAGAGAGGCTTCCTGGTGGCAGGAGGGCTGCTGAAGGGGAAGGGTTTGCACAGAGCTTGCTGTGTGGAAGAAGGGAGAGCTGGACAAGATTGCCTGGGCGTGCTCTGCCCAGCTGGTTGGGAACACTGAGGAGCTTCAGGTGCTCCATCCCCCTGACTGTCTACTCAGCTCCGAGGCCCCCCACTATGACACACAGCCTGCCTAGCCTTCTACTGACCTGCAGGCACCTGCTCGCAAACCCGCAATCACTGCGCAAGCATTAGACCAACCAGAGGGAGGCCCCGCCTACAAAAGCTAGAGACTCAAAGCACAGAATATTACCCGTTGTGCTTGGCCCACTGCCTGACACTGGAGACAGGCACCACAGACGGGAAGCTGGAAACAGATCTTTCCTCCCCCCAGGCACCAGCTCCACTCCCTTACGTCCCCCAACCTCACTCTAGGGACTGATCAGCTCCAGAGACTGGAGTTTCTGCACACTAGTGGGCACCACACAGAAATATAAAACGTCAAAAGAACATGGTTCAGACCAAAATCTCACAAACCCCAGAAAGAGCATCAAATGAAACCAAACTCACAAATCTTCCAGAAAGAGAGTTCAAAATAAAAATTATAAACCTGCTTACGGAGGTACAGAAAAATATTCAAGAACTGAAGAATGAATTTAAGATGGAGATTCAATCATTAAGAAATACCATGTAAGAAATGCAACATACAATGGAGGGATTTAAAAGCAGATTAGATGTAGTAGAAGAGACAGTAAATGGAATAGAAATTAGAGAAGAGGAATACAAAGAAGCTGAGGCACAGAGAGAAAAAAGGATCTCTAAGAATGAAAGAATATTGAGAGAACTGTGTGACCAATCCAAACGGAACAACATTCGCATTATAGGGGTACCAGAAGAAGAAGAGAGAGAGAAAGGTATAAAAAGTGTCATTGAGGAGGTAATTGCTGAAAACTTCCCCAATCTGGAGAAGGAGATAGTCTTTCAAGCCATGGAGGTACACAGATCTCCCAACACAAGGGATCCAAGGAAGACAACATCAAGACATACAATAATTAAAATGGCAAAGATCAAGGATAAAGACTTTTAAAAGCAGCTAGAGAGAGAAAAAACATCACATACAAAGGAAAACCCATCAGGCTATCATCAGACTTCTCAACAGAAACCTTACAGGCCAGAAGAGAGTGGCATGATATATTTAACGCAATGAAGCAGAAGGGCCTTGAACCAAGAATACTCTACCCGGCAAGGTTATCATTTAAATTTGAAGGAGGGATTAAACAATTTATAGATAAGCAAAAGCTGAGAGAATTTACCTCCCACAAACCACCTCTACAGTGCAGTTTGGAGGGACTCCTATAGGTGGAAGTATTCCTAAGGCTAAACAGATATCATTCAAGGGAAGACAAAGACTACAGAATATGATTCATAAGAAACAAAGAATGGAGGAGGAAGAAAAAGGAAAAAAAAAAGAAACTTTAGGTTGAGTTTGTAATAGTATGCAAAATAAGTTAAATTAGACTGTTAGATAGTAAGGGAATTACCCTTGAACCTTTGGTAACCACAAATTTAAGCCTGCAATGGCACTAAGTACATACCTATCGATAACCACCCTAAATGTAAATGGTCTGAATGCACCAATCAAAAGACACAGAGTTACTGAATGGATTAAAAAACAAGACCCATCCATATGCTGCCTACAAGACACTCACTTCAAACCCAAGACATACACAGACTGAAAGTAAAGGGATGGAAAAAGATATTTCATGCAACTAATACTGTGAAAAAAGCAGGAGTTGCAGTACTTGTATCACACAAAATAGAGTTCAAAACAAAGAAAATCACAAGAGACAAGGAAGGACATTACGTAATGATAAAAGGGTCAGTCCAACCAGAGGATACAACTATTATAAATATCTATGCACCCAACACAGGATCACCTACATATGTGAAACAAATACTAACAGAATTAAATGGGAAAATAGAATGCAATGCATTCATTTCAGGAGACTTCAACACACCACTCACTCCAAAGGACAGATCAACCAGACAGAAAATAAGTAAAGAGACAGAGGCACTGAACAACATATTAGAACAGATGGACCTAATGGACATCTACAGGACACTCCATCCAAAAGCAACAGGATACACATTCTTCTCAAGTGCACATGGAACATTTTCCAGAATTGATCATATATTAGGCCACAAAAAGAACCTCAGTAAATTCAAAAAGATTGAAATTGTACCAACCAACTTCTCAGATCACAAAGGTATGAAACTAGAAATAAATTACACAAAGAAAACGAAAAAGCCCACAAACACATGGAGGCTTAATACCATGCTCCTAAATAATCAATGGATTAATGACCAAATACAAAGACAGATCAGGCAATATATGGAGACAAATGACAACAGTAATTCAACACCACAAAATTTGCAGGATGCAGTGGAAGCTGTGCTAAGAAGGAAATACAATGCAATACAGGCCTACCTCAGGAAAGAAGAACAATCCCAAATGAACAGTCTAAACTCACAATTAATGAAACTAGAAAAGGAAGAACAGATGAAGCCCAAAGTCAATAGAAGGAGGGACATAATAAAGATTAAAGCAGAAATAAATAAAATTGAGAAGAATAAATCAATAGAAAGAATCAGTGAAAGCAGGAGCTGGTTCTTCGAAAAAATTAAAAAAATAGATAAACCCCTAGCTGGACTTACCAAGAAAAGAAGAGAGTCTACACACATAAACAGAATCAGAAATGAGAAAGGAAAAATCACTACAGATACCACAGAAATACAAAGAATTATGAGAGAATACTATGAAAAATTATATGCTAACAAATTGGATAACCTAGAAAAATGGACAACTTTCTAGAAAAATACAACCTTCCAAGGCTGACCCAGGAAGAAACAGAAAATCTGAATAGACCAATTACCAGCAAAGAAATTGAACTGGTAATCAAAAAACTACCTAGGAACAAAAATCTTGGACCAGATGGCTTCACTGCTGAATTTTATCAAACATTTAGTGAAGACCTAATACCCATCCTTATTAAAGTTTTCCAAAAAGTAGAAGAGGAGGGAATACTCCCAAACTCATTCTATGAGGCCATCATCACTCTAATACCAAAACCAGGCAAAGACACCACAAAAAAAGAAAATTACAGACCAATATTCCTGATGAATATAGATGCAAAAATACTCAACAAAATATTAGCAAACCGAATTCAAAAATACATCAAAAAGATCATCCATCATGATCAAGTGGGATTCATCCCAGGGATGCAAGGATGGTACAACATTCGAAAATCCATCAACATCATCCACCACATCAACAAAAAGAAGGACAAAAACCACATGATCATCTCCATAGATGCTGAAAAAACATTCAACAAAATTCAACATCAATTCATGATAAAATCTCTCAACAAAATGGGTATAGAGGGAAAGTACCTCAACATAACAAAGGCCATATATGGCAAATGCACAGCCAACATTATACTTAACAGTGAGAAGCTGAAAGCTTTTCCTTTAAGATCGGGAACAAGACAAGGATGCCCACTCTTCCCATTTTTATTCAACATAGTTCTGGAGGTCCTAGCCACGGCAATCAGACAACACAAAGAAATAAAAGGCATCCAGATCGGCAAGGGAGAACTCAAACAGTCCTTGTTTGCAGATGACATGATACTGTACATAAAAAACCCTAAAGAATCCACTCCAAAACTATTAATCTAATATCTGAATTCAGCAAAGTTGAGGGATACAAAATTAATACACAGAAATTTGTTGCATTCCTATACACTAATGATGAACTAGCAGAAAGAGAAATCAGGAAAACAATTCCATTCACAATCACATCCAAATGAATAAAATATCTAGGAATAAAACTAACCAAGGAAGTGAAAAACATATACCATGAGAACTACAAGACACTCTTAAGAGAAATTAAAGAGGACACTAATAAATGGAAATTCATCCCATGCTCTTGGCTAGGAAGAATTAATATTGTCAAAATGGCCATCCAGCCTAAAGCAATCTATAGATTCAATGCAATCCCTATCAAATTACCAACAGCATTCTTCAATGAACTAGAGCAAATAGTTTTAAAATTCATGTGGAACCACAAAAGACCCCAAATAGCCAAAGCAATCCTGAGAAGGAAGAATAAAGCAGGGCGGATTACACTCCCTGACTTCAAGCTATACTACAAAGCTACAGTAATCAAGACAATTTGGTACTGGCACAAGAACAGACCCATAGACCAGTGGAACAGAACAGAGAGCCTAGATATAAACGCAAGCATATATGGTCAATTAATATATGATAAAGGAGCCATGGATATACAATGGGGAAATGACCACCTCTTCAACAGCTGGTGTTGGCACAACTGGACAGCTACATGTAAAAGAATGAAACTGGATTACTGTCTAACCCCATACACAAAAGTAAACTTAAAATGCATCAAAGACCTGAATGTAAGTCATGAAACCATAAAACTCTTAGAAAAAAATATAGGCAAAAATCTCTTGGATATAAACATGAGCAACTTCTTCATGAACATATCTAACGCACAAGGGAACCAAAAGCCAAAATGAACGAATGGGACTATATCAAACTAAAAAGCTTCTGTACAGCAAGGGATACCATCAGTAGAACAAAAAGACTTCCTACAGTATGGGAGAATGTATTCATAAATGACATATCTGAGAAGGGGTTGACATCCAAATTATATAAAGAGCTCACGCACCTCAACAAACAAAAAGCAAATAAGCCAATTAAAAAATGGGCAGAGGAGCTGAACAGACACTTGTCCAAAGAAGAAATTCGAATGGTCAACAGACACATGAAAAGATGCTCCACATCACTAGTCATCAGAGAAATGCTAAAACCACAATGAGATATCACCTCACACCAGTTAGGATGGCTGCCATCCAAAAGACAAACAACAACAAATGTTGGTGAGGATGTGGAGAAAGGGGAACCCTCCTACACTGTTGGTGGGAATGTAAATTAATACAACCATTGTGGAAAGCAGCATGGAGGACCATCAAAAAACTCAAAATAGAAATACCACTTGACCCAGGAATTCCACTCCTAGGAATTTACCCTTAAAATGCAGCAGCCCAGTTTGAAAAAGATATATGCACCCCTATGTTTATCGCAGCACTATTTACAATAGCCAAGAAATGGAGGCAACCTAAGTGTCCATCAGTAGATGAATGGATAAAGAAGATGTGGTATATATACACAATGGAATATTATTCAGCCATAAGAAGAAAATAAATCCTACCATTTGCAACAACATGGATGGAGCTAGAGGGTATTATGCTCAGTGAAATAAGCCAGGCAGAGAAAGACAAGTACCAAATGATTTCACTCATATATGGAGTATAAGAACAAAGGAAAAACTGAAGGAACAAAACAGCAGCAGACTCACAGAACCCAAGAATGGACTAACAGTTACCAAAGGAAAAGGACTGGGGAAGATGGGTGGGAAGGGAGGGATAAGGGTGAGAAAGGGCTATTACAATTAGCACACATAATGTAGCGGGTGTGGCGGTAGGGTGGGGAGATACGAGGAAGGCAGTATAACACAGAGAAAACAAGTAGTGATTCTATAACATCCTTCTACACTGATGGACAGCGACTGCAATGGTGTATGTGGTGGGGACTTGATAATAGGGGGAGTCTAGTAACCATAATGTTGCTCATATAATTGTATATTAATAGCAAAATAAAAATAAATAAATAAAAAATAAAAAAACATTTTTTTCTTGAAAAAAAAATACTGAAACAACAGTGAAGTGATAATTCTTTTCTTGCTTATTTGAAGAGGGATCAGATCCATGCTGATCAACCAATTATTCCATTAAGCTATAACAGCAATTGGAATGGAATTGAAAATAGATTATTATAGAATGACCTCCTGCAATTTTAACTTAAGGTCCATAAAACTGCAAAAGTGATCTTTTCCAAATATGTACATCCAATATTTTTTAAGTAGATTATTTTAGTCTTAATATATTCTCTAAATGGGTTCAGAATGCAGAGGTGGAATAGTTAAAATAAACATCTATTTATGAACAGTTGTTCAAGCCCAGATATAAATTGTTCTTTTCATCACATTGCATTGCTTCCTGCTAGAATTCACCTATCTAAGCAGCAGCAGGGTTAATACAAGTTGCATTTTCCGAAGGATCACATCAGTGGTTCCAGAAGCTATCTCAGTAGCAAAACAACAATCACTTCAAAATTAGATAAGGATACTTTGTCTGTGGACATATTTCTTGCTGGATGGAAAAACAGTGTAATGAATAGATCTGTGTGGGTAATTCTTGGATGACTTAGATACATGCTATAAAAGCATTACTTTTAATTTTTTTTCCTTATCAGACTCAGGCAGCTCCCTGGAAAAAATACCTTTACATATAAATAACTACATTCCACCACTAGTTTGTGTCATTCAATACCACACACAAGGTATATAAATGGATTTCTATTGGGTTTTTTACCTGGAGCAAAAATCTCTCCACAGTCATTTAAATCTTATCAGTGGCCTACAAGCAAGGTAAAAAACCCAGCTCTTGCAACATGCATGCTAATGGAGGTTCATCGTGCTTGAGTACTTAGTGCTATCAAATATTACAATTTCACATCACTGTCAAATAGCTGCTACATATTTGATCTTGACAAACAGGTCATCACCTGTACATTACAGGTGGATTCTTTAAAAGATCCATAAGTAATTAAACTACAACTCATTGAACAGACTGTTACATAGGGATAAAGGTAATTAATGTCTTAGGAAAAACCCACAGACTTGAATGACCTATTTGTTTTCATCACCCACCAACTTTAGCTATGGTCTTTTAAAGCTCATTGGTAAAATCTCCTGCTAAATGTGACATTTAATTGAATATTATTCATTTTTAAATTATTTTCAGAACTAGAAAAGAAGAGTGGCTCTTGGGTATATTGAAGTACTACTGCTGATTGAAGTCAACAAATAAAATGCCATTTAAAAAAAGCTATGACTCAGACTGTAATTTTATGCATATTACAAATGAATAATTTATTCTTATTTTTTCTCTTAAGTTATTATTTAAAAAATCCAACCTATAATTACCACGTAAGTGTTAAGCTGGTTAGGTAGTTACCTGTTCCAAACATGAAAATAGTTATTTCTAACTTTCAGTACTAATGAAAGGTACTCAGTGGGAGAGGCCCATTGTTTTAAAAGTTAAGAACCTGCATTCTACTGGAAGATAAGACTTTAGAGAATTTAGCCAGCAAAAAAAGTATTTTGCTTTTTCTCTAATGAATCCATTTGCATTTTACAATCACTTCGTGTGGCTGTGGTAGAGTTTTATGTAGTTGATCATTCTTTTAAATACACCCATTTAAAAAGAAAAATAAAGCTAGCCAGCTCGAAACCCTACATCTTAATCTTTTACAACTACTCTATCATCAGTGCCCCATGTCTGCTTTATTATTCTAGGCTCTGCGGTGCTTGGCACATCATAAGTATTTTCTGAATGAATAAATGAATGATGCTGCTGTCTTCCAGATCCCCTTTCATGCCGGCTTATGTGCTATTTCTCCTTTGATTTTGATACCCAGTTCAACACTGAGTCCAACCAATTTCTCAGATACAAACTTTTCAGTATCTATATACTCTAAATCCAGAGTCCTTTTCATCTCACAACAGGATTACCATGGCAGTGGAATTTATCCCACACTTAGCAAGAATCACTTTCGTCATGCCACCCTTATTTCTAAAATGCATTACAGGTTATGTCACAAATCATGAGGCATCCTGCAATTGGTGCTAATGTTATTTTTTTTAACACACTAACAATATTTTCCACTCCAGCCTACTTCTAACACTTGGCAACTCCAGAACTTCATAGACACATCCTCAAATACTTCGTGTATGTCATTTACATGGGTTTGCTGTATTCTTAAAATCAGGAGAATAACCCATCCCTAGTATGTAATTCTCTACAATGCCTATCCCTTGGTTCTTGTTACAGTGTATATGAAGGAAGTGTTGACTAAGAGATAAATGGTTAAAATGGAAAAGACAAAAGAAACAGCACAAATGGAAACATGAGAGAAATGGAGTATGTATACTGACAAAAACAAATTCCAAAAATCACCAAAGAAATTCATATTGTTTACTCAAAGTCTAGCATGTTCCACTCTGTGGAAGAAGAATCTAAATATTTTTTTTTAATGATGGAAAGGTGTTGACAACATACTGAATCAGTTACTGTACCTAAAAGTTAAGCTAGTACATAGAACATTAGAGAAATGTTTATGTAACTATGCAAACAAACAGGAATCTGAAGGCCTAAAAGCTATTGATCTCAACTTAAACATAAGAGAGACATGAATAAATAATAATAGATTTCTGATTTATGATTTGTGGAAAATCAATAGTACATTATATTGCAAAATTATCAAATGACATGTCCCTGCCTAAAAAGCTTTTCAACAGTTGGAGACCTGGATGTAATACAAGAACATGAAGTTATCACTGCACAGTCAGTTATAATAAATCAGGTTTAGCACAGGCAAAAAGTAATATACTAGCAAACAGGTGTGTACTGGGAGGATGGTAGGAGCGTAAGTTTAAGGTAGACAAAAGGCGGTGAAGTATGAAGAGTACAAATAAAAATGGAGAGGGAATAACCAAGGAAAGCATCAGACTAAGGAGTCTTAATTCTCTTACTTATATTTAGGCTTCTCATTGTGGATGCCTCTCTCAATTATTAAATACAGTGTTAACAGTATTCAACTCTTTTCTACCTGTTTCCATGCTGGGTATTGTTTGTTTTTGAAGAAGCAGGCAACTCTTGGAAATCACTGAATGAGTCATCAAGGGATCCTGACTTAGAAGCATCTTGAAAATCCTGAAAGTCATCTTCTTCTGGTTTTACCACCTACATTTATAGAGGACATTTAAATACAAAGCATCAAATCAATAAAATAGTGTATAATAAATCTCCAACTATAAACCTCAAAGACCACCTCTTAAATTTCCCCTTAGTCATGACTACCTAATTTTAGAAGAACACCCTTTAGATATAACGTCAACTCAAGTGCTTAAGGCAGGAATCCTGTCTTGCATTTTTTAGATACTCTCTTGTACAAATAGTAAAAGACTGGTTTAAAGAGCTAATCTACATAACTTTTAAATGGCTGAATCACATTTAATAGATTACTGAGAACCTTCCGTCTTTAAAAAAACAATTTACACATGGTTTGTAAATTACACAAATGATATACACTTGTTAAAAATCCATCACATATATGTATAAACAGTGAACACAGACTCCTGATTTCATGCTTTAGAAGTGAGTAGTATTAACGGTTCATTTGTTTTACAGAAGAATGAGCTAATACTAGTGTTTCTGCACTTAAAAAAAAGTGTAATTATATAACATGGGCATGTTTTCCATGCAGTACACATTGATCTTCTCATTTTAATGATCAAATAGTTTGCCACTGTATATATGAACCAAAATGTATCCAACCTCTTCTTCTGATGGACATTTAGCTATTTCTAATACTTTATTCTAACAAACAATACTGTAACAAATATCCTTGTATTTGAGTTTCTATTTCTATAAGAACAGTGTGACTGTTAGGTTAGAAGATACAGACATTTAGAATTTTGATAGCTATTGCCAAACCTGCCTTCCAAAAAGGCTGCACCAATAAAGCCGATTTCCCTACATTTTCACTGACATTAAATATTGTTTTTAAAATTTTTTGCTAATCTGAGAATGAAAAACAGAAGCATTTTAATTCCAAGTTTAATTCCTCAAAAAACACAGTCTAAGAATTTAATTAACTTTTATAAGCCTGATACTTAAAATGCATATACTATAAACAACTGTAAAACTCTTTAGCCAAAACTAGCTTAAGCCTTAAGAAATTTCATGTTCTTAAATAATAAAAAATTAAATTTTGTATTGTTTTAATACTGTTTAATTTTTACCTCTAGTGTCAATCATAGTCCAGCAATCTCTGCATCCCTTTCAGGGACTATTGGGAATATGCAGTTTCTCCATTTACCTGATTTGCAGGGTAAGTTGGCATAAAGCTACTGGAAGCCTGGGCTGCAGCTCCCCCTACTGGTCCAAGAAGGTTAATGCCCATGACTGGTTGTGCAAGGTTGAGGGGCATGGAGCCTGCAGGGCCGGAAGGCATCCCAGTTGGCTGACTCACGGCAGTAGGCAAAGTCAAAGGAAAGCCACTTAAAGTTGGAACAGGAGCTGCTGGGAACTGGTTTAAAGCATCAGGACTCAGAGCAGGAACACCCCTCTACACAGAGCAGGAGGAAAATGGAAATATTTTAGGGGATTGCAAACCACATACAATCTAACCTGGCAAAAGGAGACCTAAATGTAAAACCTGTAGCCTTGGTATGTTTCTACTCTGATTTTCGTAAAACTCATGAGTTTGATAAACGAAAATAAGTTACAAGGTAAATATAAGCCAATATTTAGCAAAGAAATGGCCCACATGTATCAATTCTGACATTTTAACTGACAAGTTTGATTAATACAATCAAATCATTTAAAATGATTTTGTAATATAAGAAAAGTTGCTACTAGACTGAGAATACTTTATCTCTATCTCAGGAATTTTAAACAAGGACCTCAAAGGACAGAAGGACTTGTTTCATCTCTTAATAACTTTCAAGCTCAGAAGGCATACAGGTGGGCCAGAAAAATGTTAATACAGTAAACAGTCTTTAAACAAAGGAATATTTTGCTAGTCTATTAGTTTACCATATAAACTGCACATTTTTAAAGTACTGTATCCTGAAAACAATTTAAATTTTAATGTACAGAGTTCTACAAGGTTGTAGAAGGAATTCAAAGTTATTTGATCTAACTTAAGAAACAATGTCTACCTACCTGTGTTACTGCTATCATGGCGAGAACAGTATAAAGTTCTTCTTTAGTAAGTTTGCCAGGTGTAGTTCGATTAGCTAAGGCCCATATCTGTCCGAGAGTTTCCCTGGGAAGTCCAGATGACATCAGAATGGGATAAAGTTTAGCAGTATCTATTCCAGTTGGAGTCATTGTGGTTTCTAAAATTTTCTTATAGGCATCTATTAAAGGGAAAGATCAGATTACAAATGTAAACCTATTACAAGTTATTCACCTTTTCTGTTGTCTTGTTGCTTATACAAGAATAATCTTAAGTCAAACTGCTTTAATAGAACTGAAGCTATGTCAGGGTTTGAACTGCAAAGATATTCAAGTGAAAATATCCAGCAGACAATGAAAGTCTGGAGTTTAGAAGACAGGTTGAAGTTTGGTTCTAAAGATGAGTATTTGGGGATACAAAAGGACTCTTATAATTCAGTAGAAGATAGTAAAAATAGAGGTGGTATAAGCAAATACTTAGGAATTTAAAACTGGATGTTCTCTATATTTATTTGTTAAATCTAGAAACCCTAGTTAGAGGAGTTAGGGTGGTTGAAAGTGGGTAGGGCTAAGGTAGAAAGAAAATACGTTTGAAGCAAAAACTTTACATCTAGGATTTAAATATGGATTATGTAGTAGGCTGGCCATTAGAACATGTTTTGGCTAGGAAATTATGTGTACATGCATGTTTGGAAGGAGGAAGGAGAAATAAAAAGAAGCTGACAGAAAATAGATACAACTCAAAAATATACCAAGATCTAGATTCTGTTTGTTTTGCTTAAAGACAGAGAGGAAGAAGAAAAGATGCAAAATGTCTAATGTTAGAAAAAACCTATTACTTCTATGCACAGTTGAAGTCCCATCTGGTTGGGAAATTAGCCTTTGTGACTATGTGATTTTGACATAAAGGAGACTTTGCTGGTTTTTTCCAAGAAGGAGTTCAGCTACAACGATATTGCATAGTTTTATTTAAGCAAGTATAAAACAACTTGAGCCCAGGACCAATCCAAAAAACAAAAGATCTGATAAAAGTTAGCTTTAGTTTTCAAGGGGCTGGCAAAGTAGAGCAAACTGAAAAGTTATAATAGAGACTAACATGTTGCTGTAATAGTCACTCTTCTATGCACATCAAGCATGGCTTAAACAGACCATTTCCTTGTAACGTGGAATACTATCACAAAATGTGCACTGTAGTGATTTTTCTGGTCAGCAGTAATACTATATATAAAGAAAAAATTAAACACCACCGCCCAGTGTAAAAAAGATGATGTTTGTTTTTTTGCTTCATATAATATCACATGACAGAGAAGTCACAAGAGTATTTTTTAAAATATAAACCAGTCACCAAGAATTCAGAAAAGTACATTAAACATACTAGTACTATTGGTAAGTTTTTGATCTATAAAAAGTATTTGATGCCTTTAAATCACAATAAATCTAAAAGCCTTTAGAAGTAAAGTATGTGATAGCCCATAAAACATTTTCTCCTGCATTTATATAGTTATTTCATATGTGAGGCAGTCTTAAGAAACACTAGAGCTATATAATTTTCTATACTCTTTCAAAAAAAGGTAAACAAGAAAGAAGTTACAATTCCTTCTGCATATTTTGCAACCACAACAGTAAATATTTACTATATTTTTGACATTGAAGCAAAATATCCAGATTGGACAGAGAAGCTTTATTACCTGGAACTAAACTCTCATTGTAAATCCAAGGAGGCATTCTGGGCTGAACAGGATCTTGTGAAGGAAATACTCCCACACCTAGAAGATAACGAACATTATCTAATACATATCTAGGAGATGAGGAAATCACACTGAGTAATGGGGTTTTTGTAAGAAAAACAATGGTGTGAGACACTTAAAAAAAGTCACCAATACAACTAAAATATTTGTTTTCTATCCAAATCTTGTACATTAACTATATCCTAAAGAATAAACGTAAAAAGATGTGCCAAATCAATATTCCAAGTCTTAAAGGCTTGCAACATTTCACATGTATTTCAAATTAAAGGTAAAAAAACAAGATAGATGGTGGTTTAAAAATTACATATGTTGAAATGTAATTGCCCAGGCTTTACTTGTAGCTTCTAATGTTTTCTTTGCAAAATCTGGTCTTTTTTTACTTGAATATGACACTACTGCCTTAGGTGTAAAGGACTTTTCTTTATTATTTTGTCCACTAAAATATCCTCCAAAAGGTTGCCTCCTAAGGTGCCCACATTCTAAGACTGCAAGTTGAATTTATAAAATAAATTTGGGTCTTTTAGGCAGCGGTGTCTTTCATTTATTTCAAAGAAGCAAAATGAAAACTATATTTTCATTGGTGACTTTTCCAGTTAAAGTTTAACTTTTCAACCTTCATGGAAGAACAGAAAGTATAAGGGAGGGGGGAGGAATAAAGAGTTCTTATAAAATAAAAGGAAAATAAATTTTAAATCAGGAATGATTCTGATTAAAAATAACTGGTTATCAAAAAAAATTTTAAAGGAGTAACAGTGTGTTGAATGAATTCAGAGCAAAACTGTAGGGGTTAATTAGAGAAAGGAGTGCATTAAATGTATTTTAAGAAAAATTTTGAATAGCAAAATTAAGCAGCATTCATTTTAAGATTAATGCTTAAGGTGTTAGCATTTGAGCAACATTTGGTTAAAAGAACTTCTTGCTGAATATTTCATGAGCTCACCACTGTCTTCAATGGACAGGTTTTGGTCTGAAGTCTTTTCTGCCTCTGCAGTAGTGGTACCATTTACACGTCCATCTACAGCACCCCCGTTATTGGCTGTTAAACTGGGATAGTTCTTACTGGAACCTGGGCCTAGGACTTTGTGCCCAACTTCAGAAGTACTTAATTTAATTTGTTCCTGCCCAGATGTACTTATATCACAAGATACTAGCAGCTTCTCTTCCAAGGAAGGGCCTAAACAAACAGCATGAAGGATTATTTGTATATAACTGCAAATTTCTAAATATTTCAATCATTCATTTCCACCCCCAAATTCCAAAGGGAAGGCCCTGCTACATATAATGTAAATTTTGAAATAATTCAATCACTACACAGTTCTATAGGATTTGAGAGACTTTAGAGATTAAGAAAACTTAAACATCATTATCTACTTTGATTGTCAAGAATTCTATGAGACAGTAGGTAGAAAGGTATAGTGGAAGGAGGTTTACCTTAGAAATCTGATGACCTACATAAAATATAAACACTTGCACTAAATCCAGAGGAGACTCCTGGCCAGCAACACCATCTCTAGGTCTGTTTCTCCATCTGTCAACTGAGATACTTTGAACTAAGCACATGTCTGCTAAGATCCCTCTCAGCACTATGCTATGTTTCAAGACAGTGTGTAACTACTGCCTCCCGCCACACCCCCTCTGATTATTTCATAAGAAATAAAACTGAGGTACAGAAATGTTTAAAAGATTTGTCCAAGGACAAACTGATAGTAAATGGAGAACCTGGGCTTCTGCCCTGAAGTGCTCTAACACTGAACCAAAGAGAGCACTTTCTAGAGCAGCTTTCCCTGACATATTACTCTTAAAAAAATTATTTTGGTGATTTTCCCAAATAAGAATAATCTCTTAAAGATATCCATTTGTTTTCAAAGTCCTAAGGTGGTTTGAATAGATGTAATTTTTAGAAGCAAAAATTTTCACTCCTCTGGAATGTGAGGCCCCCAGAACTTAAAAATCTATTCTTATTTTGGTGAATTTCAATAATACTCATATATTCATGTACATGTTTCTTTGTTAGCATCACTATATTATTCTACTTATATAAGAGAGATAAATTATCCAAGATTATCTTAAGAATACTTTTGTTAATATTCTAGAAGTTACCTGCTTTCTGTACATTGTATGAGGCTGAAGCAATAGAGAAACAAGGAATTTGCCCAGGGACACCATGTAAGGCAAAAGACACTGGAATCTGACCTGGAGGGAGAGGCTGTGCTCCAGCCCTCTGTGTATGCAACTGGCCAAGTGGGGTGGTGGGATGAAAAGACTGAAAAGGCTGAGAAGTGGAAGAAGGCCCACATGTGGGAACTTCAACAGGCCCCTGCATAAAGTCACTGAATTCTTCTTCATCAAGAAAGGCAGGTGATGGAGAGACAGTTTTAGTAGAATGAGATGATGTGGGATAATCTGCAAAATGGAAAATGCCAATGAAACACACAGAAATGAAAACCAACAGGGAAAAAGAAATTAGGATGCAGTACAATTCCAAAAGAGTATTTTGAAACATGAATAGTGAGGTGAACAAGAAATAACATGTAACAACAGTCAAATGGAATTACACAATGAATGAAAAACATTTTGATGTATATTTACACACAATTCTTTTATCTTTTCAAAAAGAGGTTTTATAGCTTTTTGCATTTGGTTCAAAAACAGAAAAATGTAAAACTCAAAATTTTACTTCTTTTATTAGATCAGCACTAGTTTTTCCCCTAAGACCACTAATAATTTATATCAAAGTGGTGATTGCTTTTGAAACCCAAACAATTTGTTTATATGGATAATATTCTTTCAAACCAGTATGTACCAGATATAAGAACCTACCTTATACTGCTGAATGCATTTTGGACAGATACATACTCTGAGGGTTAAATTTCATCATGTTAATAAGAAACAATGCACAATACATCTAATATTTGATATATCATGCCTAATCCATATATTTTGCTGAGTTCACATTTCAGTGAAGTTACCATATGAGGAGTGAAAATTACAAAAGACAGTAAGAAAAGCATCAAAATTGGGACATCATAAAGTGCAAAGTCAAACAATAGTCAATGTAAGAAAGTAAACCTTGACTAAGGGACTATGTTTAAAAGATTTTTGGCTCTAAAGGATATAAACATCACAGTGGCTTTTTACTGCTGTATGTGAGATTCACTTACATAATAACCCTTCTCCATAGGGACTGCACTTAATACGAGGCTTACTATATACTATAACAATACTATTGTTGCTGTCGCATGAAACCCGCAGAATTTTAGATAAATCAACTTTTAAAAACTAGAGAGAGAGTCACACATAGGTAGGAAGATGAAGGCAACATTATCCCTGACTTATTTCCACTTCTGCTTCTCCACAGTCTACACCTAGTTTCAAACTGGACAATGTGCCCATGAGTCTGATGCCTTCTTCTTCTTTATTAAGGTATAATTGACATATACTACTATAGTTTCAGGTGTACAACATAAAGATTTGATATATTTAAAACGATCACCAACAGTAAGTGTAGTTACTACCTGACACCATACAAAGTTATAAAATTTTTTTCTTGTGATGAGAACTTTTAAGATTTACTCTCCTGGAAACTTTAAATATGTATATAATGTTAATGACTAAAGTCACCATGCTGTACATTACATTCCCATGACTTGTTTTACAACTGGAAGTTTGCATCACTTGATCCCTTCACCTATTTTGCCTATCTCCCTTCTGTCAACCACCATCCTGCTCTCTGTATCTATGAATTTTGGCTTGTTTGTTCTTTTGCTTTTCAGGTTCTACATGTAAGTGAAATTGTACAGTATTTGTCTTTTTCTGACTTATTTCAGTTAGCATAATACCGCAAGTAGTATTCCATTCAGTATCCTATATATACATATATACATATATATATATATATATATATATATGTATATATATATATATACACATTTTCTTTGTCCACTTATCAATCAATGGACACTTACACTGTTTCCATATCTTGGCTACTGTAAATAATGCTGCAGTTGAATACAGGAGTGCATATATTTTTTCAAATTAAGAGTTTATTTTCTTTGGATAAATACCCAGAAGTGGAATTGCTGAATTTTATAGCTGATAAGGGATTAATATCCAAAATACAAAAAGAACTCATACAACTGTAAGTTCTATTTTTAATTTTTTGAGAAACTTCCAAACTGTTTCCACAGTGGCTGTACCAATGTACATTTCCACAAACAATATATGAGGGTTCCCTTTTCACTACATCCTCACCAACACTTGTTTTTTCTTGTCTTTTTGATAAGAACCATTGTAACAGGTTTAAGGTGATCTTACTGTGGTTTTGACTTGTAGTTCCCTGATTGTGATGTTGAGCACCTTTTCATATGCTTGTTGTCCTCTGTATGTCTCCTTTAGAAAAATGTCTATTCAGACCTTCTGCCCATTTTTTTTAACCTTTTCGTATGCTTGTTGTCCTCTGTATGTCTCCTTTAGAAAAATGTCTATTCAGACCTTCTGCCCATTTTTGTTGCCTTTGCTTTTGGAGTCAGACCCAAAAAGTCATGGTCAAGACCAATGCCAAGAAGCTTAACCCCTACGTTTTCTTCTAGGACTTTTGTGTTTCAGGTTTTATACATTCACATCCAACCCATTTCGAGTTAATTTTTGTGTATAGTGTAAGACAGTGGTCTGGTTTAATTTTCTTGCATGTGGCTGTCCAGTTTTCCCAACACCATTTACTGAGGAGACTGTCCTTTCCCCACTATGTTTTTGGCTCCTTTGTTGCAAATTAAACTGACCATATATCTGTGGGTTTATTTCTGGGTTTTCTATTCTGTTCCATTAATCTATGTGTCTGTTTTTAATGCCAATACCATACTGTTTTGATGACTATAGCCTTGTAATATAGTTTAAAATCAGGGAGCATGACACATCCAACTTTGTTCTTCTTTCTCAGGACTTCTTTGGCTGATGTCAAGCATCATTTGGGGTCTTTTGTGATTCCATATAAATTTTGGAATTATTTTACTTTTGTGAAAAATGCCACTGGAATGTTGATATGAATTGAACTGAATCTGTAAATTGCTTTGGGTAATATGGACATTTTAATAATATTAATTCTTCCAATCCATGAGCACAAATATCTTTCCATTTATTTGGGTCTTCTTCGATCTTTCATCAGTGTCTTATAGTTTTTTAAGTGTATAGGTCTTTCACCTCCTTAGCTAAATTTAGTCCTAGGTATTTTATTCTTTTTGATGCACTTGAAAAGGGATTATTTTCTTAATATTTTCTGAGTTTGTTGTTAGTGTATAGAAACAAAACAGATTTCTGTATACTGATTTTGTACCCTGCAACTCTACTGGATTTGCTTAACAGTTTTTTTGGTGGAATCTTTAGAATTTTCTACATATAAAGTGTCTTCACATTTGTAACTACTTTAAATTACTTTAACATTTACTAAAGTCTAATGTCACAAGGAGCAGTCTTTTTTAAAAAAGGCTCTCATCTGAAAATGGGACCACTACATGCTTCTCTTTAAACATGTATCTTTTGGACCTGTGAAATAAAACCTGGAAGCACTGAAAGGTCTATGAAAGATGCAAAATGAATATGCAAAATTATTGCCTTGATTAATCTTGTTTAAAAAAGAAAAAGACATGCCATAATGAATTCCAACCCTCCCAATAATGGTTACTGAGAATGGGATTTAAGTTCTCAATCTGGGTTCTCAGACCAGTGCTGGTAGAAATAGTAGTAATGGAAAATAGAGAGCTACAATGAATATTTTTTAAATGGACCCAGAATAGTTGCTAGCAATAAGACTGCAAAGGTTAAACCAATGTTTCTCTGCATTTCACTGGAATTATTTAAATTCTATGTGGTATATATTTTGGCTTAAAAACTCTCACAACTATATTTATGTTTAATAAGTAGTAAAAAAATTATATGATATAGTTTGTATATTAATATTTTAAGATAACCTATTGGTGGGGGGAATTAAAAGATCCTTTGGTGGTTAAAAAGCTAGAAACTCTTTTACATACGTTAGTCCTAGGTTTAAGACCCTAACTGGAGAAGCTATGGGCTTGCTTCCGAAAAATCTTTTTCTGGCTAAGCATGAAGCAGTTAACAAGAAACAACTAACTGCACGCATGCTGACTGAACTCATGAGATTACTTGCACATCAAAACACCAATTTATTATTTAACAATAAAGTTACTAAACTACACCAAGTTATCCAAAACAGGGCATTCTATATGGGTAGAACAGTGTTTCACCTAATAATGACAATTCCTCTCTGTCTTCTTCCTTCTTTAAGTTTCATGCTGCATCTAGTTTTAGCATTCCAATGTCTATTCATAAATTACTTGACTAATTTTTCAGCTTATAATTTTCATTTTTAGGTATGTTTTCCTTTCTAAACTCAATCTGATTGCTAATATCCATTCCCTTTTCAATCTTGGTGCATAGTTTACTTAGGGGCACACTTTTGGAATGAGAATTTCAGTTTATAATCTAACAAGTGAAATTAACAGGACAGAGTCAGAGCTGTCCCAGAAAGTCAAGAACTGGTTACTGTGCCAATATTAGATTATTTCTTCCTGATAGCACTCATGAACAGTACTGTAAGGGTTTACAATAAAATTTATCAATGGAATGCATGCCAGCAGAAAACAGTGCTTGGTTGGCAGAATGATTTATAAACACTGTTCCATTATGGTATTTCTTGAAATTAACTGAGAATAAAAATATCAAATTAAAAAAAAAGGATGTGGTAACAGCTACATAAAGACATTTTCACCTACTAAATGTTCAAAACACATGCAAAAAAATATCCGTCTACCTTGTTCTAAATAGGCACTTTTTTTAATTTGATGATAAGTGACAATAAAACTACAAAGAAATCTATTAAAGAAACTAAAATTTCATGAGGAACAAAATAACTCATGACTTTAATAGGTGACATTAAAAAAATTTTAATTTCATTGACTAACATCTGAACTAGTTCATAAAGTCAAATTATTTTAAAACAATGGGAATGAAATGGTAAACTCTTTTATTACATATGCTTTGAGTGAATAGACTTTACTCACATTAACTTACTCATTTACATAGATTTATAAGTGAAGTTGTCACACTGACATTTCCTAGAAGACAAAGAGGATTTTTCCTCCCAAGACCAGAGCTCTTAATCCACTGTAAATTTTAAGACATCCAAATCTGTACTCAGCTTGAAGGAAGAGTTCAACACTGACTCTTCACACACACAGTGGTCAGGGACTGTACATCACCTTCCAACAAAATAAAATTTAAAAATTAAAACTACCTGGTTTCTTAGGGTGTGATGCTGGAGCAGGGTGCATCTTAGCATCTCTGGAAAACCCATCTAAATTTCCTTTTATGGCCTCCAGAGCATCATCTCTGCTCTTCTCTCCTGTCTAAGAGACAATAAATGTGTGTGTATTTCTTCACTTATTTCTTACTTCATCCTAAATCCTCCCAAATTAAAACAAAAGCACAGATATTAGTTTATTTCCAATAGTTTAACCACATATTTCTGATACTGAATTCTCCAAGTCAGAAATACATTGATAAGTATTGATAAGTATTGATAAAACAAAGGCATAAAGTGACACTCTATAGGATACAAAATATTAAAAGGCACATTTATAAATACTTTAGGATCAGCTTATTAGATATCAAATATCCTGTATTAATTAATTGCTTCCCAAGACAAGATCACAAATATTCCAATGGTAGCAAAAAAGAGTTGAAAAGAAGATAATGGCTGATATCCTGGTCTCCTCAACCACAGAGTGCCTTTACAGAAAAGGAAAAAGTATCCTTCCATTTTGGACTTAGATAAACCAAAAATCAATCAACTACAGCCTCAGCTTGGGCTGGTGCCTAAGTGACAGAATCCACTGAATGAGCGAGAAGAGACACATGCAGGGTGCGTGTGCGCAGTGGTGGATGGTGGTGGAGTATATTACCTTGGGCTTCACACTACTCAGAAGTCTGAGCTTTTGCTTCTGCTCTTCAAACTGGCGTCTTTTTCTTTCTTCTTCTAAGAGTTTTTGCTGCTGTTCAAATCGTTTTCTGGAGAAAAACACTCTAGTAAAGAACCAGCTTCAGGGATTATCAACTTTGTTAGAGTCATATTTCTGACAGTTTCAATAATATCATCTTGCAGTTCTGGAACTAAAAACTTCACGGCTAATTATATCTAATTTTCTTATGACATCCTATTTCCCCACTATATTAATTTCAAAATATATGAAATGAGTCTAAAATGTGAGTTACTTATATTATAGATGTAAATGTATTTCCCATCTAGTTTGCAAAGTGAGGAGACAACCTTTTGCATTCAAAAGTAATCTCACAAAGTAGACAAAGCAGTAGACAAAACCACTTTTTGCTCTGCATATGAAAAAGAAACTTCCACTTGGGAAGGCAGTGTCATAGGGAGAAAGAGCAGTGCTCTGGGAATCAGGAGGCCTGTATCTGGGTCCAGGCTTTGCTAGTAAATGTAACCTGGACTGACGAGTCACTTCATTTCTCTGGACTTCACTTTCCTTAGATATAAAATTAGAAGGTTGAATTAGAGGATCTCTGAAGTCCCTTTTGGCTTTAAATTTATAATAAAAGTATTTTAAAGGCAAAGTGACTGCTTTGGCCTCAAATTTGCACTAGAGAACATTTGGCAATTTTTAAAATAACTGCTTTCATATATTTATCCTTGAATCCTGAGGTCTCTTACTGTTGCTCTTCAGCAAACTGCTTTTGCATGTCTGGAGTGTATTGTGGGCCTGGAGGACGCATGCCTAGGAACGGTGCTTGTCCCAGGTATGGCATGCCCGCTGCAGGCAGTGGTCCCATTGGTATCCCTGCCTAGAAGAAACACACAAAGGCTTAAAAAACACAATTTCTCCTTTTAGCTATTACAAAGAAAAACTGTAACTTCCAGAAATTCTTTCTTAACATTTTTTATTAATGAACTATAAAATGCAGTTTAATAAACAATTCAAAGAACATAGGCTAAAAATAGAAAGCTCCCCTTAGCATCTTGCCTCTTGCATTTCCTTCACTGTCTTAGAGGTGATCACTGCTAATAGTCTGAGGGTGTCTGCATTAAGGGAGGACACATGCACACACAAATTATATTCTGGTAGGCTCACTACTCCATATTCTTTGAGGTCTTTCTATTTCCAGCAATAGATAAGCACCTGGCATATGGCAGTTAGTTTTCCAATATGTATAAGATAATGAATATTTTGAAATTCTTTATCACAGGCCTGATATCCAAACTTTTACAAAAAATAAGATATCATCAATAATAAATAATACATCAATACAACGAAGTTTACAGAAGTATCCCAAAGTATGAATATTACAATTACACAACCTAATCACAAAACCTAATATTAATTATGAGGATATTACAATGATAATGGCTAATTTTTACTGAGTGGAAATTTTTTAACTCTTTAACCTTTTCCCTGAAAGGTGCCCCTTCTGTTCCCTAACTGAAACCTGGCTATCCCTGGAAGCCCTCACATTTGGAGATTGCTGCTTCTCTTCCACATTTCCTGTAGATGGGGACTTTTCCTGCTAACTTCTTCTAAACCTTTCTCTTCCTTCAAAAACCTGAATACATTTTACTTTCTTGCTATCAAACTTCATTTACTATGCTACCTTGTTTATGTCATTTATGGACCGTCAACTCCTTTACTTTTCAGCTGTAGCCTTCAGAACTTTGCTATCTTCCATTCTACTTCTAAACTGCAGTTGATGATATCAATAAGACTTTTCAGGTCTTTGAACTCTTCACCATTCCAACTTCCCATTCCAGGGTCAGATCCTTGATCATCAGCCCCAGTGACTGCATCATCTCCAAAATCTTGACTTTAAGGATCCTAGCACTTGACCACCACCTTCTATCCTTCTAACTCATGCATTCCAGCAATTCTCTTATCTTAATACCTCCCATCCATTAATTTTACCACTTCTCCGATTATCCACCATCCTCATCATATCCTCACTATTCCTTTTGTTCAGCTTAGATTCCACGATTCAATATTAATTGCCATTATAAACATCCTCAACTACCTTACCTCAAACATCCCTGATTGGTCTCTTGGGAAATTTCTTCTCTGGTTAGGGTCAACTAATCACTTTCTCTTATGCTTACACCCAAACCACTGAACTTGCTGGAGAGAAGAACCTTGGGGACTCACTTTAAATTCTTGATTACAAATCTCAAATGGATCCAAACATAGGCCAGTCTTATGAGGACTCCTGCTATTTGAAATCCTTGAAGTTTCTTGAGATTTGCTATGCCCATTATATTTCAATTTTAATAAATTTCAATAAATATTTCATGTTTGCTTGAGAAAATAGTGCATTTTGCAGTTATTGGGAACAGTGTCCTATTATTCAGTAGTCAAGCTTGTTAAGAAAGTTGTTTAAACCTGTGTTTTTACTGACTGTGGATTTGTCTATTTCTCCTTGTTATCCTATCGGTTTCTAACACATTTTGAGGTCAGGTTATTATGAATTTGGAACTGTTATATGTTTATGGTGAATTTAACCTCATTATGATGAAGAGACCCTCCTTATCTCTAGTCTTTTAAGGCTTTTTACCTTAAAATATATTTTGTCTCATTTTTCCTTTATCTACAATAGCCTTTTGGGGTTGTTTTTAGTATTTGTATCTTCTTTCATTTGTTTCAACTTTCCTGTATTCTTATGTTTTAAATGTGTCCCTTGTAAACATCAAATATCTAGAATTTTGCCTTTGAAATTGATCCTTTAGACCATTAACATTTAATATAATTATTGATATATTTGAGTGTAAAACTATTTATTCTGTGATTTGTCCCACCTTTTCTGTTTTTCTTCTCTTCTTTACTTTTTCTGGATTCACTGTTTTTTTCTCATTCTACTTTTTTTCACCTGTTTGTTTTATAAGCATTTATATAACCTGCTAAGTTTACCTTTGAAATTAAAACATGCATTCTTAACTTACCAAAGTCTAATGTTAATCAATGTCTTTAACTTTCTTTCACAGAATGCAGGGATCTTAGAGCTTAACTCACCCGTTACTAGCCCCTCCAAGGTATATCCTATATTACAAGGTATTTTAAAAATTCACATTGTTATTGTTTTATTCAGTGTTCATTCAGATTCACCCACATGTGTTTCTCATTCTTTGTTCTTCCTTTTTTCCTGCATCTAACTTCCCATCTGAGATTATTTTTCCTTTTGCCTAAGGTCTGCCTTTACTTTACTTATTTCATTTGTTTAAAGTCATTCAGCTTTTGTCTCAAAAAAATGGCTTTGTTTTTTTAATAAACCTTTATTCTTGGAGGTTGAATGTTATTTTCGTTAGTTCACTGAAAACACTATTCCAGTGTCTTTTGGCACTGTTAAGTGGAAACACTATAGAAGTAGAAACACTATTCTACTTTTCCCTTTGACTGTTCATGAGATTTTCCTTTTGTCTTTGGTTTCTGCAGTTTCTCTTTATATCTGGATGTGAGGATTATATTAACTTATTCTCATTGCTTGGTATTCAAACCCTTGTGCCACAGTCCCAATACAGTCCCAGTACTGGGGAAATGTTCTAGCGTGACTAGGTCTTAAAACACACTGCAGCTTCAACCTTCCTCTCACAAGAGTTCCATGTGGAGTTAGAGATTCACTTAAGAAGTGAGGTCTCCTGCCAAAGCCATTATCGGCCACTTGAGTGGGACATTTTGGAAGCAGATTCTCTGGCCCAAGACTAAAGCCTTTAAGTGAATCCAACTCTAGTCAATATCCTGACTGAAACCTCACGACAGAGTCCAAGCCAGCACCATCTAGCTAAAGCTACTCCTCAATTCCTGACTCACAGGAACTGTGAGATGTGTATTGCTGTGTTAAGCCACTAAGTTTTGGGGTGATGTTTTGCAGCAATAGATAGCTTATACAAGCCTGCTTGGATTTATTAGGGTTCCTAACTCTGTGGATCAGTGTCTTCCAACAGTTCTGAAAAGTTCCCAGCCATTATCTCTTCTGACTTATTCTCTCCCTCCTTTCCTCCAAGGACTCCAACTAAATACATGTTGGACCTTCTCATTGTATCTTCAAAATCTCTCATGTGCTTTGTATCTTTTCATCTTATTATAATATATTCTGGACAGTTTCTCCTGACCTATGTATAACTCACCAATTCTTTCTTCAGCTATTTCTAATCTGCTATTAAAACTCATTCAGAGTTCTTCTTTTAGTTAACATTTTTCAATTCTGAAATTTCTATTTTTTTCTCAAATCTGCTGTCATTTTTTATAATTTCAAGTTCCTTTCCAAAATTTTCCACCTCAACTTGTACTTCTTAGATCATAGAAAATATAGCTGTTCCATAGTCTTATCTGCTAATTCCATAACTCATGTTTTTATGATTTTTGTTGCTGTTGTCTACATGTCTGCTGGTTCTCACTCATGCTGTTTTGGTTCCATGTATAGCTGGCTGTCTTCGTGCATTGAATGCTGTGTTTGAAAAGTTATTGATAGGAACATTTCAGTGTTCAAGGAAAGGCATATTCTCTAGAGAGGGTTTTCTTAGATGCCTTTTGCCATGTGCCTAAGGACTTACAAGTTTAGAACACTTTAATCCAGATTCAAGACTTGAGTTTCCCTGGACCATCAAATGATGGGAAATAAGCCTCAAGTTCAACTGAGAATAGGTTTACTTCCACTGTATCCTCACTCTGAGAGCATGGACCTTTGGGGACCCAGTTCAAAGTGGGAACTCCTGGAAGGCACAGCTTTGCTTTCTATATACTCTTTACTCCATCCCCAAAGTGACAGTTTTACAGCTACTTTTCCAATGTTGGCAAATGCTCTACAAAAAAAAAGGCAGCTCTGAGTGGCTGGCTTTCTTCTCTGGGGTCTTGTTTTCTCCCAGATCTTGGCTCAGCAATCTTCAATACCTTGTATTTAAAAGCATCAAGAGTTTACATCTTTTTGGGGGGAGCTATCTCCTATAACTGATTATATAGTCTTCTCAAGTACAAAAGAGATTCAGAAGAAAGTGAGATTACTTTTTTCCTACCTCTAAAACCCAAAAATTATAGCCTTGTCCTTTGCCTTTGTCTGAGTCTGCATGTGTGTCTTTCCAGACTTTTCTTTCTCTCTTTTCTGGCACTCCTATACTAAGATTTTTAGGTGCAGAAAGGGAAAAAGTTCCTTGGAGAAACAATCTCATATTTTGGTTCTTGAACATATTATATCAAGTAGATTTTAAAAGAAAATCTTCACCCAGCTACTTTAGTTGTCCACACTGCTTAGTTTACTACTACAGGAAGGCTACTTCCAGTTATCGTGGATGAAGGAGCTATTTGTAATAAAGCTTAACTCCTCTGCTTATATGAAATTGATCAATGTAAACTACCAAAAGTTAAATCACTTTAAGGTGAAGATTGTATTCATTCCACTGGATTTCATATATTCAGATTTTCATCAATCCCTGTTTTAATAAAGTTTTTTTTAACAAGATAAAAATCTTGAGTTTAATCTAACAGTGATTATTAAAGAAATCATGTTAGAGTTTCCTTCAAATAAAAGTATTCCTTTTAGAAATAATCAAAAACACTCCCTTGCTCTAACCCTTTAAAAAAAAGTGTATGTCATTGAAATAGTGGAGGATTGTTTTAAGGTCTAGAAATAGTATGTGTAAAGTACCTAGAACACTGTCTAGCACACATGAGTAAATAAATAGCAGCTATTATAATTCTCAGAAATAAAAATAATCACAAAATAGGACACTCTCAAAAACAATGATGATCCTATTTTTTTCTAGAACAAAGTAAGATTTCTCAAGCAAAGCAGAATTAAAGCAACTAGATAAGAAAAATGAACACTTAACAGTTATAGGTATTATTTTATTGTGTTCCTGCCATATGCCAGCTACAGAATTAGCCATTTACATACATTACTCTCAACATATGTAAGATCATCAGAATTAGAGATATTTCTGATAATGATCAACAAGAATACCTTAATGATAAAACACTTATGAAGACCCTAGTATGTTCCAGGGACTTTTCTAAGTTCTTTACATATATTAACTAATTTAATCCTTATAACCAACCTAAATAGTAGGTACTACTATTCTTCTCATTTTAGATTAAGAAACTGAAGCAGAAAATAGGTAAATACATTACTCAATTCTAGTAAGTGGCAGAGCCACGATCAGAACCAGGCAGCTTCCGGTTTCAAAGTCCATGTTCTCCATCAATAGGCTGTGGTGTCTAATTACCAACAACCATCACAAAATTTAGAGTTAAAAATTTTAATGTGCTTTTTTGTGTCTATTCATATGCTCAGACACATACCTATTTGGTAAACAATACCAGCCTAGAAGGCTTACAAATGGGTTCTATGACTTTACAACTGGAGTTACAAGTAATGCTTAATTACTAACACTCTCTATTCTAAATCTTGGGTGGAGTGGCTATGCACACTTAATCACAGTGTGGTGTTCTTTCTGTTAAAATTAGTACCACAACCCTAGGATTACATTTTGTTGCCCATCTATATTTAACCAATTCCATTTTTTACAAATTTATTGAGAAATAAAACTGACATATAACATTGTGTTAAGTATAAGGTGTGCAATATACTGATTTTATATTTATATTGCAAAATGATTACCACTATAGCATTAGCTAATACCTCCAACACATAACATAATTACCATTTCTTCTTTGTGTTTGAGGGGTTAGATTTCTTTTTAAGTATAACTTAGTTTACCCAAGGTACAAAACACAAAAGAAAGCATCTAAATCATATAGGCTGAAAGGCAAAATAACATATTCCACAAAAATAATAAAGAATGAGAGAAGTAAATGTGTTATTATGCATATTGCCTTCCTATTTACAAATAAATTCTTTTCAAGATTCAAACTTGCTAAACGGAATCTGTGTTTCTCCTACTTCTGAAAATCAAGTTTACACACTCATACAGTTGAAGTTTATATATTTTTTGAGATCTAGATAAACCTAAAGGTTAAGAGATACTAATCATTAGCTAAACTCTCAGTGAAGGACACTGCAAAAGAAATAATTCAGAAATCTGAGACACATCCAATAAACTAATGAAAAGACTAAAGATAAAGATGTTCACAGTCAAGTTGAAGGGTACTGAAGGCTACCGAAGATTTGAGTAAGCGGACAGACATTACAGTGACAATAAAATTAAAAGAGCAAAAACACCAATTTCAGTCAAAATCCCAACAGGTTTTATGTGGAGTTTAATCAGCTGATTTAAAAATATAAACTGAAGGGGAAAGGACCTGAGTAGCTATAACTCTTTGAAAGAAGAACAAGAAGGATCCACGCTACCAGATGTCAAGGCTTATCTTAGGCTAGAATAATTTAGACTGCAAGATATTTACTGATGCAGGGATAGACGGATTTAGCAATAGAATAAGTAGAAGAGATCATATAATCCAAAGCATATAAAGAAATTAGGTGTTATAGAAGTAATCTTGGTAATCAAAGGGTAAAAAGAAAATGGGCTATTGAGAAATGATTTGGAGACAATTGGCCTCTCAAATGGAAAATAACAAAATTAGACCCTTCACTGGTACCAAAGATTAGCCTCATACTGATACTACAGAACAAATTCCAGGTAGGTTAAAGAACAGTATGTGAAAAGAAACTTAAATTTTTTTTTGTTATAACACTATTTTTTAAACTAGGTTCTTCAAATATTTTTCAGTTTTTGACTGAAATATAGTTGATATACAATATTATATTGGTTTCACGTATATAAGATACTGATTCAGCAGTTATATATATCACTAAATGCTCACCATGATAACTGTAGTTACCATCTTTCAACATACAAAGATATTACAATATTGGTATATTCCCAATGCTGTACTTTCCCATGAAAAGAAACTTTAAATTTTTAGTAAGAAAATATAGGAGAGTATCATGATTTCAGGGTAGGAGTGTATCTAAGATAAGAACCAAAAAGTTCAAACCATAAAAGAAATGACTTATCCATCTGACTTAACTTCTACAAAATACCACACCATAAAGTAGACTAAAAAACAAGACAAAGTTTCAGAGGAAATATTGGCAATACAAATAAACACACAGGTTAGAATCTCAAATATACTGTTAACTCTTAAAAATCAGTAAGCCCAAAATAATTAGCAAAAAATTGGAAGCAACTTAAATGTCCATCAATAGAAGAATATATATTTATGCAGTGGAATACTACACAGTAGCTGTATGTGTACAAACTTGGCATCACTCTGTAATAAGGATAAATCTTGGGGAAAACAATGAAAATGAAAAAATTCAAATGCAGAAGGGTATATACTTATGTGAAAATTTAAAACCTAGAAAACAGGACATAATGTTCATGAATATACAAACATACAATAATAAAAGTATAAAAACACATAGGGAAAAGCAGGAGCTGGTTCTTCAAGAAAAAAGAGATAAACCCCTAGCCAGACTTATCAAGAAAAAAAGAGTCTACACACATAAACGGAATCAAAAATGAGAAAGGAAAAATCATTATGGACACCACAGAAATACAAAGAATTATTAGAGAATACTATGAAAAATTATATGCTAACAAACTGAATAACCTAGAAGAAATGGACATCTTTCTAGAAAAATACAACCTTCCAAGGCTGACCCCAAAAAAAACAGAAAATCTGAACAGACCAATTACTAGCAATGAAATTGAATTGGTAATCAAAAAAACTACCTAAGAACAAAATCCCTGGACCAGATGGCTTCACCACTGAATTTTATCAAACACATAGTGAAGACCTAATACCCATCCTCCTTAAAGTTGTCTAAAATGTAGAAGAGGAAGGAATACTTCCAAATTCATTCTATGAGGCCAGCATCACCATAATACCAAAACCAAGCAAAGACACCACAAAAAAAGTTATGCCTGTTGAACATAGATGCAAAAATACTCAACAAATTATTAGCAAACTGAATTCAAAAATACATCAAAAAGATCAAACATCGTGATCAAGTATGATTATTCCAGAGATGCAAGAATAGATTAGATACAATATTAGAAACAATATTAGAAAATCCATCAACATCATCCACCACATGACCAAAAAGAAGGACAAAAACCACATGGTCATCTCCATAGATGCTGAAAGAGCATTCAACAAAATTCAACATCCATTCATGATAAAAACTCTCAACAAAATGGGTATAGAGGGCAAGTACCTCAACATAATAAAGACCATATATGACAAACCCACAGCCAACATCACACTTAACAGCAAGAAGCTGAAAGCCTTTTCCTTCAAGATTGGGAACAAAACAAGGATTCCCATTCTCCCCACTTTTATTCAACATAGTTCTGGAGGTTCTCGCCACAGCAATTAGACAACACAAAGAAATAAAAGGCATCCAGATTGGTAAGGAAGAAGTTAAACTGTCCCTGTTTGCAGATGACATGATATTGTACATAAAAAACCCTAAAGAATCTCCTCCAAAACTACTAGATCTAATACCTGAATTCAGCAAAGTTGCAGGATACAAAATTAATATGCAGAAATCTGTTGCACTCCTATACACTAATGATGAACTAACAAAAAGAGAAATCAGGAAAACAATTCTATTCACAATTGCATCAAAAAGAGTAAAATACCTAGGAATAAACCTAACCAAGGAAGTGAAAGACCTATACACTGAAAACTACAAGACACTCATGAAAGAAATTAAAGAAGATACCAATAAATGGAAACACATCCCGTGCTCATGGATAGGAAGAATTAATATTGTCAAAATGGCCATCCTGCATAAAGCAATCTACAGATTCAATGCAATCTCTATCAAAATAACAACAGCATTCTTCAACAAACTAGAGCAAATAGTTCTAAAATTCATATGGAACCACAAAAGACCCCAAATAGCCAAAGCAATCCTGAGATGGAAGAATAAAGCTAGGGGAATTACGCTCCCCAACTTCAAGCTCTACTACAAAGCCACAGTACTCAAGGCAATTTGGTACTGGCACAAGAACAGACCCATAGACCAATGGAACAGACTAGAGAACCCTGACAGAAACCCAACCATATATGGTCAATTAATATATTATAAAGGAGCCATGGACATACAGTGGGAAAATGACAGCCTCTTCAACAGCAGGTATTGGCAAAACTGGACAGCTACATGTAAGAGAATGAAACTGGATTATTGTCTATCCCCATCTACAAAAGTAAACTCAAAATGGATCAAAGACCTGAATGTAAGTCATGAAACCATAAAACTCTTAGAAGAAAACATATGCAAAAATCTCCTGAATAGAAACATGAGCAACTTTTTCCTGAACGCATCTCCTTGAGCAAGGGAAACAAAAGCAAAAATGAATAAGTGGGACTACATCAAACTAAAAAGCTTCTGTATGGCAAAGGACACCATCAACAGAACAAAAAGGCATCCTACAGTATGGGAGAATATATTTGTAAATGATATATCTGACAAGGAGTTAACATCCAAAATATATAAAGAACTCGCATGCCTCAACAACCAAAAAGCAAATAACCCAATTAAAAAAAGGGCAGAGGATATGAACAGACAATTTTCCAAAGAAGAAATTCAGATGGCCAACAGGCACATGAAAAGATGCTCCACATCACTAATTATCAGGGAAATGCAAATTAAAACCATGAGATATCACCTCACACCAGTTAGGATGGCCAGTATCTAAAAGACTAAGAACAACAAGTGCTGGTGAGGATGCATAGAAAGGGGAACCCTCCTACACTGCTGGTGGGAATGTAAGCTAGTTCATCCATTGTGGAAAGCAATATGGAGGTTCCTCAAATAACTAAAAATAGAAATACCATTCGACCTGGGAATTCCACTTCCAGGAATTTACCCAAAGAATGTAATTTCTCAAATTCAAAAAGACATATGCACCCTTATGTTTATTGCAGCACTATTTACAATAGCCAAGATATGGAAGCAACCCTAAGTGTCCATCAGTAGATGAATGGATAAAGAAGATGTGGTACATATACACAATGGAATGCTATTCAGCCATAAGAAAGAAACAAATCCTAGCATTTGCAACAACATGTATGGAGCTGGAGGATATTATGTTCAGTGAAATAAGCCAGTTGGAGAAAGACAAGTGCCATGTGATTTCCCTCATTGGAGTATAACAATAAAGCAAAACTGAAGGAATAAAACAGCAACAGACTCACAAACTCCAAGAAGGGCCTAGCATTTACCAAAGGGGAGGAGTGGGGGAGGGCGGGTGGGGAGGGAGGGAGGGAGAAGGGGATTTAGGGGTATTATGATTAATACACATGCTGTGTGGGGGGATCATGGGGAAGAGAGTGTAGCACAGAGAAGGCAAATAGTGACTCTGTGGCATCTTACTACACTGATGGGCAGTGACTGTAATGGGGTATGGGGTGGACATGGTAAGATGGGTGAATGTATTAACCACATTGTTTTTTCATGTGAAAGTTTCATAAGAGTGTATATCAATAATACCTTAATAAAAAAAACACATAGGGAATAATAAGCCCAGAATTCATGATAGTGATAACTGTCTCTGGGGAAGCAGAGGAGGGGAAGTAAAGTACAACTATACTGTTCAATTCTGTTTAAAAATGTGAAGCAAATATGGCATGTTAAAATTTGATACAAAGATGACATAACTTCTATGTAGAAAATCCCAAAGATCTACAAAAACGTTCCTAGATCTAGTAAGTGGGTTCA
The DNA here is from genome assembly GCA_029783875.1 of Phataginus tricuspis. Classification (NCBI taxonomy): domain Eukaryota; kingdom Metazoa; phylum Chordata; class Mammalia; order Pholidota; family Manidae; genus Phataginus; species Phataginus tricuspis. The sequence continues at coordinate 10,279,672 of JAQQAC010006923.1, read as the reverse complement.
GTAAGGTTACAGGTTACAATAAGTTGTATTTCTATATACTAACAATGAACACATGATACTGAAATTAAAAATACAATGCCATTTATAATTACTTAAAAGAAGGAAATACTTACATGTAAATAACAAAACATTTACAGAACTTCTATGCTGAAAACTATACAATGCTGATGAAAGAAATCAAAGACCTAAAGAAATGGAGAAACATACCATGTTCATATATTGGAAGAATCTACTTATTAAAGATGTTGATTTCCCCCAGTTTGATATAAAGGTTTAACATAATCCCTATGAAAACTCCAGCTAGAGTTTTTATAAATACAGACATTATTCTAAAATTTGTATGTAAAGGCAGAGGAACTAGCATAGTTAAAACAATTTTGAAAAGAAGAGTAACATAGGAGTAATCAGTCTTCTATAGCTCCCAAGATTGGATCAGTGATCAAAATCTCCCAAGAAAGAAAATCCCTGAACATGATGGCTTTGCTGGTGAATTTTACCAAACATTTAAAGAACTAATAGCAGTTTTTCTCAAACTTTTTTAAAAAATTGAAGAGTGAACACTTCCTGACTCATTCTAAGAGGCAGAATAACCCTGATATCAAAGCCAAAGACAGTACAAGAAAGGAAAACTACAGGCCAATATCCCTTACGAACACTGATGCAAAACTCCTCAACAAAATACCAGCAAATAGAATTCAGCAGCATATGAAAGGGATTATGTACCATGAGAAGTTGGGATTTATTCCCAGAATGTGAGGATGACATATGAAAATCAATCAACATAATATACCACATTAACAAAATGAAGGGAACAAAAAACACATGATCATCTCAACTGATACAGGAAAAGCATTTGATAGAAGTCAATACTTTTTGACAAAAACACTCAACAAACTAGGAACAGAGAAAAAACTACCTACCTCAACACAATAAAGGTCATAAATAAAAACCACAGTGAACATCATACCCAGTGATGAAAGACTGAAACCCTTCCCTCTAATATGAGGAATAAGGCAAGAATGCTCTTTTACCACTTCTATTTGACATAGCAGAAAAAGGAATAAAAGTCATCTAAATTGGAAATGAAGAAGTAAAATTATGTGTTTGCAGATGATGTAGAAAATTATAAAGACTCTACAATGAAGCTGCTAGAATAAATGAATTCAGCAAAGTAGTAGGATACAAAGTCAAAATCAGTTGCATTTCTATATGTTAACAATGAACAAACTTAAATGTTCAATGAACAAAAACAATTCCATTTACAATAGCATCAAAAAGAATAAAAACCCTAGGAATTAACTTAAGGAGGTAAAATACTTGTACAACGAAAACTATAAAACATTGCTGAAAGAAATTAAAGATGACATCAATAAGTGGAAACACAATCCATGTTCATGGATTACAACACTTACTATTGTTAAAATGTCAGTATTACCCAAGATTATCTACAGATTCAATGCAATCCCTATTAAAATACCAATGCCTTTTTTTTTTTCAGAAAAAGAAAAGTCTATCTAAAATTCATATGGAAGCTCAAGGGACTCTGAATAGCCAAAACAATCTTGGAAAACAAAGAATGAAACTGGTAGAAGACTCACACTTCCTGATTTCAAAACTTACTACAAAGCTACAGTAATCAAAACTGTGGTACTGGCATAAAGACAGACATACTGACCAATTAGTATAGGTAGGGCCTTTGGATGGTGATTAGGTCAGGAGGGTGGAGCCTTCATGAGTGGGATTAGTGCTCTTATAAAGAGATCCCATAGAGCTCCCGGGTCCCTTTCCCCATGTGAAGACACCACTAGAAGCCTGTGACCTGGAAGAGGTCCCTTACCCAACCACGCAGGCACCCTGATCTTGGACTTTCAGCCTCTTAAACTCTGAGAATAAATTTCTGCTGTTTACAAGCTACCCAATCTCTGGTGTTTTGTTACAGCAGCCTGAATGGCCTAACACAGCAAGCTGGAGAAAATATTTGCAAACCACATATCCAACAAAGGACTTAGTGCATAGAATATTAAAGAACTCTAAAAACTCAACAGTAAAATACAAAAAGAAAAAAATCCAATTAGAAAATGGACAAAAGACACAAAGGGACATTTCTCTGAAGAGACTGTAATGATGGCAAATAAGCAAATGAAAAGATGTTCAGCATCATTAGTGTTAAAAACCAAAACGGAGGCCACAGTTACACCTAGGCAAACGTTCATAGTCACATAATCAAAATGTCACACTGTCCTGATTTCCTTGAAATGTTGACTGATCTAAAACAAAACTTAAAGCTTTCTTCGTGTCAGCATGATCTTACAGTTTCCTAGCTAATCAACCACAAACAAGTAAACTTATGCAATGAAAAGGAATGTTAAGTTTCTAGCAACTAATTACAATACAAAACAATGTACTTATTCATGCTTTATAAACTGAGCTGTAACTGCTGAAAGCCACCCTTCTAACCACTTTTGGTTTTATGTCTTCCTGTTTGGGAACAGTTTGTTTCTCACTCAATAAAATATTCATACAAAGTAAAGCTCTCTGAATTTCTTCCAACATTAGTCATTAGGGAAATCCAAGTTAGAAATCAAAATGAGCTACCAACACACCTATCAGAGCGGCTAAAATAAAGAATAACATCACCACAAAATACTAGCTAGGATGCAAAGAAACTGGATGATCACTCATATATTGTTGGTGGGAATGGAAAATGGTACCTCTGGAAAACAGTCTGGCAATTTCTCTAAAAATTGCACATTCAACTACCATGCCACTCAGCAACTGTATCCCTGAGCATTTATCCCAGCGAAACAAAGCTTTATGTTCACACAAAAACCTCTATACATCATAACCCAAAACTAGAAACAGGCTAGATATCATTCAATGGGTGAATGGTTAAACAAGCTGTTGAAAATCCATACCATGGAATACTACTCAGCAATAAAAAATGAAATAATGCTATATCCAACAACGTGGAAGAATTTCAGGGGAATTATGCTGGGCAAAATAGAGCCAACTGTAGAAAGTTAGTGATTCCATTTAGATAACATCCCTGAAATCACGTTATAGAAATGAGGAACATATTAATGACTGCCAAAGGTTGGGGGTGTGCAATGGTAAGAAAATAAGTATGGCTATAAAATGGCAACATGAGGGGATTCTTGGGGTGGTGCGATGTTCTGTATCTCAACTGTATTGGTGTCAATATCCTGGTTGTGATATTATAGTTCTGCAAATGGTTACCATTGGGGAAACTAAGTAAAGGGTCTCCTCGTATTATTTCTTACATACAAGTGAATACACATTTATCTCAAAATACAAAGCTTAACTAAAACTGTTTTGATAAAGCTGTACAATTGGTTCACATATATTCATCATATATTCTATTCTTACCTATAAGCTTGAAATATTTCTGAATAATAATTTAAAATTTTTAGTTTAAATCTCGTGTTTTTGTGAGACCTGGGGAGAGGAGAGCTAAATGGCAACTAAAGTTAATTTTTATCTTTGACTTTTACCTGAAAAATGTACCCTTCAAAGATTTAAGGAATGGCTGAAGAATAATGTATTTTCCTCATACATATCTATGGTTGGTTATAGCTACTGAATTTAGGGAAAAATAAGATCTGAATGAGTTTTAAGAATAGTGAGCAGCTTCCAAACAGCATAATGCCTGTCAGCAAGATTAAAGAATACAGAAAAATATTTTGGTTTATTTTAGAATTATTAAATTATAAGCTCCTGATACTCAAGAAAATTATCTGGGGGACATCAATCTGATAGTTTACATTTTTACTACTGTTCTGCATGTTAGAGAACCTTATTGTTTTGGGTTGCCTCACTTCAAAAATATTTTTCAAAACCACAATGAGATATCACCTCACACCAGTGAGGATGGCCACCATCCAAAACACAAACAACAAATGTTGGTGAGGATGTGGAGAAAGGGGAACCCTCCTACACTGCTGGTGGGAATGTAAATTAGTACAACCATTGTGGAAAGCAGCATGGAGGTTCCTCAAAAAACTCAAAATAGAAATACCATTTGACCCAGGAATTCCACTCCTAGGAATTTACCGTAAAAATGCAGCAGCCCAGTTTGAAAAAGATATATGCACCCCTATGTTTATCGCAGCACTATTTACAATAGCCAAAAAACAGAAGCAACCTAAGTGTCCATCAGTAGATGAATGGATAAAGAAGATGTGGTACATATACACAATGGAATATTATTCAGCCAGAAGAAGAAAACAAATCCTACCATTTGCAACAACATGGATGGAGCTAGAGGGTATTATGCTCAGTGAAATAAGTCAGGTGGAGAAAGACAAGTACCAAATGATTTCACTCATATATGGAGTATAAGAACAAAGAAAAAACTGAAGGAACACAACAGCAGCAGACTCACAGAACCCAAGAATGGACTAACAGTTACCAAAGGTAAAGGGACTGGGGAAGATGGGTGGGAAGGGAGGGATAAGGGGGAAAAAGGGCTATTACAATTAGAACATATAATGTAGCGGGGGTGGGGGTGGGGTGGGGGGATACGGGGAAGGCAGTATAACACAGAGAAGACAAGTAGTGATTCTATAACATCCTTCTACGCTGATGGACAGTGACTGCAATGGGGTATATGGTGGGGACTTGATAATAGGGGGGAGTCTAGTAACCATAATGTTGCTCATGTAATTGTATATTAATAATAGCAAAATAAAAAAATATTTTTTTCAGTAATTACATAAGACATAAAGCAATGTTCAGTGTGAAAATCAATTATTTAAAAATTGTATCAATTCTTAAGATTCACCAGTTTTAGTTAAATCTTAAAAATACAGTAGGCTGTTTTCAGTTATTTGCTGCCCTTACTCTATGAGGATTACATATCCCTATGTGGTGTGCACTCCTCCTGGTAAACGCAACCTTCTATTGATGTTCATTTTGGCAGCTTTACTTTAGGGAGCAGAAGTGATATTAATGCTACCTCTGAAAGAAAGCTTTTTAAAAGACGTCACAGGGCTTAGCCATCTCTTTTCCCCATGCTGAGAGTCTGGGATGTCCTAGGTTAAGGTCTCAGGATAAAGAGAACATGCTGCTGAGTCAAAGCCGACCCACGACATGTATCACAATGAGAAATAAACCTTAGTTTCTGCAAGTCACTGAGATTTTGAGATTGTTGTTTCTGCAGCATAATCTAGTGAAAGCTGAGTAAAATGGATTAAAATCTACAAAGGCTCTATTTATTCCCATTTTCTTCCTAATGGAGATGGATAAAAAACAAATCTGTAAGTTTTCCTGAATATTTACACACAACATAGAAGCTTTATTTACTCATATGACTTCAACATAACAATAGTTTCAATTTAAATTCTGACTGTAAACTCAATATTATTTATAAGTTATATTTATGTGCTATTCTACTAATATATTGTATACATGATAAAACACATAGAAATAGAAAACTTAATAATTACTAAAAATGAAATATAGGGCATTTAAAATACTTATAAACAGCACAAAAAAACCTTTTTGTTCTAGCTTATTTGTGAATGAATATTTTTTAAGAGAATAATATAACACTTTGGATTCAGCCATTAAGAAATCTGACTCCCGGATTCAGGTTATTTGATTACTTGGTCTAAATGGGTATCATAACTTAAGAAGATAATTTTCAAAGATAGGGAGATCCAAATGGAATAAGCTCATCTTAGGCTGTACTTACTAAATCATGATACTATCAGTCAATTTCACTCACCAATTCTAAAAAAAAAAAAAAAGTAACATTTGCTTTAACCTACACTTCCTATCTATGGTCATAACTGTTTATGTAGGGATACATGTTCAGCACAAAAGCTGGAAAATTCTCAATTCTCCTACAATGCTCCTTCAAATACCCTTTTATGTCTTGTAAGTGTTAATGATTTTTAGTCTAATGTCTCCCTTTTAATACACTCAGAAAATTTGGAAGAACAGTATATTAACATCCTTTCCTATTTGCTATCCCTACACATATATATATTTTTTTCTTTTGCTGAATAATTTGCAGGTAAATTGTACACATAATTTCCTTTAATGAAGAGAAGGTAAACTGAGGTTTATAAACTCCAAAAAGTAACAGTATCTAGTTAGAGTTCTATAATATTGTTTTTGTTAATTTATTTTTTGGTTACTCTCTGCCTATAATAAATGAAGATTTTTTATTTACTTGAGCAATATAAAGATTCCTTTAGTTAAAAACTTAATCAATCGAAATGTTAATTAAAAAATACATGGCAAAAACATGAAGGTGCTACTCAAATGACTGAAGTTTGGGAAACAGTGGTAGTTAAGAACTCAGTCTCTGACATATAACAGAGCTGCTTGGCTTAAGTCTCTGCTCTAAAACAAGTTATATGACATTGAATAGAGCACTGAAATCTCCTCAACTGCAGTTTGCTTATCTATAAAATATAAATAAAAACATTACTTATCTTACAGAGTTGTTATGAGAACTGAATGATATAATGCCCACAATGAATATAGCACATGTAAACAAGTGGTGGTTATTATTATTGGTTAATATTACTATTCAAGAAAGAATGTTTTGGCCAGAAATGGGGGTTGTGAGCCAATGAAAACATGAAAACTAGTCAGATGAACATTAAAAATAGAACATGAAATTATGTGCTACTTGAAAGTCATTCCTGATATTAACATTAATGCAAGAAATAAAAATAGCTTATCACTTCCTACCTACTGTATGCCAGGTACAATGCTAAGTGCTTTATATAATTCTTTCATTTGATCCTTTCTATGACCATACTGGCAAAGTATTTCATCCCTGTTTTACAGGTAAGTGGCAAAGCTAGGATTTGAACTTTGGTCTGACACCCAATTCCATGTGTTTTTTTCCTTTAATTCCCTCCATTCCCCAAAACTTTTGTGGCTGCTTCTCTTCAATCTCCTCTTAGATTTAGATGCTGAAATCTTAAAGGCTCTATCCTGGAGTGTTTTCTCCATCTGTAGTGTTCTTGGATGTTCCAAGTCACCCCTATGGCATCAATTACACTTCTATATGGAGATGACCCCAAATCTATAATTTTCAAGTCAGAATGAAAAGTCTGCAATCACAGGTCAGCTTACTAAATGTCTCTGCACAGCCCCATGTGTATGTTTCACAGGTTCTTCAAACAATATGTACCAGCAAACAATCCCTTCCAATACTTTTATTACTAAGTAAAACAATTTTAATAAATGACCAGTTAGTTGCTCATGCAGAAAATAGGGAATCAATTTGATAACCCTTTTCCTTTATTTTCAACATACAATCATTCATCAGGTCCTATTGATTTATTTTGATTTTTTTAAATTAATGTATTATTGACATACACTCTTATGAAGGTATCACATGAAAAAACAATGTGGTGGCAAGATGGCGGCGTGAGAGGTGAGACGGAGAGCTCCTCCCAAAACTACAAATTGTACAAAAATATAGTTAATTAATACAACTAACCTTAAAACAGCAACAAGAAAGAAGGCTGAACCAGACTGCAGAGAACTCACGAACAGAGCAGACCTCACGAAACAGGGTAAAGTAGGAAAGCCTTAATTTGGTGTGACCCAAGCCCTTCCCCCATCGCAGCTCACCGGCGGAAGGAAGAGAAATGGAGCGCAGGAGGGATTGGAAGACTGGGACTGCTGAACACCTAGCCCTGGAGATCAGCTTTGTGAGCAGAATCCTATAGTGTGTGGTGCTCTGGACATTGGGGAGCTCAGACATGAGGAGTGCTTGTGAAATTGACATCCCGGCCTTTGTGGAGGAGGGGATCCACACCCAGCGCTCTGTGTCAGAGGATAGGCAGGCAGTTTGAGAGGCTTCCTACCAGCGAGAGGGCTGCTGAAGGGGCGGTGTTTGCACAGAGCTTGCTGTGTGGGAGAAGGAAGAGCTGGACAAGGTTGTCTGGGCGCACTCTGCCAGCTGGTTGGGAACTTTGAGGAGCTTCAGGTGCTCCATCTCCCTGGCTGCCTACTCAGCTCCGGGGCCCCCCACTGTGACACACAGCCTGCCAAACTTTCCTACTGGCCTGCAGGCACCTGCTCGCAAACCCGCAGTCACTGCGCAGGTGTCAGGCCAGCCAGAGGGAGGCCCCGCCTACAACAGCTAGAGACGCAAAGCACAGAGGTTTACACATGTGTGCTTGGCCCACCGGCTCTGACACTGGAGAAAGGCACTGCAGACAGGAATCAGGAAACAGACCTTTCCTCCCCTGAGGAACCAGCTCCACGCCCCTATGACCCACAACCTCACTCTAGGTACTGAGCAGCTCCAGAGACTGGAGTTTCTGCGCACTAGTGGGCACCACACAGAAATATGAAATGACAAAATAACATGGTTCAGACCAAAACCTCACAGACCCCAGAAAAAGGGCCAAATGAAACTGAACTCACGAATCTTCCTAAAAGAGTTCAAAATAAAAAATATAAACATGCTTATGGAGGTACAGAAAAATATTCAAGAACTGAAGAATGAATTTAAGTTGGAGATTCAATCACTAAGAAATTCCATATCTGAAATGCAACATACAATGGAGGGATTTAAAAGCAGATTAGATGTAGTAGAAGAGACAGTAAATGGAATATAAATTAGAGAAGAGGAATACAAAGAAGCAGAGGCACAGAAAGAAAAAAGGATCTCTAAGAATGAAAGAATATTGAGAGAACTGTGTGACCAATCCAAATGCAACAATATTCGCATTACAGGGATACCAGAAGAAGAAGAGACAGAGAAAGGGATAGAAAGTGTCACTGAGGAGGTAATTGCTGAAAACTTCTCCAATCTGGGGAAGGAGATAGTCTCTCAAGCCATGGAGGTACACAGATCTCCCAACACAAGGGACCCAAGGAAGACAACATCAAGACATATAATAATTAAAATGGCAAAGATCAAGGATAAAGACAGACTTTTATAAGCAGCTAGAGAGAGAAAAAACATCACAAAAAAGGAAAACCCATCAGGCTATCATCAGACTTCTCAACAAAAATGTTACAGGACAGAAGGGAGGGGCATGATATATTTAATGCAATGAAACAGAAGGGCATTCAACCAAGAATACTTTACCTGGCAAGGTTATCATTTAAATTTGAAGGAAGGATTAAACAGTTTACAGATAAGCAAAAACTGAGAGAATTTACCTCCCACAAACCATCTCTACATTGCATTTTGGAGGGGCTCCTATAGATGGAACTATTCCTAAGGCTAAAAAGATGTCATGCAAGGGAAAACAAAGAGTACAGAATATGATTCATAACATACAAAGCATGGAGGAGGAAGAAAAAGGAAAAGGAGGAAAAAAAAGAAAAAAAACCAACCCTTAGATTGTGTTTGTACTGGTATATGAAGTAAGTTAAATTAGACTGTTAGATAGTAAGGGAATTGCCTTTGAACCTTGGGTAACCACAAATCTAAACCCTACAATAGCAATAAATACGTACCTATCAATAATCACCCTAAATGTAAATGGTCTGAATGCACCATTCAAAAGACACAGAGTTACTGAATGGATAAAAAAACAAGACCCATCCATATGCTGCCTACAAGAGACTCACTTCAAACACAAAGACATACACAGACTGAAAGTAAAGGGATGGAAAAAGATGCAACTAATAGTGAGAAAAAAGCAGGAGTTGCAGTACTTGTATCAGACAAAATTGACTTCAAAACAAAGAAAGTCACAAGAGACAAGGAAGGACATTACATAATGATAAAGAGTCAGTCCAACAAGAGGATATAACTATTATAAATATCTATGCACCCAACACAGGATCACCTACATATGTGAAACAAATACTAACAGAATTAAAGAGGGAAGTAGAATGCAATGCATTCATTTTAGGAGACTTCAACACACCACTGACTCCAAAGGACAGACCAACTAGACAGAAAATAAGTAAAGAGACAGAGGCACTGAACAACATATTAGAACACATGGACCTAACGGACCTCTACAGAACACTCCATCCAAAAGCAACAAGATACACATTCTTCTCAAGTGCACATGGAATATTTTCAAGAATTGATCATATATGAGGCCACAAAAAGAACCTCAGTAAATTCAAAAAGATCGAAATTGTACCATCCAGCTTCTCAGATCACAAAGGTATGAAACTAGAAATAAATTACACAAAGAAAATGAAAAAGCCCGCTAACACATGGAGGCTTAATAACATGCTCCTAAATAATCAATGGATCAATGACCAAATAAAAACAGAGATCAAGCAATATATGGATACAAATGACAACAATAATTCAACACCACAAAATGTATGGGACGCAGCGAAGGCCATGCTAAGAGGGAAATATATAGCAATACAGGCCTACGTCAGGTAAGAAGAACAATCCCAAACGAGCAGTCTAAACTCACAATTAATGAAACTATAAAAGGAAGAACAAATGAGGCCCAAAGTCAGTAGAAGGAGGGACATAATAAATATTAAAGCAGAAATAAATAAAATTGAGAAAAATAAAACAACAGAAAGAATCAATGAAAACAGGAGCTGATTCTTTGAGAAAATAAACAAAATAGATAAACCCCTACCCAGACTTATCAAGAAAAAAAGAGAGTCTACACACATACACAGAATCAGAAATGAGAAAGGAAAAGTCACTACAGACACCACAGAAATACAAAGACTAATGAGAGAAAACTATGAAAAATTATATGCTAACAAACTGTATAACCCAGAAGAAACGGACAACTTTCTAGAAAAATACAACCTTCCCAGGCTGACCAAGGAAGAAACAGAAAATCTGAATAGACCAATTACCAGCAAAGAAATTGAACTGGTAATCAAAAAACGACCTAACAGCAAATATCTTGGACCAGATGGTTTCAGTGCTTAATTTTATCAAACATTCAGTGAAGACCTAATACCCATCCTCATGAAAGATTTCCAAAAAGTAGAAGAGGAGGGAATACCCCTAAACTCATTCTACGAGGCCTACATCACTCTCATACCAAAACCAGGCAAAGACACCACAAAAAAAGAAAATTACAGACCAATATCCCTGATGAACAAAGATGCAAAAATACTCAACAAAATATTCGCAAACGGAATTCAAAAATGCATCAAGAAGATCATCCATAATGATCAAGTAGGATTTATTCCAGGGATGCAAGGAAGGTACAACATTCGAAAATCCATCAACATCATCCACTACATCAACAAAGAGAAGGACAAAAACCACATGATCATCTCGATAGATGCTGAAAAAGCATTCAACAAAATTCAACATCCATTCATGATAAAAACTCTCAACAAAATGGGTATAGAGGGCAAGTACCTCAACATAATAAAGGCCATATATGACAAACCCACAGCCAGCATTATACTTAACAGTGAGAAGCTTAAAGCTTTTTCTTTAAGATTGGGAATGAGACAAGGATGCCCACTCTCCCCACTTCTATTCAACATAGTACTGGAGGTCCTAGCCATGGCAATCAGACAACACAAAGAAATAAAGGCATCCAGATCGGCAAGGAAGAACTCAATCTGTCCCTGTTTGCAGATGACATGATATTGTACATAAAAAACCTAAAGAATCCACTCCAAAACTACAAGATCTAATATCTGAATTCAGCAAAGTTGCGGGATACAAAATTAATGCACAGAAATCTTTGCATTCCTATACACTAATGATAAACTAGCAGAAAGAGAAATCAGGAAGACAATTCCATTCAAAATCGCACCCAAACGAATAAAATACCTAGGAATAAAGCTAACCAAAGAAGTGAAAGACCTATACCCTGAAAACTACAAGACACTCTTAAGAGAAATTAAAGAGGACACTAATAAATGGAAATTCATCCCATGCTCTTGGCTAGGAAGAATTAATATTGTCAAAATGGTCATCCTGCCTAAACCAATCTACAGATTCAATGCAATCCCTATCAAAATACAAACAGCATTCTTCAATGAACTAGAGTTCTAAAATTCATATGGAACAAAAGACCTCAAATAGCCAAAGTAATCCTGAGAAGGAAGAATAAAGCAGGGGGAATTATGCTCCCTGACTTCAAGCTCTACTACAAAGCTACAGTAATCAAGACAAATTTGCTACTAGCACAAGAACAGACGTATAGACCAGTGGAACAGAGTAGAGAGCCAGATATAAACCCAAGCATATATGGTCAATTAATATACAATAAAGGAGCCATGGATATACAATGGGGAAATGACAGCCTCTTCAACAGTTGGTGTTGGCAAAACTGGACAGCTACATGTAAGAGAATGAAACTGGATTGCTGTCTAACCCCATACACAAAAGTAAACTCAAAATGGATCAAAGATCTGAATATAAGTCATGAAACCATAAAACTCTTAGAAAAAAAATATAGGCAAAAATCTCTTGGACATAAACATGAGCAACTTCTTCATGAACATATCTCCCCAAGCAAGGGAAACAAAAGCAAAAATGAACAAATGGGTCTATATCAAACTAAAAAGCTTCTGTACGGCAAATGATGCCATCAGTAGAACAAAAAGGCACCCTACAGTACAGGAGAATATATTCACAAATGACATGTCCAATAAGGGGTTGACATCCAAATTATATAAAGAGCTCATGCACCTCAACAAACAAAAAGCAAATAAGCCAATTAAAAAATGGGCAGAGGAGCTGAAGAGACACGTCTCCAAAGAAGAAATTCAGATGGCCAACAGGCACATGAAAAGATGCTCCACATCGCTAATAATCAGAGAAATGCAAATTAAAACCACAATGAGATATCATCTCACACCAGTTAGGATGGCCACCATCCAAAAGACAAACCACAACAAATGTTGGCGAGGATGTAGAGAAAGGGGAACCCTCCTACACTGCTGGTGGGAATGTAAATTAGTTCAACCATTGTGGAAAGCAGTATGGAGGTTCCTCAAAAAACTAAAAATAGAAATACCATTTGACTCAGGAATTCCACTCCTAGGAATTTACCCAAAGAAAACAGATCCCAAATTTAAAAAGACATATGCACCCCTTTGTTTATCGCAGCACTATTTACAACAGCCAAAAAATGGAAGCAACTTAAGTGTCCATCAGTAGACGAATGGATAAAGAAGATGTGCTATATATACACAATGGACTATTATTCAGCCATAAGAAGAAAACAAATCCTTTTATTTGCAACAAAATTAATGGAGCTAGAGGGTATTATGCTCAGTGAAATAAGCCAGGCAGAGAAAGACAAGTATCAAATGATTTCACTCATATATGGAGTATAAGAACAAAGAAAAAAAAATAATGAAGGAACAAAACAGCAGCAGACTCACAGAACCCACGAATGGACTAACAGTTACCAAAGGGAAAGGGACTGGGGAGATGGGTGGGAAGGGAGGGATAAGAGGGTAAAAGAGGCATTACGATTGGCAGGCATAGGGTTGGGGGGCACTGGGGGGACTGTACAGCTCAGAGAAGACAAGTAGTGATTCTCATCTCACTACACTGATGGACAGTGACTGTAATAGGGTTGGTGGGGGGGACCTGATGAAGGGGG
>JAQQAC010006923.1:10116621-10266052 GCA_029783875.1 Phataginus tricuspis | reverse complement strand
GTTAATGATACTAAAATAAAATAAATTGTAAAAAAAAAAAAAGAGAATTAAAAGCATTTTATATACTATTAGAAATCTGTTAAAGGCAGAAAATGAATAATAAATACACCTTTCAATAAAAAAAAAAAAGAACAAAGGAAAAATTGAAGGAACACAACAGCAGCAGAGTCACAGAACCCAAGAAAGGACTACTAGTTACCAAAGGGAAAGGGACTGGGGAAGATGGGTGGGAAGGGAGGGATAAGGGGGAAAAGGGCTATTACAATTAGCACACATAATGTAGCGGGTGTGGGGGTGGGGTGGGGGGATACAGGGAAGGCAGTCTAACACAGAGAAGACAAGCAGTGATTCTATAACATCCTACTACGCTGATGGACAGTGACTGCAATGGGGTATGTGGTGGGGACTTGATAATAGGGGGAGTCTAGTCACCAAAATGTTGCTCATGTAATTGTATATTAATAATAGCAAAATAAAATAAAGAAAATGTGGTTACTACATTTACCCATATTATCAAGTCCCCACTCATACCCCAATGCAGTCACTGTCCTTGGGTGTAGTAAGATGCCACAGATTCACTGTTTGCCTTCTCTGTGCTACACTGTTTTCCTCATGATCCCCCACACCATGTGTACTAAACATAATACCCCTCAATCCACTTCTCCCACCCTCCCCACCCGCCCTCCCACACCCCTCCCCTTTGGTAACCACTAGTTCCTTCTTGGACTCTCTGAGTCTGCTGGTATATTGTTCCTTCAGTTTTGCTTCGTTGTTATACCCCACAAATTAGGGAAATCATTTGGCATTTGTCTTTATCTGCCTGGCTTATTTCACTAAGCATAATATCCTCAGCTCCAACCGTGTTGTTGCAAATGCTAGGATTTGTTTCTTTCTTATGGGTAGATAATATTCCATTGTGTATATGTCCCACCTCTTCTTTATCCATTCATCTACTAATGGACACTTAGGTTGCTTCCATATCTTGGCTATTGTAAATAGTGCTGCAATAAACATAAGAGTGCATATGTCTTTATGAATCTGAGAACTTGTATTCTTTGGGTAAATTCCAAGGAATGGGATTCCCGGGTCACATAGTATTTCTATTTTTAATTTTTTGAGGAACCTCCATACTGCTTTCCACAATGGTTGAACTAGCTTACATTCCCACCAGTGGTGTAGGAGGGTTCCCCTTTCTCCGCATCCCTGCCAGTATTTGTTGTTCTTAGTCTTTTGGATGGTGGTTCATGTAGCACAGATAAGGCAAATAGACTAGCGTGATTGTGCTTTTAATTTGCATTTCCCTGATGATTACTGATGTGGAGCATCTTTTCATGTGTCTGTTGGCCATCTGAATCTCTTCTTTGGAGAACTGTCTCTTCATATCCTCTGCCCATTTTTTAATCGGATTATTTGCTTTTTGGGTGTTGATGCATGTAAGTTCTTTATATAGTTTGGATGTTAACCCCTTGTCGGATATGTCATTTACAAATATAGTCTCCCATACTGTAGGATGCCTTTTTGTTCTGTTGATGGTGTCCTTTGCCATACAGAAACTTTTTAGTTTGATGTAGTCCCACTTATTCATTTTTGCTTTTGTTTCCCTTGCTTGAGGAGATGCGTTCAGGAAGAAGTTGCTCATGTTTATATTCAGGAGATTTTTGCCTATGTTGTCTTCTAAGAGTTTTATGGTTTCATGACTTACATTCAGGTCCTTGGTCCATTTCAAGTTTACTTTTGTGTATGGGGTTAAACAATAATCCAGTTTCATTCTCTTGCATGTAGCCGTCCAGTTTTGCCAACACCAGCTGTTGAAGAGGCTGTCATTTCCCCATTTTATGTCCATGGCTCCTTTATCATATATTAATTGACAATATATGGTTGGGTTTCTATCAGGGCTCTCTAGTCTGTTTCATTGGTCTATGTGTCTGTTCTTGTGCCAGTACCAAATTGTCTTGATTACTGTGGCTTTGTAGTAGAGCTTGAAGTTGGGGAGCATAATCCCCCAACTTTATTCTTCTATCTCAGGATTGCTTTGCCTATTCAGAGTCTTCTGTGGTTCCATATGAATTTTAGAACTATTTGCTCTAGTTCACTGAAGAATGCTGTTGGTATTTTGATAGGAATTGCACTGAATCTGTAGATTGCTTTAGGCAGGATGGCCATTTTGACAGTATTATTTCTTCCTATCCATGAGCACGGGATATGTTTCCATTTATTGTATCTTCTTTAATTTCTCTCATGAGTGTCTTGTAGTTTTCTGAGTATAGGTCTTTGACTTCCTTGGATAGGTTTATTCCTAGGTATTTTATTCTTTTTCATGCAACTTTGAATGGAATTGTTTTCCTGATTTCTCTTTCTGCTAGTTCATTGTTAGTGTATAGGAATGCCACAGATTTCTGCGTATTAATTTTGTATCCCGTAACTTTGCTGAATTCAGATATTAGATCTAGCAGTTTTGGAGTGGATTCTTTAGGGCTTTTTATGTACAATATCATGTCATCTGTAAACAGGGACAGATTGAGTTCTTCCTTGTCAATCTGGATGCCTTTTATTTCTTTGTGTTGTCTGATTGCCGTGGCTAGGACCTCCAGTACTATGTTGAATAGAAGTGGGGAGAGTGGGCATCCTTGTCTCGTTCCCAATCTTAAAGAAAAAGCTTTAAGCTTCTCACTGTTAAGTATAATGCTGGCTGTGGGTTTGTCATATATGGCCTTTATTATGTTGAGGTACTTGCCCTCTATACCCATTTTGTTGAGAGTTTTTATCATGAATGGATGTTGAATTTTGTCAAATGCTTTTTCAGCATCTATCGAGATGATCATGTGGTTTTTGTCCTTCTCTTTGTTGATGTAGTGGATGATGTTGATGGATTTTCGAATGTTGTACCTTCCTTGCATCCCTGGAATAAATCCTACTTGATCATGATGGATGATCTTCTTGATGCATTTTTGAATTCTGTTTGCGAATATTTTGTTGAGTATTTTTGCATCTTTGTTCATCAGGGATATTGGTCTGTAATTTTCTTTTTTTGTGGTGTCTTTGCCTGGTTTTGGTATTAGTGTGATGCTGTCCTCATAGAATGAGTTCAGAAATATTCCCTCCTCTTCTACTCTTCTGAAAACTTTAAGGAGGTTGGGTATTAGATCTTCACTGAATGTTTGATAAAATTCAGTGGTGAAGCCATCTGGTCCAGGGGTTTTGTTCTTATGTAGGTTTTTGATTACCAGTTCAATTTCATTGCTGGTTATCGGTCTGTTCAGATTTTCTGTTTCTTTGTGGGTCAGCCTTGGAAGGTTGTATTTTTCTAAAAAGTTGTCCATTTCTTCTAGGTTATTCAGTTTGTTAGCATATAATTTTTCATAGGTCCTATTGATTTTATTTCCTAAATATCAAAACCATTCATCTCTCCATTCCTCTATCACCCAACATCTTACCTGCTCTCACATCAACTTTATAATGATTGTCCTTACATTCACTTTTGCTCTCCTTCCCCCCTCTGATCATTCTCCAAATAGCAGCCTGAGTGATCTTTTCAAAATATAAATCTGACTGTATTACTCCAGTTCTTTTTAGGGAGCTATTCAACTGCACCCTAATTTTTTAAAGAGAGAATTCAATGTACCATATGGTTAATATGATTAATACAGGTATACTGAGGACTTAAGTTCAAATCCTGGCTCACCATGCTGTGACCATCCTCACAAATCTTCAGTTTCCTCATCAGAAAAATGGAGATACCATGTCTTTAAACAGCTGTTATGGGGATTAGATGAGAAGGCTCTGGGCCTTCCAAACAATGACACTGTTCCATCCATAAGAACAGTGCTCCTTCTAACAATGCTACTTCATGGCATCAAGTCCCTGAATTTTTCAAAATATCATTCTAAACTCCTTATGAGCCAGTGGTCAATAAAGCAGTCACCAGATTTTCCTGAAATGATTTATGTTGCTACTGCAGTTGTGTTTACTCTCATGAACTTATCTTCATTTTATTTTGGAAAAAGCCACCTAAGGATGTAGACTATTTTACTTCTAAATACATCATTAAACTCCCTATATAGCTTTTAGTATGTAGACATGTAACAATAACAATTGACTAAAGAGGCAAGTACCTGCATAGCGATAGGTCCTTGGGACATTTGAGAGCTGTAATTCATTCCTATCAAGCCTTGCATATTAGCCTGCATGACAGAGACCATAGGAAATCCCTGTTGCTGCATCGGCATCAGGCCTGCTGAAAAACATAAAGGTATCATTAAAGTTGATGCATTTTAAAGTTCATTTTCTTAAAACCATAAGTACCTATGGACTTGATACATAGGAGGCAGCACAGTAGAGTGGAAAAAAGCAGATTCTGGAGATAGACTTGAGAATGAATTCCAACTCCATCATTTACTAAGTTATGTGATCTCGGGCAACCTATAAAACTTTACCTGCAAAATGAAAAAATAACACCCATTCAACAGAATTTTTGTACACACTTAAAAAATTAACAGTATGGCCTAATTGTGATATTTGGCCTTCAAGAGGCAATCTCTACCTCTTGGTATTCATACCCTTATCATTCCCTCTCACACTAAACAAGGCTGACCAGAATAACCAATTGGGTATTGTGGAAATGACAGTGTGTAACTCCCAAGGCTAGTTCTTTTTTTTTTATA
The DNA here is from genome assembly GCA_029783875.1 of Phataginus tricuspis. Lineage (NCBI taxonomy): Eukaryota > Metazoa > Chordata > Mammalia > Pholidota > Manidae > Phataginus > Phataginus tricuspis. Next base: position 10,261,391 of record JAQQAC010006923.1, on the reverse strand, counting down.
TATAATTTATTTATTTTGGTATCATTAATCTACAATTACATGTGCAATATTATGGTTATTAAACTTCCCCCTCCATCAGGTCCCCCCAACCAACCCCATTACAGTCACTGTCCATCAGCATAGTGAGATGTCATAGAGTCACTACTTGTCTTCTCTGAGTTGTACAGCCCTCCCCGTGCCCCCCCCACACTATATCTGCTAATCGTAATGCCCCTTTTTCCCCCTTGTCGCTCCCTTCCCACCCATCCTCCCCAGTTCCTTTCCCTTTGGTAACTGCAAGTCCGTTCTTGGGTTCTGTGAGTCTGCTGCTGCTGTGTTACTTCAATTTTTTCTTTGTTCTTATACTCCACATATGAGTGAAATCACTTGGTACTTGTCTTTTTCGGCTTTGTTTATTTCACCGAGCATAATACTTTCTAGCTCCATCCATGTTGTTGCAAATGGTAGGATCTGTTTTCTTCTTATGGCTGAATAATATTCCATTGTGTATATGTACCACATCTTCTTTATTCATTCATCTACTGATGGACACTTAGGTTGCTTCCATTTCTTGGCTATTGTAAATAGTGCTGCGATAAACATAGGGGTGCATATGTCTTTTTCAAACTGCGCTGCTGCATTCTTAGGGTAAATTCCTAGGAGGGGGATTCCTGGGTCAAATGGTATTTCTATTTTGAGTTTTTTGAGGAACCTACATACTGCTTTCCACATGGTTGAAGTAATTTGCCTTCCCAACAGCAGTGTAGGAGGGTTCCCTTTTCTCCACATCCTCACCAACATTTGTTGTTGGTTTGTGTTTTGGATGTTGGCCATCCTCACTGGTGTGAGATGATATCTCATTGTGGTTTTAATCTGCATTTCTCTGATGATTAGTGATGTGGAGCATCTTTTCATGTGCCTGTTGGCCATCTGAGTTTCTTCTTTGGAGAAGTGTCTATTCATGTCCTCTGCCCATTTCCTAATTGGATTATTTACTTTATGTTTGTTGAGGTGAGTGAGTTCGTTATATATTTTGGATGTCAACCCCTTATCGGATATGTCATTTATGAATATATTCTCCCATACTGTAGGATGTCTTTTTGTTCTACTGATGGTGTCCTTTGATGTACAGAAGCTTTTCAGCTTGATATAGTCCCACTTCTTCATTTTTGCTTTTGTTTCCTTTGCTCGAGGAGTTATGTTCATAAACAAGTCTTTCATGTTTATGTCCAAGAAATTTTTGCCTATGTTTTTTTCTAAGAGTTTTATGGTTTTATGACTTACATTCAGGTCTTTAATCCATTTTGAGTTGAGTTTTGTGTATGGGGTTAGACAGTAGTCTAGTTTCATTTTCTTACATGTAGCTGTCCAGTTTTTCCAACACCAGCTGCTGAAGAGGCTGTCATCTCCCCATTGTATATCCAAGGCTCCTTTATCAAATATTAATTGACTGTATATGTTTGGGTTAATGTTTGGATTTTCTATTCTGTTCCACTGGTCTGTGGGTCTGGTTTTGTGCCAATACCATATTGTCTTGATTACTGTGGCTTTGTAGTAGAGCTTGAAGTCAGGGAGCATAATTCCCCCTGTTTGATTCCTCCTTCTCAGGTTTGCTTTGGTTATTCGGGGTCTTTCCTGGTTCCATATGAATTTTAGAATTATTTGTTCTAGTTCATTGAAGAAAGCTGTTGGTATTTTGATAGGGATTGTGTTGAATCTATAGATTGCTTTAGGTAATATAGCCATTTTGACAATATTTATTCTACCTAGCCAAGAGCACGGGATGAATTTCCATTTGTTAGTGTCTTCTTTAATTTCTCTTAGGAGTGTCTTGTAGTTTTCAGAGTATAGGTCTTTCACTTTCTTCATTAGGTTTATTCTTAGGTATTTTATTCTTTTTGATGCAATTGTGAATGGAATTGTTTTCCTCATTTCTCTTTCTGTTAGTTCATCATTAGTGTATAGGAAAGCAACAGATTTCTGTGTGTTAATTTTGTATCCTGCAACTTTGCTGAATACAGATATTCGTTCTAGTAGTTTTGGAGTGGAGTCTTTAGGGTTTTTTATGTACAATATCATGTCATCTGCAAATAGTGACAATTTGACTTCTTCTTTACCAATCTGGATGCCTTGTATTTCTTTGTCTGATTGCCGTGGCTAGTACCTCCAGTACTATGTTGAATAACAGTGGAGAGAGTGGGCATCCCTGTCTTGTTCCCGATCTTAGACGAAAAGCTTTCAGCTTCTTGCTGTTAAGTATGATTTTAGCTGTGGGTTTGTGATATGTAGCCTTTATGATGTTGAGGTACTTGCCCTCTATACCCATTTTGTTGAGAGTTTTAATCATGAATGAATGCTGAATTTTGTCAAATGCTTTTTCAGCATCTATGGAGATGATCATGTGGTTTTTGTTCTTCTTTTTTTTGATGTGGTGGATGATGTTGATGGATTTTCGAGTGTTGTGCCATCCTTGCATCCCTGGGATGAATCCCACTTGATCATGGTGTATGATCGTCTTGATGTATTTTTGAATTCGGTTTGCTAATATTTTGTTGAGTATTTTTGCATCTACGTTCATCAGGGATATTGGTCTGTAATTTTCAATTTTCTTTGCCTGGTTTTGGTAAGAGTGATGCTCGCTTCACAGAATGAGTTTGGAAGTATTCCCTCCTCCTCTGTTTTTTGGAAAACTTCAAGGAGAATGGGTGTTATTTCTTCTCTGTATGTCTGGTAGAATTCAGAGGTGAATCCATCTGGTCTGGGGGTTTTGTTCTTGGGTAGTTTTTTGATTACTGCTTCAATTTCGTTGCTGGTGATTGGTCTGTTTAGTTTTTCTGTTTCTTGCTTGGTCAGTCTTGGGAGGTTGTATTTTTCTAAGAAGTTGTCCATTTCTTGTAGGTTTTCCAGCTTGTTAGCATATAGATTCTCATAATATCCTCTTATGATTCTTTGTATTTCTGTGGGGTCTGTCAGTATTTTTCCTTTCTCATTTCTGATTCTGTTTATGTGTGTAGATTCTCTTTTTCTCTTAAAAAGTCTGGCTAGGGGTGTATCTATTTTGTTTATTTTTTCAAAGAACCACCTTTTGGTTTCATTGATTTTTTTCTATTGTTTTATTCTTCTCAATTTTATTTATTTCTTCTCTGATTATGTCCCTCCTTCTGGTGACTTTGGGTCTCATTTGTTCTTCTTTTTCCAATTTCAGTAATTGTGTCTTTAGACTATTCATTTGGGAATGTTCTTCCTTATTTAAATAGGCCTGGATGGCAATATACTTTCCTCTTAGAACTGCCTTTGCTGCGTCCCACAGAAGTTGTGGTTTTGTGTTGTTGTTGTCATTAGTCTTCATATATTCTTTGATTTCTGTTTTCATTTGGTGGTTAACCCATTGATTAATTAGGAGAATGTTGTTAAGTCTCCATGTATTTGTGAGCCTTTTTGTTCTCTTTCTAAAATTTATTTCTAGTTTTATACCTTTGTGATCTGAGAAGTTGGTTGTAGAATTTCAGTATTTTTGACTTTACTGAGATACTTTTTGTGGCCTAGTATGTGGTCTATTCTGGAGAATGTTCAATGTGCACTTGAAAAGAATGTGTATCCTGTTGCTTTTGGGTGTAGAGTTCTGTAGATGTCTGTTAGGTCCATCTGTTCTAGTGTGTTGTTCGGTGCCTCTCTGTCTTTACTTATTTTCTGTCTGGTTGATCTGTCCTTTAAAGTGAGTGGTGTGTTGAAGTCACCTAAAATGAATGCATTGCTGTCTATTTCCTCCTTTAATTCGGTTAGTATTTGTTTCACATATGCCGGCGCTCCCGTATTGGGTGCATATATATTTATAATGGTTATATCCTCTTGTTAGACTGACCCCTTTATCATTATGTAATGTCCTTCTTTATCTCTTGCTACTTTCTTCATTTTGAAGTCTGTTTTGTCTGATACACGTACTGCAACACCTGCTTTTTCCTCCTTTTTGTTTGCATGAAATATCTTTTTCCATCCCTTCACTTTTAGTCTGTGTATATCTTTGGGTTTGAGGTGAGTTTCTTGTACGCAGCATATAGATGGGTCTTGCTTTTGTATCCATTCTGTTACTCTGTGTCTTTTGATTGGTGCATTCAGTCCATTTACATTTAGGGTGATTATTGATAGATATGTACTTATTGCCATTGCTGGCTTTAGATTCGTGGTTACCAAAGGTTCAAGGGTTGCTTCTTTACTATCTAAAAATCTAACTTAACTTTCTTGTTAAGTTATTGTAAACACAGTTTGATGTTTCTTTATTTCTCCCTTTCTTATTCTTCCTCCTCCATTCTTTATATACTAGGTGTTTTATTCTTTGCCTTTAGTTAGTATTTGGATGGTCTGCTTTCTTTGCTATGATTTTATTTTCTCTGGTGACCTCTTTTTAGCCTTAGGAGTGTTTCCCTCTAGAGAAGTTCCTTTAAGATGTCCTGTACAGGTGGTTTATGGGAGGCAAATTCTCTCAGCTTTCGCTTGTCTGGAAATTGTTTAATTCCTCCGTCATATTTAAATGATAATCGTGCTGGATACAATATTCTTGGTTCGAGGCCCTTCTGTTTCATTACATTAAATATATCATGCCATTCTCTTCTGGCCTGTAAGGTTTCTGTTGAGAATTCTGATGATAGTCTGATGGGTTTTCCTTTGTAGGTGACCTTTTTTCTCTCTCTAGCTGCCTTTAATACTCTGTCCTTATCTTTCATCTTTGCCATTTTAATTATTATGTGTCTTGGTGTTGTCTTCCTTGGGTCCCTTGTGTTGGGAGATCTATGGGCTTCCATGGACTGTGAGACTATTTCCTTCCCCAGTGTGGGGAAGTTTTCAGCAATTATTTCTTCAAAGACACTTTCTATCCCTTTTTCTCTCTCTTCTTCCTCTGGTACTCCTATAATGGGAATATTGTTCCATTTGGATTGGTCACACAGTTCTCTTAATATTCTTTCATTCCTAGAGATCCTTTTATCTCTCTCTGCCTCAGCTGCACTGTATTCCTGTTCTCTGATTTCTATTCCATTAACAGGCTCTTGCATCTCGTACAGTCTGCTGCTAAGCCCGTCAATGGCTTGTCTCATTTCTGCATTGTGTTTCCTGACTTCCCTCACTTCCTCCCTCAGCTCTTGCATATTTCTCTGTAGATCCATCAGCATGGTTATGAGTTTTATTCTGAATTCTTTTTCAAGAAGATTGTGCATTTCCATCCCTTCAGGCTCCCTCTCTAGTGTTGTCTGGATGTGGGTGAGCTTGGTCTGTACCATATTCCTCTGTCTTTTCATGGCGATAGAAGTGGTCGCTGGTAGGTGCCACGTATGTCAGCTGGGTTCTTTAAGACTTTAAAAAAAAAAAGAAGGAAGAGAAAGAAAAGAAAGAAAAGAAAAGAAAAGAAAAGAAAGGAAAAAAAACCCAAAAAACGCCCACCAGGAGTAGATTCTGTAAGGATGCTGTAGTTGGCGCTGTTGTTCCACCTCTATGCAACTGCGGCCATGCAGCTCCACCTGGCCCTTTGTAGCTCTGGCCCGGGCGGGAACGAATGGGAGGCTGTTGCTCTCTATGTGAAGTTTCAGTGCAGCTACTTTTTCCCAGTCGCCAGCCAAGGGGTCCGAAATTCCTCAGGACCCCCAGCCTTCTGCGCCGAGTGTGCTGGGACAATCTTGGGCCCTTGCCTCTTTAAGACCACCAAAAAAGGCGTGTGCTTTTCTTTTGTCCCGGGGAGCCTGCTGCAAGGATCGGGTGCGTTCCCAGCTCAAAACCTGCACCTTCTGCCTCTCCAATATCCAATACACCGCGCGATGCGTGTCAGCGCTCTCGGCGCAGATCACCAAGGCTGGTTATTTCACGGGCCTGTTCTTCCACTCCCTCCCAGCTCTGAATCCTCTCCTCCCGCCGGTGCGCTGGGGTGGGGGAGTGCTCGGGTCCCGCCGGGTCACGGCTCTGTATCTTACCTGCCTCGCGGGGTGCCGAGTCCTCTCAGGTGCAGATGTAGGCTGTGCGCTGTCCTATATACTCTGGTCTCTCTTTTAGGAATAGTTGTATTTGCTGTATTTTCATAGATATATATGGTTTTGGGAGGAGATTTCCGCCACCCTGCTCACGCCGCCATCTTCCCAGAACTCTACCCCAAGGCGAGTTCTTAAACACCACTGCAGCTTCCTCCTTGCTCTCTTGGATCTCTTCATCTGGGGAAAGCCACTGCCGCATCATGAGACTATGCAAGCAGTCCCATGGAGATCCCATATTGCAAGGAACTGAAACCTCTTGCCAAAAACCAGCACAAATTTGTCATGTATGGGAATGAGCCACCCCGGAATCAGATCTTCCAGCCCCATCAAAACCTTAGATGATGACACTCCTGGCTGGCACCTTTACTGTAATTTCTTTGGTCCCAAGCCAAAAGCACCCAGTAAAGCCACTCCCAGATACCTGACTGACAGATACAGTGTGAAATCATGTTTATTTTTTTAAGTTTTGGGGCAATTTTTAATGCAGCAGAAGGTAACTAATATAATAGTGGTTAAGAGCATGAACTCTGGATGCCAACTAGAAATGTCACATACTAGCTTTGGGATCTTAAGCAACTTAACTTCTGTGCCTCAGTTTCTCATCTGTAAAACTGTTTAATACCTAATATAATCAAATAAATGATATTCCTCTTCTCTTTCCATACATGAATAGTTCATTCATGTTAACCACAAAATAGCCATCTTCATGCAAAGCATATCATACAATGGCAAGAAAATTAACATGAAAGTATGATTTAGAGCATAGTATCTCCCAGACTTTTTAAATCAAATATTCCCAAGAGCAGAGGACAATGAATATACATCCCTTTAGTGATTTAATGAATATTACATGCCTACTGTATTTTAGGCACAGTTCTAGATACATGGTATAAAGCAGTGAATAAAACAAAATCCTTACATAGCCCGAACACAAATTTCAGCCTAATTTTGAATTTTATCACATTACATCCATATTGGTTCCACTATCAAAATTTTGACTTAAAAAACATTTATTAGTAGCAAACTAATCATTTATGCATTCAATCATTTATTCAAATATTTGAAGATCTACTCCATGTCAGGCACCATTCTAGGGACATAGCAGTAAACAAACCAGGTCTTTGTTCTCATGGAACTTACAGCATAATTAGGGGAGATAGATAATAAAAGATTTCAACAACAGGATGGCATTTACGCAAGGACTTGAAGAAAGTAAGGGAGTGAGCCATACAGGTATCTGGAAAGAGTATTCCAGACAAAGGAATACCAATGCAAAGGCCCTGAGGTGTCATGAATTAGAATGCAGATTAGATACAACCATAGTAAGATGTCTTCTCTCTCATCCCTTTGGACCTAAAGTTTTACTTACTTTTATTAACTTTTAAATTCTTGACTGAGTAACTCAGTTATTTGGTACAACACTTAGAAGCACAAACTCATACACAGTGAAAAGTCTTGTCTCTTTCCTGTCTCCTGTTCACCTGCTCAGGAGTTTGTGGGCACTTCCACTGTCAGTTTCTTTCATATATTTTCAGAAATAATCCTGTATATTTAAAGCCTTCAAATGATTAAAAAGTCCACTCTAACATAATTTGTAAAAAGAAAAAAATCTCAAAAATAAGTCCAAATTTCAGAAGAAAAAAATATCAGGCAAGCTTTTGGGCTCTCTTCTTGTCCTATCCCTTTGCTCCATATGTAGATTTTTATTTGAAAGTTTATAAAAATGCAAAATACCGAGCATGATAATGAACACATGACTCTGTAATGCCTTCCTAAAGAACAAAAAATCTTAAACCATTGATCTAAGTCTTGGACACATCTAATTACAGATAGTTTAAATAATGTATAAAAGTAAACACAATGAAAAGAAATACAACTTTCCCTTGGAAACATTTACTTGACACTCAGCCTCCACCACTGATTATAAATGGAGACAAAGTCACTATGAGCCACTGACCATCTGCTACTGAGCCACTCTATCATTCATCTCTATTAGTGACCTAGGAGTCTGTTTCTCTAGCAAGTCTACCATAACCAATCAACACTGACTTTGCAAGAAGGGCCACTTTTCAGGAGCAGCTTGGCATAAAGAGAGATGGGGTACACTGGAGTGGGAGAAATGAGAAGGGCAGACATATTCTATCATCAGTGTTATATGCCAGTGGCACAGTAGCTTGGGTCAAGATTGTATCCCTTCACTACTGTTTCCTTGAAGACAAAACTAGAATTGATATTGGTGAACCCTTGTCTGAAACTGAGAGAGAAGGGAAATATGTATTTATTGAAGAAATTGCTAGGAATAAACAGACTTAAAATAGTTTAAACTCAGTCAAAATATGTGAACATTCATGTACATGATTATAACAAGATCAAATTCATATAAGAGAAAACGTGGTATAAAATAAAGAGATTCATATACTCATTCAACAAATATTTATAAAGACCCTATTATTTTCCATCAGCATGCTGGGAGCTAGAGATACTGATGAGCATGATGCAAACATGTTCCTGTCCTATGGAGCTAACAATCTAGGAGAAGACACAGAAGGAGAAAGATGTCATTCAGGGAATTACTGGTCATTTCATTTTTGTCACCTGTTCTTTAATACTCTTGTCCTGAACGTCTCTTTCATCTCTGAGGTTAAATAACAACGTGTTAATATAACGTTTAAGTAAGTTTGGGAGAAATGATGAGTGATCTTTATTATTCCCGAAATTACACAATTTCTGAGAAGTTTTAAGAGTAGCTGTCATACAGGTTCAAGACTATAAACTGTACTCCATTTGGCAGCAATAGAACTTTTTACCCACTTAATCCCTAAATTCAGAAACATAATAGTAAAAAATAAAAGTTCAAAACTTAAGATTCCACATACCTTGAGGGGGTCTTATTCCACCTGCTACAGGAAACATGAAGCTGAAAACAGAACAAAAATACATCAGGATCTTCATATATGTAAAGATTTCAAATAAAACATAATTTTTTTATATAAGTGAAAGAACTGTATATAGGGCCCTGGTGTTTGTTCTACAGTACAATACTGAATTACCCAGTATTAATACAGATTGAATATTCATAGGATGCATGATAGAATATTATTGTAGGGGGAAAATTTTTAAAAGAAGACCTTGAAAACAGTCTGGTTCTTTCTGTCACTGTGACTTCCCTGGATTCCAATTTCCCCAGCCATGAAACAAGAGGGTTGGATTAGTTTCAATTCACTGAACATTTACTGAGCACACATAAAAGGACTGAATTAGCTCAAGGTCTTGTTGAAGACACTGATGCAGGTAAGTAACTTGAACATAGCATAGAATGTGCTGTGAGAGGTCCACAATATTAACAGAAATGAGAAGATTAATCTGATAGGTTATATTTTGGGAAGTTTTATGGAGGTTATCTTTTGAGCTGAATCTTAGAGAGAGACACACTATATGGCATGAGCAAAAACTGAGGCTGGAGTTGTAGGTGTGTTCAGAGAAAATGGTTTAAGGTTGACTACAGGCATATCTTGTTTTATTGTCCTTCACTTTATTGCACTTTGTGAATACTGCAGTTTTTACAAATTGAAGGTCTGTGGCAACCCTGTGTTGAGCAAGTCTATGGGTGCCATTTTTCTAACAGCATTTGTTCACTTCAAGCCTCTCTGTCACATTTTGGTAATTCTTGCAATATTTCCAACTTTTTCATTATCATTTTTGTTATGGTGATCTGTGATCAGTGATTACAACTCACTGAAAGCTCAGATAATAGTTAGCATCTTTTAGCAATAAGGTATTTTTTTATTAAGGTATGTACTTTTTTTTTAGACATTACCCTATTGTACAGTTAATAGATTATAGTACGGAATGAACATAACTTTCATATGCACAGGGAAACCAAAGATCTCATTTGACTCACTTTGTTAGGATAATCATTTTTTTGCAGTGGTCTGAAACCAAACCCACAATATCTCTGAGGTCTGCGTATATAAGATATAGGATTAGAAATGGGCAGATTGCAAAGGGCCCTTAAAATGTTTAAATTTTGAATATTATGTGAAGTGGTCAGATTTTTTTTTTACCTGTGGTAAAATATACATAAAATTTTACCATTTTCATCCTTTTTAAGCATACAGTTAAGTGACAGTAAGTATATTCACAATGCTCCATAACCATCACAATCACTTCCAGAAATTTTTCATCATCCCAAACAGAAACTTGGTACCCATCAAACGATAACTCCCCATTACTCCTTCCCCCCAAGCCCCGGTAGCCACTAGTCTACTTTTGTCTCTATGAACTTGCCTATTCTAGCTACCGCATAATAAGTAGAATCATTCAATACTTGTCCTTTTTGTATCTGGCTTGTTTTGCTAAGCATATTTCCAAGGTTCATGCATGTGGTAGTATGTATCAGAATTTCATTTCTTTTTATGGCTGAATAATATCCTGTTGTCTGTACATACATTTTGTTTATCCATTCATCTGCTGATGGACACTTGGGTTGTTATCACCTTTTCAACGTCATGAATAACACTGCTATAAACATTGGTATACCAGTATCTGTTTGAGTCCCTCTTTCAATTCTTTTGGGTATATTCTTAGAAGTGGAATTGCTGGATCATATAGTAATTCTATATTTACTTTTGAAAAACTACTAAACTGTTTTCCACAGCAGCTGTACCATTTTACATTCCCACCAGCAATGTACAGGGTTCCAATTTCTCCACATCCTTGCTAACACTTATTATTTTCTCTTTTTTTTAAAATAAGTTACCCTAAGAGGTGCAAAGTGTTATCTTACTGTGATGTGAATATGCATTTCCCTGGTGTCAGAGGTTTTAAGTAGAAGAGTGAAATAATCAGAAATGTACAGTACTGTAGGTTTCTCTGGTAACAGGGTATGGAAGAGAAGATGTGAAGTAAAAAGAACTAGCTAAGAAACTATCATAATAATCTTTTTTTTTTTTACAATTTATTTTATTTTAGTATCATTAACCTACAATTACATGAGCAATATTGTGATGATTAAACTACCCCCTTCATCAGGTCCCCCCCACCAACCCTATTACAGTCACTGTCCATCAGTGTAGTGAGATGAGAATCACTACTTGTCTTCTCTGAGCTGTACAGTCCCCCCCCCCAACCCCCCCACCCTATGTCTGCCAATCGTAATGCCCCTTTTACCCTCTTATCCCTCCCTTCCCACCCATCTCCCCAGTCCCTTTCCCTTTGGTAACTGTTAGTCCATTCTTGGGTTCTGTGAGTTTGCTGCTGTTTTGTTCCTTCATTTTTTTTTCTTTGTTCTTATACTCCACATATGAGTGAGATCATTTGGTACTTGTCTTTTTCGGCCTGGCTTATTTCACTGAGCATAATACCCTCCAGCTCCATCCATGTTGTTGCAAATGGTAGGATTTGTTTTTTTCTTATGGCTGTGTAATATTCCATTGTGTATATGTACCACATCTTCTTAATCCATTCATCTACTGATGGGCACTTAGGTTGCTTCCATTTCTTGGCTATTGTAAATAGTGCTGCAATAAACATAGGGGTGCATCTGTCTTTCTCAAACTGGGCTGCTGCATTCTTGGGGTAAATTCCTAGGAGTGGGATTCCTGGGTCATATGGTATTTCTATTTTGAGTTTTTTGAGGAACCTCCATACTGCTTTCCACAATGGTTGAACTAATTTGCATTCCCACCAGCAATGTAGGAGGGTTCCCCTCTCTCCACATCCTCGCCAACATTTGTTGTTGTTTGGGTTTTGGATGTTGGCCATCCTCACTGGTGTGAGGTGATATCTCATTGTGGTTTTAATCTGCATTTCTCTGATGATTAGCAATGTGGAGCATTTTTTCATGTGCCTGTTGGCCATCTGAATTTCTTCTTTAGAGAAGTGTCTATTCATGTCCTGTGCCCATTTCTTAATTGGGTTATTTGCTTTTTGTTTGTTAAGGTGCGTGAGTTCTTTGTATATTTTGGATGTCAACCCCTTATCAGATACATCATTTATGAATATATTTTCCCATATTGTAGGATGTCTTTTGTTCTACTTATCATAATAATCTTAATAAGAGATGAAAAAGGTCATAACCAGAGTAGTGGGAATGGAAATGAAGAGGTGAATGAAAGCTACTTGGCAATTGTCAGAATGGGAAAGAGTAGTGAAAAAGCAGTAAGAGCTTAAGATGATGTTGAGATTTCGAGCCAGAGCAACGCAAGAAGGGTGATGGTATTTATTGAAAACAGGAACCCAATATGAATAGGTTTGGGGAAAAAGGTGATAGGAGTGTGTCCATGAGGAACAAGCTAGTAAGCAATTAGAAAAGTAACTCAAGCTCAGTAAGACTTTAGATCAATCTAGCTAGTCTCTTAAGAAAAGGTTTAAAAAAAAAATTAAGCTCTGGCTGTGGCTAAAATAGCCAAGGGAACATGCATACATAGTGAGAGGACAACAAAGGACAACCTTGGAGGATTCGTCCAGTGAAAACTGAATGATCACTAATAATTAAGGAGTTAGTTATGCTATGTAAAGTCCAGACTTTTCAAAATCAGTCTTAACATTTACAATTACCAATATGACTTAGTGGTTAAGTAAAAACTGGAAATGTAAGTTATACTTTCTTTTTTCCAGCTCTGCCATAAAGTAACTGTGAAGCTCTATGCAATCCCTTTCACCACCCTGTCCATCTCCCCTCTAACAAATGAAAACACAGAGCTGCAGGTTTGCCAGGGTCCCAACTAAGACTACCAAATAGGCAAGAATAAATGTATAGATGTACAAAAGTTACTTTAAAAACACAAACTAAATTAAGAACATGACTGACAAACATGATTTACTTAATAATTACTTAGCAACTCAAACTACTTGGTGACTGTGCATTAGTATGATTCTCTAAAATGTTTAAACAATTAATATCAATATGCTTAACAACTGGTTTGTCAAACAGCTTGGCAAGACATTGATAAGATGGCACAAATTTGGCAAAAAACTGGGCAGCAAGGTGACCAACAATTTGACTTCAAAGATACACTGTTTATTACTGTTGTTCCACTATGAAAGCAGGACTGTGATCTCTACTTGTCACATGCCTATCTCATCTCCCTGCCTGTGAGTTACCTTTGCTACTAACCTAGATCAGCCTTCACTCCTCAGGCAGAGACTCCAATAAGACTTCCTAATGGATCACCCCATTCCAAATTCTGACTTCTAATGCAGCTCATATAGATCAGGCAGGTGCATCTCCCTAAAGGACCATTTGATAAGGCCACCCCTGAGGTTAAAACTATGTAATCGTTCCCCGTTAAGTTGAATCTTATTTGTATTCAAGGCCCTCTCCAGTTTCAGCACAACTTTTCAGTTTTATCTCACAAACTCTTCCACTCAGTGCCACAATCCATCTGGCCAACCCACTGTTCCCTAGTGTTCAGTACACCTTCCCATCTCTATGACACTCTCTTGACTCCATCCTCTTCGTCCAAATGAGGCCCAGCTGAAATACCTCTTCTTTGCTTTCAATGTAGCTTAACTCCACAAATATTTACATGTTTTCTATGTGTTAGAATGTGCTAGAAGCAATGGAAAATGAAAAGATGAGGAAGCCTTTAAGGAACTTAGAGCAGGAAAAAAATAGACAAGCTCACAAATGATAATATCCCAGAAGAACAGGGACTAATCAAGATCTTTCAACATTTCTTCCTGCCATACTTAAAAAAAATAAAATAAAAACTATACCGCTTATCTCCTGGGTAAATTTTGCCCTTTATACAACTCTACCATTTATACTAAAGTAGCCCATCCAGAATACCAAAGTAAGTTAATATTAGTAAAGTTGGAAAACGATATTATTTTTTGCTTAGTCTCTTAGAACAAGGGCAAGTATCTAAGAAATACAGTAAATTATAGTTCATGGATTTTCTCCATTAAAAGCTGAGAGAGGTTGCCTGGTTCTATTTTTTTTCCTCTAAAATATATTTAGGCTACCACTGTTGTCAGATTCCTTCTGACATAACCTCAGCCCTTACCACTGCTCTCTAAAAACCGTAATATTCTTTCTTTATTGAGGTTCTCAGCCTCAAAATTTCCAATATATGTAACATTTACCCTACATTTTTAAGGTGAAGATCATTTAACCACTTTTTTCTCCCATATAATCCTCTAGAGCTTTAGAATACAGATGTTACTACTGCCAAATTTTATAGATGAAAGCAACTTTAAGATCAATCATTCTAATTTCTATCACAATTCAGGCCATATTTTTAAAATTTGTGTTCACGGACCGATGATGTTAAAATATTATAAACTAAGGGTATGACCCACTCAACTTTCTGCACCAGAGGTCCTCCTTGCCCAAAATAAGCAACATGAAAAAAAAACTTGTGCCTAGAATACCAAAGTTTTTTAAGTTTGTATTTTCCCAGAACTTGATGCTGTGATTAATCATACTTGATCAAATTAATGCCACTCAAGAATACTGTAGAAACTATTATCACATGTAAAAAGGAAAGAGATTATTACATATTTGCCTTCCCCAGCCAAAAACTGATTTGTATCACACACTCAAGGAAAAATTCTAATGAAACAGTGGCAACGAGAAAACAAAAGAAAAAGTTTTAAATCTACAGTGAAAGATGTGTAGAGAAAATAAATGCAAAATGGGGCTGCACACAGGTGGTATTGAACAGTGACTGCTTTTTTCCTAGCATATATATATGCACCTGCAAGAGGTGATAAATTTAAAGATCTTACACTTTTTCAGTGTTCATGACTCCAAAATTGAAACACTGCATATCAAAAACCTAACAAGTTTCTTTTCCAAAAATAATTTAGGATGCTAATGATAAAAAGTTAATTTTATCTCCAAATGTGTAAGCAGTATGTGTTGGCCAACAAAATAAAATCAGATTATGTCATTACAGAAGAGGGGTGAAAACTTCCGGAATAAAATATTTCCTTAAAAGTTACAAATGTTCATCTCCTTTATTGTTTCGTGCATGAGAACACAAGGCAATTACTAGCTGAAATACGGCAGAAGGCAGATTTGTTTAAGGGCTAAGTAAGTCTGGAAGCTTTGTTCTAATAACTGCGTAACTGCCGCTTAACAGTGAACCATTTTTTAATACCGAGACAAGTCTTACAGAGTTACGTCTACAAGAGTTCTACATACTAATTTAAAGGTCTTCAGATTTCCTGTTTCTCGTGTAAAGAAATGAACAAAAAGGACAGGACACTCAAACAGGTCACACACACATCTTGGAAACAGTTGTCCAGCTTCGTAACCAGATTTTTCAGAGCCTTCCCTACAATATCCCTTGTCAAGCCCGGAAAGCCCTGGCAGAGCAGTCTCTGGCCACTTCAGGGCCAGCCAGTGCCAGCAGAGAGGCGTCGGGGTTCCTTGTCTCCCCAGCCCACTCGGCGGACCCTCCCCTTCGCGGCTCCCGCGTGGCCCCAGCAGCCGGCGGCCCTGCTCCTGGAAGACAAGGGTCAGGCGCTCGAGCTCCATCCGCCCCCTCGGCCCATGTCCGGGAGGACGACCCTTCTCCCGCAGTCCAGTTTCAAAGGAAAAGGGGTCGGAGCGGGGAAAAATAGCCATAACCGCCAGAGCCCTGGCCGCTGCGGGGGCCAACCCTGCGTCTGAGTAGGGGGGAGGCAGTGGGCAGCGAGGCAGGTCCCGGGCCAGCTCTTCATACCCACCTTCCTCCTCCGGCGGCCCCCGCACCAGCTCCCGCGGCCCCGCCGCCGCCAGCTCCCGTTCCCGGCCGCAACGCCATCTTGCTCGGAGCTTGCAGCCACCGCCGCCTTCCAAGCAGCTGTCAGATGAAGACAGCTACTTCCGGGGCAAATGCTAGGCCCAACCTCCCCGCGGACTAGGGTATGGGGCGGGGCGGGCGCCCACGTGACCCCCTGCGCCCGGGTAGGAGCGGCGTTCTGGCCACGTGACCCACCCGGGGGCTGGAGCTCCACGCACAGCTCAGTTCTGGGGCTGGTTGGGGGGTCTCCGGTAGGTTAGGTGAATTAAATGCATTTTTCTTTTTCACTCCTGCCCCAGGGGTTTTACAGGGAAACAATTCGTAACAATATTGTTTATTGGGCACAAATCACTGGTTAGGAATTCTACTATATTTTTTCAAAACTCGGTGTCCCTAAGAGTTAGTATTCGCATTTTACAGAAGAGAAAATAAAGGCTGAAATGTACTTTGCCCTGGTCATAGAGCTGCAGGATTCAAACCCAAGTGTTTGACTTCACAAAGTCCTTGCTCATTTCACTAGAGCCAGCTATTCAATTTTCATGTGTTCTTTTTGGTAATTGTCTGATTTCATTGCGCCCCTTCTTTAGAAGAGACTGAAATTTGTATAGCACACAGTCCCAGCTGACATTAAGGCATTCAGTATTAATCCACTGACATACCAAGTTGATACAGGTTTATACAGCATCTTTATTTAAGGATGGGGTGGTGTCACAAGAGAAAATACTAAAAAAAGAAAGTCAAATGAAGGGAGTATATCAAGGATCACAGAAGACATGATCTCTGTTTCTGCCTGAATACTTTGTTCTCCTTTGCCTGTTGATTCCTACCTCTGGGAGACTTGGCTCAGGATGTCAGCCTTCCGTGACATCTCCAGTCCAGGTTAGATGCCCTCCTGCAACATTTCGGCATCGTGGCCCTATGTCTGACACAGCATTTGCCACGGTATTTGTTCCTTTACTTCATCCCACCGCTACACTGTAAGGGCCGGGGCTGTGTTATCAAGCCTTGTCTTCCTAACCAAGTATATTTGCTTAAAGGTATTTTTTGTGAATTTATGACATGTTACACATAGTGCCAAATACTTTCAATCTTGAGACATGGTTGGTACTACCCCCAATTTTATACATGAAAAAACAAAGCTGTAAGAAATTAAAGAATTTACTCAAAGTCATTCAGCAGGCAAACGGAAGGCACCACTACATCTACCTCCAAAATATATACTGAATCAAAGATCTGTTTGTAAGAACAAAATCCCACCGTGCTTCTAAATACTTATTTTTGCACCTTGTAGCAATAGGTCTCCACTTGCGTAAATTCTGAAGATGAACAATTTTTGTCCCATCTAAAATATTCAAGTTGGAGCCAACCTATTCTGAATTTAGAATAAAAGGCTGAGAATAAAGGAAACAAATGTTTAATTGAATTGCTGCTGAGAAAAAGCTACCTATATTGCAGTATTGTAGCAGTATTGATGATAATGACTGAAAGTCATGTCAGGTGCCATTCCAAGTGCCTTACATGTATGGGTCGATATTTTATTCCACTGTACAAAACTAGCATCTGAGAAAAATCTGCTAATAGTAAATAGTCTCCATCACTGTGTGATCATAATCCTTTACCTCTGGCAGAGACCTGCTTTATTTACTAAATGGATGAAGGACCATAAAGCCTCAGGAAAGATAAGCTGTGAGAGAATGGAGCAGAGGTGTATCAAGTAACAGGAACATTCTTCCTTACCAGGATAAAACATTTAACAGTTTGGAGCAAAGTCATCTTGAATGGAAAGAGACAGGAAAGAGCATGTTTCAATGATGGAAAACTGAGTAAGAAGGGAGACAGTGACCATAATCTTACAGTTGTAACATTATGAAGTAAGATACGAGGTATGTTACCAATGAAGTTTAAGGCTATTTAATAGACCAAAGAATTTAAAATCTTAGGGAAACTGAGTAACCAGCCACAGAAGAGGCATCTCTTTGTTGTAGCTCATACCACAAAAGGCCATCAATAAATTTAAAAGTAGTAAAATAAAAGAGCAGTATGTTTCTTCTTAGTAGATAATGTGTGCTTCTTGTCCATCAAAAAAAAAAAATGTCAGGGGAGGGTGGTGATAGTGGGAAGGGACATTTAATATCAAGGTTTTACTTTGAAATTTGGTTCCAGAAGCCTTTCCACAGCATACGTCACACCTTCCTTCACACTTGAAGGTAAAAATCCTTAAGAATTCACCGCATTTGGGTGTTGTTATTTTTAGTGTAAGCTTTTGTTCTTCTATAAGAAGCATCTCTCTGGATTCAAACCACAGAAATGCCAATCAACATTATTTCCACTGTGTAATTATCTTAAAGTCACCTACAAATTGAAATCTGACATCATGCACCAGTAATTTAGGATCAGTCCTATGTTCTCATAGTTGATTTCAAATATCTGGTATGGGTGATTATAAGGCTTGAAGTATTCCATGAAAACAACATTCGTGCTGGGATCATAAAATTACATTTCTGATGGTCTTTTAAAAACATCTGTTTTTAACTTTCGTCACCAAGAACTACTTTCTTCTTGCTTTTCTGATTAGTGACCTTTTTCCTGTGACAAGTAAGGAAAGCTGAATCAGAAATTCCAAACATATATACTTTACAAAACTCACCAGTTTAATAAACATTTACTGAAATCTACTGTATAATCAAATATATGAGGCACTAGGAACACAAAGATGCATTAGACATCCACAATCACCTTGGGCACCTAATCTCAGATCTTTTCTTGTGTTTAGAAAACCACAATCACCTAAGTGAGACAGAGACATCACAATAAACTATACTACATGGTATAAAAGAGATTCTGATCCTGACCTAATAATGAGTTCACATTAGGTGCTAGATACTATTATAGGTGTTTATACGTTGAATAATCTTCCTAACTTATGAAGAAGATTCTACTACTATCCTCATTTTACAGATGAGGTAAATGTATAGTGATTGAGTAGCTGATCTTTACACACTGGTAATAAATGTTAGACATGCACCCTGACAGTCTGACTTTTAGAGTTTAGTGAAGGCTACCAACAAAGTGTTAATACAGGAAAAGGAAAAAAGTTTTGAAAAATACTACAGTATAGTAATCCAAAGTTCTTAGATGTCCATTAACTCATTTAATCCTGAACCAACCCTTGGTGGCAGAGATGCTGTTTACATAATTATTTCCAAAGTTTTAGTGCAGCTTTAAGTTTTAATACCTCAAGTACAAATGCTACAAATTTTTAAAAATCAACACTTCAAGTGTAATTATTTAGAATATTGATGTTTCTTACTAAAATTCAACATAGCCACCATCTTATGCTCTAGTTGATTCTAGTTAAAAACTTTCATCAGCTGCTGCTCGATCCCTGAAAGGACTGCATTTCTAATCCTAGCTTTATGATGACTCAAAAAAGGAGGCTCTGATGCATGTGCAGTGGTTCTGATATCAACAGTTCTGACAGGAACACAAGAAAAGATCTGAGACAGATTAGGTGCCCATGGTGACCAGGCAGGGTGACCTTCTCTACTAGTCCACTGGTCTGTGTCATCCACAAACTATGGACACCAAAACATTTTTTAAATGTATTAACAACTCATAAAACTGAGTAAGCACAAAATTTTAATGATTATTCTTTTTTTCTGTATGATTATTCTTTTAAATGGTGTTTTATAAGCTTGTAGCATTTACTCCTCTCAAATTATTAAAGTTTAAAACTGCACTAAAACTTCGCAACACTCTACACTATTTATTCTTGAACTGATTTTTTTCCATAGTCAATACAAAATGTCAGTAAGACTCTTGTCCCACTTAGAAGGAATGTATCCCAGTTTTCATGCCTTTGTTACTTGCTCCTTCTACATGCCTAAATTTTACCAGTCCTTCAAGATAGCTCTAACTCCTTGAAACTTTCTGTAACTACACCAATCCATAATGATCTTTTTCTTCCCTAAACTTCAATTGTATTTAAAAATTATTCTCTAATTTTTTTTCATGCGTAATCTCCTTATAAACTCTTTTAAAACTCCAAGAAAAGGGTCTTATTTTATATTCATTTGTATATGCTACTATCATCCAGTATCTGGCAGGACAACAGGTACTTGGTAAGTGCCTACATTTAATATATACTGACTGGTGCTGGTAGAATTTGAAGAATGTGATTTTCTTTAAATAATGAAAAGAGTATTGTTCAGAATACTTTAGCCTACCCCTATCAAAACCTGAAACTTCCTAGCAGTAATGGTTAAGAAAAGTAGTCCTGGGTATATGCTAAAAAATATATGCTTTAAACTCCTCAAAAACTCAGCTAACTACTACAAATTTACCCACGTCATACTCTTTGAAGGTATTACAGTGTGTTTCAGCTTAAGCCTACAGTTATACTGAAATCTTGCCCAGACTATGGAGCTTCAAGGAAGGCTCCATTAGTGTGAATCAACAGTCCTAACTATTGGCCTCAGTATTATGTCCTGATGCAGGCTGTGTGCAGATGGTGGGCAGTGTCATTCTAACTCACAGTGAATTGAAATTATATTTTCAAAGACAGAAAAAAACAGATCATTAATATGTATATAGACACAGGAAAAATCCAAGACTGAATCATCCAAGTTCCCAAATCACAGGCAATAAGATAAATTATTTTTTATTTCATTCTTCAACAGACTGTGAACCTATCAATTCTACTTCTAAAAATTTATCCTAAGGAAAACTATTGCCTACTATAACTACATGACAGAGTTAACTTTGCTCACTCTTTACTTACCATTTAGCTTTTTCTAAGAAATATTTCGGAGTTGTACTAATGCTCTCCCTTTCCAGTGGCTTCTTAATCATCTTTTTCTTTTGTTTGCTGAAGGTTACAAAGAGAAGAATGAATTAAGTGCAGCTTAATTTAAAAGAGCTACAGATAAAAATAGTTTTGATTCTTGATCACAAAATTCATTTTTCAATCCACTTGGTGGTTTACAATGAAACTATATTCACTTTAATATCTACTAGATTATCTAGCAGCATTTAGAGAGGTAACCCAAAAAGATGATCTTTCAAAAGGGCACCAATAATGATTAAAACATCCTGTGTCACCCTTATATTCTGTGCCAAACGATCATTAGTTTTATTTTGGCCAATTAATTTCTTTTTTACCACTTTTATCAACTAAAAGCCCAAGTGTGTTTCACTCATACTGAATAATTTTTTTAAAATCTGAAAATACTTAAAATATCAAGAATGAAAAAACTGACAAGAACATACACTATTCACAAATATTTAAAAGGAAAATTTTTATCTTAAAGTGTTCTAGAAGTATAATATTGTTAAAACTTTAATGTGTAGGAGTGTGATATCAAGAATATATATGCAAAGAGATAGAGAAAGAGAAGATCTAGGTAAATTCAAGTTGTACCTTAGTAATTTTTGGAAACTTTTTATGTATTCTGGTACAGGACATCCGGCCTGCTGTATAACATTGGCAATGCTGAAAAAGGTACCCATAAACATAAATTTGTATCTGGTCAAACTGATGTTCATGTACTTAAACTCTCTGCATGATATAAGAGAACTACAACTACAAGAAGGAAAATAACCCAGTGAAGTGTTCTGATTACCAGATGTAAAATCATAATGGATTACAGAGAGAACTTCTGCTGGACAGAAATTATTCATGAATGATTTTAGATAGCAGCTATTTCTACTTAATGTTTATCAAGCCATAAAAAGCTACTAGGCCCACTTTTGGGTAAGATACTAACTGAAGCAGAGTCAAGCTTAAATTTATTAATTGATAGTGTTAGTGCGGGCTTGGCATTGTCTTAAGCTTTTCAGATATAGTAACTGACTCAAACCCCATCCTTAGTAGTAAATACTATCATTATCCCCATTTCCCAGATAGAAAACTGAGGTGCATAGTTATGCTAATATGGGGGTCCTCAGATTCATGTGCTTAGAGTTGCTAAGGACACCTTAGGTGAGTCCAGTCATTTAGAATATACTCCCCTACACAGGCACATGTGAAAGTCTGCTCAAAGCCAAACCAAGGTTGACAGAGCCAAGACTCAGAAGGCACAAACCAAAGTCTCTGCCAAAACTGATAAACAGATCAAAGTACTAACAACCTTGGGCCATAACTCAATTTCATTTGTTAGAAACGTGAAATGCTATCAATTTACATCAGCCTAAAATTACTGTAAGCAGCCCAAATTAGGAAATTCAGCTTCTGTATTAAAATCTGTGATGACAGGTTAAATTAAGACTCAAGATTCCAGAAGTATATTATGTTACCCATGTGTCAAGGGGCCACAATTGAATAATATTGGCGTGTTACTAAAATACTTCTTCCTGGGACTAAATATAAAACTCCATCGGCCCCTGATAGTAATGGGAAGGATGCACCGTGACTAGAAATAATCTTTACTGGGCTGAAGAGATTCAGGGGTTAACTTTTAAACTACTCACTAACCAAAATATCACTGTAGCATTGTAAGTAACAACAAATAATGGCTACTGGGAGAATCCTGTGAGCCTGAGACTTAATAATGAACATTCCATTATGAATATTTCCAAACTCTAATAATGGAAGGGCAAAAACAATGCCCTCTGATCATTTTTCATTTTCTTGTGGCTAGAATTTGGTTGACTAATCCATTAACACAATTTGGGACCTAGCCATTTTGTACTTATCTGTTAACTGTGTATGTGTGTGTATATATAAATGAATAATGACATAATCTTGCCTTCTCAATACTGTTATTTTTCCTAACTTACCTTCTTAATAATGGTTTATCATCTTCAGTGAAAAATGTAACAGCTTTTCCTTTATGCCCTGCCCTTCCAGTTCGACCTAAGGGAAATCAGACCATAAAAATACACTTTTTTGGGGGAGAGAGAACTTCAAGACTCACATATAAAAGTTACTGGATTTTCACAGCACTAAAAAATGAGCATGACTGAAGGGAATAGTAGAGGTGCCAAGATAAGTGAGTGGGGCGGTGGGGTGGGGTGGGTGGGGAGACAACTCACCTATCCTGTGAATATATTCCACTGAGCTGGTTGGAAAGTCATAGTTGATCACCAAGTTCACACCTTTAAAATCAATCCCTCTGGCTAGCAATGCAGTACAAATAAGAACCCAGATTTTTCCTGCTCTGAAGCTGTGGACTGTGTTATCTCTCTGGTTAACAGAACATATTTAATGTTTTAGTACCACTCCAGGAATGGACAAGTACTTCATAATATTTAATGCCAATGTTTTAAAATTTAGTAGTTATCATTTTGAAAATATATATTTAACTTTACCTGTTGCTGTGTTCTGTCTGCATGAATAACATCCACATTAATACCTTCATATATGAGCTCATGAAAAAGTTCTTTAGCCCTTTCAATGGACTGAACAAAAACAAGAACAGGTGGGTTGAAACCCTAAAAGGAAGGCAAAAATAAGCACACATAACCCATAATCAAGAATACAATCACAGTATTTCATATGATTTTAGCTCATAAAAGAACCCAATTCAATGTACTTTTCATTGCCAAATTTCTCAGACCAGGGGGTTAAATCTGCTCCATCTTCCTCACTATCCATTCTCTACTCAGCTTGAGCTATAATTTCCAGTAATCTTGTCTACTTAATCTACTTTACCTTTCTACAGTGATGGATGCCCACTTCTTAAAACTATCACCTCTTGGCTTCTGTGCCTCAGAACTTTTCAGATTCTGCTAGTAATAACTGTCTTTTTAATTTTTGTTTTCTTTAATTGTGGGTATTCCCTTCCCTCAAAGCTTAGTCTTTGCTTCTCAGTTTTCTCAATATAATCTTTATCTTATTAAGTTAAATATGTTTTCAACTACCACCTCTATGCAGATGATTTTTACATTTATATCATTAAACCCCACCTCCCTCTCAAACCAGCTTTCTATATTTTCAGTTGTCTACAGGGGACTTGACGTTTTTATTTTGGTTCACACATCCCTTTCAGAATCTAATGAAAACTATGAAGGTTTCTAAAAGGCAACCACACATTCACACAAAATCTAACACATAATTTCAGAGGGTTACAGACCCCTGAAAGCTCATACATGATTAAAAATCCCTAGTGTATAATCTCCATGTGAGTTATCTGTGAAAACCTTAAATGTTCTACTGCCAAATCATCTCCTTAATAATATTAATAAAACTAGTGCATATAGCATTTATTATGTTCCAAGCACTATTTTAAGTACTATATTTGTATCTACTCATTAAAATAACTCTGTAAGGTACATATTGTTATTCCCATTTTACAGATGAGGAAACTGTGAAACAGGTTAACTTGCCTAAAGTTAGAATTCCAATCCAGGTAGTCTAGCTCCAAAAGTTCATGCTTTTAACCACTTCTGTAATAACCAGGCACTTGCAAACACCTTCCCCTTCCATCCTCCAACCTTCTTAATGCTCCATCACTAAAGCTGTCACCCTCCCTTATTTCTTCCTCATCTCTAACTGGCCTAATTTAACAGTCTGCTATTTTGTTGCCTTCCTTTCAGTCTCTTTCCATTACAATTCATCTTTTATGCCACTGTTTAACTAATTTCCCTAAAAATTATGTGGCCACACTTTTAAAAAATGTCCAGTGGTTTCTCTCAATGTGATCCCAACTTTCCTGTCCAAGCTGATCTTTCTCACCATAAACTCTTTGCCTTAGACAGGTAACCTTCTCAATTGTCTCCAAACACACTGTATTCACCTCCACCTCTAGACTTCACTCCAGCCGCAACTTCGGCCATCAGTACTCTCCCCCTCCATTTTTTTAATCCCACAAATCCTTCTAGGCTTAGATGAGTAGCACTTCCTCTCTACGGCTTTCCCCAACCAATTCAACTCACCCTCATTATGACTATATGGATGCTGAAGAAAAACATTCTAGAGTCTTTTATGGTGCTTTATCACAAACTATTACACAGGTATATTTATTTTATCCCCTAAAAAAGACTAATTCCAGGGGCAGAGCATAGGATTTATTTATTTTTATTTTTTGACGTGTAACATTTTATTAGTTTCAAGTGTGTGACACGATTCGATATTTGTATATACTGAGAAATGACTACCACAGCAATTACCATCCATCATCACACTTAGCTACATTTTTTTCTTGCAATGAAAAATTTTAAGATTTATTCTCTTAGCAACTCTCAAATATGCAATACAATACTATTATACTGTAGATGTTCATTACCTCTGAGAACTAATCAGTTTTGTAAGTGGAAATTTGTACATTTTGACCCCTGTACCCATTTTGCCCATCCCATCCCCCACCTTCTTTTGTCTATTTTAATTGGGTTGTTCTTGAGGTGTGGGAATTCTTATATGTTCCAGATATAATTCCTTTGTGAATGTTTTCTCCCAGTCTGTGGCTTGTCTTTTCACTTTCCTACTCTTGATGAGCAGCAGTTTTTAATTTTAATGAAGTCCAATTTATCCAATTTTTTCTTTTCTGGTCAGTGCTTTTTGTATCCTTTCTCAGAAACCTTTCCCTCTCCTAATATGAAAATATTCTCCAATGTTTCTTCAGGAAGCTTTATAGTTTATGTATTTTCTTTTCATTACTAAAAAATGAGCCTCTATCTCTGGTAATATTTCTTATCTTGAAATCTACTGTACTGGATGTACTGAAAATCTCTGTCTTAAATTGCAGTGCTGAGTCCATTTTCTTAAAATGTGTTTTTTACTATGGGTAGGATTAAGTCTACCATCTGAATATTAGTTTTGCACTTTTTCCCATCAGTTTTTTTTGTATTAATATACAATTACATGAGCAACATTGTGGTTACTAGATTCCCTCCATTATCAAGTCCCCACCACATACCCCATTACAGTCACTGTCCATCAGCAGAGTAAGATGCTATAGAGTCACTACTTGTCTTCTCTGTGCTGTACTACCCTCTCCGTGCCCCCACACACATTGAGCTTAGGATTTATATTTCTTTTATTATCCCAACTCTGCCCCCTCATAGTTACCTTTTAATTACGGCTTCTACTCATACTTACTGAAGGGATAAAAACAGAAAACTCACTCAGTGTCCCTCTCATTCCACAATGCTCCAGTTCTATTAAGAAACCAGTATAGGGATGCGGGGCAATGAACAGGGCAAATACATATGTAGAAGTGAAGAAAAGAAGCTTTCAGGGCATAAGGCAGGTCTTTTCCTAGCCTACCCTGAGCTGGGAACAGAAGACTTATCATATACTAAGAGGTAAGACTCCCACCTTGGGACAACAGTTGGCCCAATGTACTTCTTAAGAATTTACCACTGGATTACTAAATATGATATAGGAACAGTAGTCAGCCTCCCACCAGTAATATAAGGCTTGGTGAACTTTATCAAAAATTCAAGAATGTAGTCCAAATATACCTTTTTAACAAGTTCTCTCATGGCCAAAAGTTTTCCAGTCTCAGTTCCAACAAACAGAAGCTCTTGTTCTACAGTCTCTACTGCAGAATTCCTGAAAAGAAAACATACACTGTAGTTTTTCCAAGAGCCATTTTTGCTTTTGCCCTCTGAATTCTAAAGAAATGAAAAAATTTACACATAACTCCAACAGAATCAAGTTTTCCATTGTCAATATAAGTAATTACTTATAACTTGAAGACAAAGTTGTAATCTTTCAATGTTTTGTTCTAATTATAAAAATGTCATCTAAATAAAATTCGAAAACATAGAAAAGTGTAAACAAAGTAAACTGTCCATAATTCTATAATTTTAGAATAAACTTTGACAATTTGTTGTATTCTAGTCATAAATTTTCATGTATCTAATTTAGTTATAAAAAATTTCTAAAAGTAAAAGTTTTGGAAAAAATGAGAACAGTTTTAAGGTTAATACATATGGCTGAAGTTTTTTATTAATGATGAGCAAGGATTCATTTATAGACAGTTGGGGATGTGGTTAAGGCTTTATTAACACTGTATAAGGTGCTGCAATCCATTATAAGAAGTCATAAATGCTTTTTCCATTCGGTTGCCTGCCATATATTTATGGTGAATTTATTCTATTTTCCTTTAATACACTGGAGTTTTAAATTTAAGGTAGTCAGGGTATTCTTTACTGTTCCATGTGGCTGCTTCTTTATTAACCTGGTATTTATTACAAGTACTTTTTTATATAACTATAGTCTTCACATTTATCATTTCATGGATTGCATAATATTCTATCAAGTGGCAATATTAAAATTTCCTAAAGGTTTTTTCTACTATTGAGCACTCATTTAGCATAAAATGCTCCCCAAAAATTTTTTGAAAGGTTATGAATCAAGTGGGTCAGTGACACCAGCTTTCTTCTCTGGGGTCCTATTTACCTAAGCCATCAAAGAAACAAACTACTCTAGATGGCCACACAGTTCATGTTATAGTTTGTGGATGGAAAAATCCACTAAAAGTATGATGATAGGAATGTAATATGACAATGAGAATCTTCCTTTGGTTATTCTAAAATAGAAAATCCTTAATCAATCTTGACTTTAAACATTTCTTTCAGTAAAACTCTGTTAATAACCTCAGGCCAAACAACCTACCTCTTTAAGCATTAAAACAAACAAAAAAAGGCTTATATTAAAAAAAAAATACCTTAGTGGGATGATGTGGAAGAACAATTACCTTGCTCCAATGGATACAGTAATGACATTGTCCAGGTTGAGTCTGCACCACTGCTCAACATCATATGCAAAAGTTGCACTGAACATAGCTCTTCTGACCTTGTGGGATGTGCAGGCCAGGAAAATGGAAGCCAGCTGGTCTCTGAAGCCAGTTTTGCCATCTTCAAACAGTTTGTCTGATTCATCTACTACCAGCCATTCAACACTAAGAAATAACAAGATAACTTGTGGGTATTTAACTGGAAGATCCAAGACACTTCAGTACAGAGTGGGGACACATGAAGAAGTCAAACCATGATGTTACTTCTCAGATCCACACATCACACCAGGAAAAAAAAAAAAAAAATGAGCAGGAGAAAAAGTAAAAAGAGAAAATAAATTTATGTTCTATTCTATAAGCCTCAAAGATATGAAGTTCCATTAGTAACAACAGAGCCTCACATAAACCTCATAAACTACAACACCATTGCTGAAAGATGTGAGAAAGTCTACAGGAATTGTGTGCAAACTGCTTGTCAAATCCAAAACTTTCTTCCCAACCAGATAGTTATTTTTCTGAGTTTAATGAAAACCATTTTTCTAAGCATCAACGTTGACTGAAAACTGGCAGAGAGCAAGTTCTAATGGGCAATAATACAAGTAACTGAGGATGAAATTAAAACACACACAAAAGACATTAAAATACAATCTGTACCTTGTTAAGTCTATTCCTGGTGGATCTTGCTTTAATAAATAGATTAGTCGATTTGGAGTAGTCACAAGAATATCTAGGAAAAACAAGTGGTACAAACTGAAAACCCATATTCAGCCCTCTTACATTAGGGAATTAAGCCTCCTGAATTTCAGTTAATAACCTGAAATGGGGAGAAGAGGGAGACATTATATTCACTACACTCACTACACCAACAACACAGAAGTTCTTATAATAAACTAACAGACATATTTTTTATCCATCACAGCACAAACTATTATATCCTTACTCTTTTATTATATTTAATCTGCCTTCTCAACTTCTAATAGGCAAGAACACTGTACTCCAACAGTTTGGTTTTCAAACCTTTTTTTTCCTCCCCCAGGAAAATCCCTTCTATAAATGAAATTTTATTTAGAGGCTCAAAATAAAAGAGAAAAAGTAGATTCTCTGGCTGACATAAGGGTCAGGATGTAAACCTTTCTTATCTGCAGAGTACTTCTATGGTAAATTAAAAATCAGTAGTAAAAAAGTTTCTCAAGCTCAGCACTACTGATATTTCGGACCATATAATTCCTTGCTGTTGGGAGCTGTTCTGGGCACTGTGGGGTGTTTAACAGCAACCGGGCCTCTGCCCCCTATACATTAGTAGCACCCTCCCCAGTTGTGACCACTTCAGAGTGTCCAGACATTGCCAATGTCTCTGGGTGGAGGGTGAGATGGGGGTGAGGGAAAAAACTGCCTCTAGTAGAGAACTACAACTCCTGAGTGGGGGTAGAGAGGAGACCTCTTTTCACTTCTCTAAAAATCAAACTAATTATATGCATGACTATGTTTAAGAACTCTTAGGTGGCGATTAGGATATTTGTGATTTCCAAATCCTACATGTTCTGTATCCCGAGTATGAATCCCTTACCAAACTTCTTAGATGACCGAGGTCCAAATTTCTTGGCTGCCACTGCTGCTTTATGGATCATGTGTATCCTGAATCCTGTTCCCTCAGAGATTTTTACTAACTCTCGGTGAATCTAAAATGGAAAATGATAAAAACATTAGCTGCTAAGATAGTTGGATAAGATGTGCAGTCTCTTTTGCTATTAACAAAATAAATCTATTTCTAACCCATAAATACCTGAAATTAAACCCATAATAATCTGTAGATCAACCTGGAATCTCAACATTTTGTAACTTTAATGCCTAATAAGATTCAGTGGTTTCTTCAGACATAGTAAACTATTCTGAGATAAAACCAAACTCTTCCAATCTGTTACATATTGCTTTTAGAATACAGTACTATTACAAAACTACTTCACAACTTGGCATGTATTTTCTATTAATCACACTGGGAGGATGGAGCAGTCGCTGTATAGTTTTACTTTCTCAAAAACTGAGATAAGGATTCATTTTTCTAAATGAGAAAATACATTTTAGAGAGGGACTATATGTTACAGTAGCCCTTCAACTTCAAGAATCTTGGAGCATTTACCAAAGAAACCTAAGTATTAAAATCATGTTTTAGAAAATTATTGACTTAAAGTTTTCCCATATGCAGTAAGATACAGAACGGTATGCTCTTACTTGACCAAGACAAAAAACACAGGCCTTAGTCTTTCTGAAACCTTTTTATTACCCTCAAGTAAGAAATGACTGAAACAAACAACACACATCCTCTTTAGAAGAAACAAGTCATACCTGGCTGGCAAGTTCTCGTGTTGGTGATATAATCAGGGCTCTGAAGCCTTTATTTGTGGGTTGTTTCAGCTGCATTAAAATGGGAATGCTAAAAGCCAAAGTCTTTCCAGATCCAGTAGGAGCCGAAGCCAGAAGTTCTCGACCCTAAAAGCAAGTACAAGGAAATAGAACATCAACTTTTCATAGCCTGGTCAAATGCTACCAGCCACAGAATAAAATAATATGTAATGAATCATTTATTCATGTTCCCATCACTTTTTTTAACATCATCCACCTCTGTGACCACTGACCCAATGGAGTTTCTGAGCACTGTCAACAAAGTCCACTTAAACTGGGTAAAGAATATGGATAACTAAAATCCAAAGACAATTCACTACTTCAATTATTTCAAATTTTCTTTCCCATTAAGTCCCTTAATCAAAGCAAAATTATAAAACCAACTTTTTGTCCTGATACCTGTACTGCTCAATCCCTAGGGAAGGTTTTAATAAATAACAGAATGCCTGAAAGAAATAAAAAGTGGTGATAACCTGAGTGTCAGAGTAATTTATAGGTGATTCAAAAAGTCACTGTGATTTTTAAAACTTTAAACTGAAGTTATGACAGAAACAATCTTAAATGAAAATTAAAAACAAATTGACTGTAATATGAGTCAACAGTATTTAAATGTACTCTCATTTCAGTTCCCTAAGAAAACGAAAAGGACTAGTATGGATGAAAAGGTAATTGGTATCCTTTGGCTTCCAAAACTGAAGGCCGTCTTGGTTATTACATGTGGAAAAAAGTCAGCTCTCATGACTCCAAAAAGGAAAACCTCAGAAAAAATTTCCGAAACTCTAATTTAACCCACATTTCTTTTAACAGGTGGATAGACAAGTTGCAGTATATTCATACAATAGAATACTATTCATGGATGGAGCTAGAGGGTATTATGCTCAGTGAAATAAGCCAGGTGGAGAAAGACAAGTATCAAATGATTTCACTCATCTGTGGAGTATAAGAACAAAGAAAAAACTGAAGGAACAAAACAGCAGCAGACTCACAGAACCCAAGAAGGGAATAACAGTTACCAAAGGGAAAGGGACTGGGGAGGATGGGTGGGAAGGGAGGGATAAGGGGGGGAAAAGGGGCATTACGATTAGCACACATAATGAACGGGGGGTGGGCACGGGGAAGGCAGTATAACACAGAGAAGACAAGTAGTGATTCTATAGCATCTTACTATGCTGAGGGACACTGACTATAATGGGGTATGTGGAAGGGACTTGATAATGGGAGGAGTCTAGTAACCATAATGTTCCTCATGTAACTGTATATTGATGATACCAAAATTTTAAAAATGCAAAAAGAAAAGACTATTCATTAAGATACTACTGATATATGCAACATGGATGAATCTCAAGAATAGTATACAGAGTGAAGAAACCAGAAATAAAAGAATAAATAATGAATGATACCACTTACATGACACTATAGAAGAGGCAAAAACTAATATGTAGCAATATAAATCAGAACAGTGGTTACCTATGGGCAGGGGTAGAGTGAGGACAAAAAGGCACAAGAGCATGTTCTGTGGTGATGGATGTGTCATACATCTTCACAGGGGTGATGGTTACACAAGGTATGCATTGTTGAAACTCACTGAACTGTACGCTTAAAATCTATGTATTTTATTGTATGTGAGGTATTATTGAAATCAATAATAAAAGGTACTGGGGAAAAAAACAAAGTCAAGTTATGCACAAGAATTCTGTATTTCTGAAATAGTTCCTGGGAGTTACAAACTAAATCATGGATAAAGAGAACATAGTCCCTATCCTCAAAGTGTTTACACTCTAGTAAAATGGAAAAGATAAATACAATTTATGCAAAAACACAGCAGTGTAAAGTGTAAGATAAATGTTGCAAGGGAAAGAACATACTAAATAACTTGGAGAATTGGGTGGCAAGGGAAAAAATATCATTGGTAAAGAACCAAGATTTCATCTAGTTGTAGTGATCAAGACAAGTTTTATGGAAGCACAGGCATTTGAGATGGACCTTAAAAGCAAGGAAAGAATTTCAACAGGGGATGATGAAATAGAAAGGAAGATTTCAAGCACAGAGGGAAGAGAATGTGCAAACACACAGAGGAATAAATGTTAGAGGCACTCTAGACCTTCATACTCACATGCAGCATAACTGGAATGGCTTGCATTTGGATTGGTGTAGGTATCTGGAACCCTGCATCTAGAATGTTCTGAAGCAGTTGAGAATTGATTTTATATTCCTGGTCAAGTTGCTGAAATGTAGCAATTGGGTCAGGAAGATCAGTTCCTTGGATGTGAATTTTGTGTTTATTCCGGATGAAGTTTATCTGTAAAGTGAAATAAAGGGGTCACGGTTGATATGGCCAAATACACTGTCAGATGTTATAAAACAACAGTAACAGTTTCTAGGACAAGCTTTGGTAGCATTTGACATTTTTTGGTTAAATTCCAAGCCCTAAAAGATACAGATATCAGGTACATTCCGTGCCCTTTCAGAGAGCAGACCTTCAAAACAATGAAACTTATCTATCCACACTTTCTTCACATTAATGCATCAATGCCATGAATAATGGTATATTAATGTGCTACCATGAGAGTCGTAATTTATGGTTCTATACCATCTAAATATTCTTTATATGGCACTTAGCACACAAGTGCCAATGCTTTTTGATGATTTAACCTAAATACAATTCTTTTAATTTACATTTTTAAGGTTTATTGAGGTGTAATTGATATACAAAAGTTGCAGACTCTCACATTTAAACTTGATTCCACAGGACACATTTTTAAAATTAAAGTATCATTGACATACAATCTTATGAAGGTTTCACATGAACAACATTGCCTAAATGCAATTTATCAAAACTGAATATCAAAAGGGGAATCAATGATGTTGATTTGATCTGTTTTCCCATTCTCTGATCCAGACACAGTCAAGTTCTGGACTCCAGGTTACTGAAGCGGCTGAACAATCCACTTGCAATATGGCAGGTGTGCAGCAGACACGACAATGGTGTATTTATTGTTTCTTCTGTATTCTACTCCCCCTAGTCCCAAGGTATAAAATAGGTTTCTTAAGAATTCCTGTCAGAAGAAATCCTTCTAAACCAGTGAGCTTAATAGAGAAAAAAGGGGGCCAATTTTACGTTTATCAAAAGGGCATAAGGCATTTCAGAAATTTAATTTTAAACACATTATCAACATTGAAACTTGAAAAGGTCAAGAATTATATAGTATATACTATAGGATAATGTATGTGTGTGTATGCATATGTAATCTTGACCTGTTCAAGTTTCAAGATACTTTTAAGAATTTTAGACTAAAAACTTTAGCCACAACACAAAACACCTACTTTGCTGTAAGTTCTCATTAAAGTAAAATCTAAACTCAGGTAATCAACCTTCTGTCTTCACAAAACCTAAATTCACTTTTGCCAACACTACCCAAGGACAGTGAAAAATTCACAGACAGAAAAGCTACTGGGGCCGTGACATTTTTCTAACCTTTTCTTTTCTGAGATTCTCCAACTTCCCTGACGTTAGTTTATTTTCTCTTTTAGCTTTTTTATCTTCAATCTTTGCTTCCACAGATGATATCCACTGTATAGTAGAATCTTCTTCTTGAGAAGTAATTTCTAAAATATATTTTAAAAAATTAAAAGATTTTAGGTGCAACATTCTTGGGTATATGCAGTTAACAGGACATACCTTCACACTAAACAAAAGAAACAGTACTAGCTGATACAACTAGATAAAAGAATAACAGGAGGTATACAGATTGGAAAAGGAGAGGTAACTTCTATGTTGGTAAACTCAGAGCTCTGAAGCTCATTCTCTTCATTTTGTTAGTTATTTTAGCTGTGTAATATGTAGACAACTGTATACTTGAACACAAGAGATTAATCTAAAAACTACTTGAACACTAAGAGATCTCAATGAGTAAGACAGCTTCTCTACATCCAAACAGCAGAAAATAAATATGATTAAAGAAAAGATTTCACTTATAAAGCAATGAACACAATACCTAAGGACTACTCAATACTAAAAAGGCTGTAATTCTCACTAAATCTATAAATAATATTAGTTCAATGAAAAGTGCTGACGGGATTGTTTTGGTAACTGGACAAGCTGACTTTAATGTTTATATGGGAAAATAAATATATACGAACAACTAAAAAATTCTAAGAGTGATGAGCAAAGAGTAATGAGAAATTCTGGAACATTTAAAAAAAATTTTTCAGCTTCACTGAAGCACAATTGACATGTAATAAATTGCATATATTTAAAGTATACAATTTTGACATACATATACACCTGTTAAACCATCACTATTCAAGGTTATTTCCATCACCTTCCAAAATTTCCTCGTGGTCCCTTGTAATGCACCACTTCATCTTTATCTGCTTTCTGTCACTGTAGGTTATTTTGCTTTTTCTCAAATTTTATATAAATGTTATCATGTTGTATATATTAAATTTAGTCTGGTTTCTTCCTCTCAGGATAGTTATTCTGAAATTCAACCACATTGCACCATGTATCAATAGTTCTTAATTTTTTATTTATAGGTAGTAGTCTATTGTATGAATACACAATTTGTTTATCCTTTACCTGTTGAAGGACATTTGAATCATTTCCGGTTTTTGGCTATTAAAAATAAAGCTGCTATGAACACCTGTGTACAAGTTCTTTGTGAGGATAGGTTTTCCTTTGTCTTGGGTAAATTCTAGGAGTTGAATAGGTGGGTATGGTAGATGTATTTTAACATTTTTTTAAAAAGTCCTTTGTCAATTTCAACCAAAAAGTCTACTGGAATTTTAATTGGGTTTGCATTGATTCTATAGATCACTTTGGGGAGAAAATATTCAGTTGCCCAATCAATGAACATGATAAGCCACACCATTCTACTAGATTTTATAACATTTTATAAGGTCACAGTAATTAAAACAATCTGGTACTGGTGTATGAAGACAGAAATATAAATCAATTCAACAGAACAGAGACCAAAGATAGATTCAAATATATATGGGATATAAGTTTACAATAGAAGTTACATTTAAATCCAGTAGGGAAAAAAATGGATCATCAACATACTAGGAAAATTAGCTAGCCATCTGGAAAAATTAAGTTAGTTTCCTATGAACTCCTTATACCAAACAAATCCTCATAGGATCAAAGATTTCAACATAACAAAATGAAACTACAAACGAGAAAACAGAGAATTTAAAAAAAAAAAATTTTTTTTAAAGGGCTTAATGTTTGGAGGCATGAACAAAAAAAACAAAAAAATATATAAAGGAAAAGATAATTTAATACAAAATGGTTGAAAGAAAAGAGATAAAGGTGTCACACGACATACTAGAAAACACATTTGTAACCATAATATGTTAGACATAGAACTAACTTCCTTAATACATATGGGGTCTAATAAATTAGGAAGAAACAGAGGAACAATCTAACAGAAAAATGATATAAAATACACAAACAAATTTACAGGAAAAGAATTCTCATACATTGCTGGGATGGTGAACATCACAAAGTAGAATGACTTTTTTTTTTTATTGAAGTGTCATTGATATACAGTCTTATATTGGTTTCAAGTACACAGCACAGTCGTTCAACAGTTATTGGTATTATTACATTCTCACCCCCGCTAGTGCAGTTACTATCTGTCAACATAAGAAGATATTACAGAATCACTGGCTATATTCTCCATGCTGTACCACCAAACCCACGACCAACTTGTATTGTAATTGGGAATTTTTGTGCCCTTTGATTCTCTGCACCCTCCCCATCCACCCACCCCAACCCCTCCCCCTACAATGACTTTTTTTTTTTAATCAAATTTTATGAGATGGTTGGCATTAATATACCCAAATCATTACTAATCCATAATAATTTGAATTTTCTGATTAAAACTATGTATGTCTATACACATTTGTTGCTAAGTTGTTAAAGTACATATCTGTGTGTTTCTCGTTGTCCAACATTTGAATCTTTTCCCTAAATTTGTGGCAGTGCTTTTTTTTCTTAAACTAATCTTAGTGAAAGGCTTTATCAAACTTTCCTACAGACGGGAAGTAAAATTACTTTTTCCAACAATGTAACAACAAAAGTGTGGAAACAAAGTTACACAACACAGGAACTTTTTCAAATCAATTATGGAATATCCCTACAATGTATAATGGGCTACTAAGTTATGTTTCAATGAACAAAGCAGTAGACCTACTGATACAATGTTTCCGGTGGATAATTCCAAAATATCTCAATTTAAAAGAAATCTATGTTAACTCTAAAATTCCTCTCCTAAGAATTTATCAGATACACTCACATAACACACAAAGATAAGGAAAATGACATTTATTACAACACTACATAACGATGAAAGTGAGGAAACAAACGAAATGTCCATCACACAGGAACTTGTTAAATCAATTATGGAATGTACAGTGGGATACTACACTGTGTTAAAATGAACAGGCAGTGCACTTTCTACTGATTCCAAAAAATCTCCAAGATATATTGCATTTTAAAAAGGGAGGGGTAACGTTCAGAACAGAATAGCATATAGAGTATGCTATCTAACACATGAGAACAGAACACCTCCACAAAAATACATAAGGAATTGATAAGCAGTGGTTGTCTCTGCAGAACTAGGTGACTAGAGATAGTGTGAAGAAAATTTACTTTTAACCACTGTATAATTTTTTAAAACCATGTGTATTTACTTTATTAAAAAGGTAAATGGCAAGGAAACTTAATAGATTAACAAAGGAAAAGATAGATACCCTGCTAGAACAAAAAAAGACCCTGATGAGTGACTGTATATTGTCGGAGTTATAACCTTAAGCTTGTTTTATTTTTGTAACTAAAAACAAAACAACAACAACAAAAACAGCAATCAAGCACTAACCTGAAGTCACCTTCCTCCTCTTTTTCTTGTTCTGCTCCCTCTTCGTTTTAATTAGGTTCTCGTCTTTTTTCTCTTCATCTTGGAGTTCCTGATGAGTTGATGTTCCACATTCACCGGGGACAGACTTATTTCCAAAAAAATCCAGTCTCTGGAGCACCTCTGAAGAATCAAAATCATATTTCCTTTTTCCTACCTAAAACCAAAAAAAACTTAAATGAAATCTGCTGACAAACTGTTACTGCTTTCATCCAAGCAGTACTGGATGTTAGGATGTAGGTCCAATGACTCCCTATCTTTAATTTACCCTTTCAGCAAATATTTGTTGTGCTGACAAATGTGTCTGGGCAAACAGCATTCACGATGCTATCCTTTCTGACCTTATAGCAGTAATAACAATAATAACCATAACAGCAACCAACATATACACGCTTATCAGAGTAACACATGCTGTCAGGCAGATTTCCAAACACGTTTATATGTATTAAATTACTTCCTCCTTCAACAGCCCTAGGAAGTAAAAGGCAGTTTTACAAATGAGAAAAATTGAGATTTTAGGAGGTCAAATAACTTGAGCAAGGTTTCAAAAGTAGAAACTGTCAGACCCAGGTTTTGGACCCGAATAATCTGGAGGTTCTTTATAACCAAACAATAATTACACTGCACTGACAGCCAGAAAAAAAAAAAAGCACGTGTCGCGCGCGCCGACATACACACACAAGTCCCTAGTCACAATATCCAGGCTGACACTCAAGACTTTCCATAACAGGGCCCCAAATGACTTCTCCCGATTTATCATTCACTCACTACTTTCCTATGTCAGTCTTCTCCCTCCATTTTTAAATGGCTCTTCTCTTCGAACACGCTGTGGGGTTGCGGGAATAAAAAGCACCCTGCACAGTAAAGGTATGTGCGTGCCAGGCCAAACCCGGGCAAACTATGGTGAGAGAATATGTTCTCTACGCTTTGGACTGATTCTGTTTTCTAAATTCCTTCCCACCAGTTTCGGAGAAAAGGTTACTTTTGAATAACGGATTCCAACTGTTGCTTTGAATAAAGTAAGGGGTGGCGGAGGCGTTTCTGTGCCAGGCCCAATTAAGTCTATGACAAGATGGAAAGACTTCACTCAGAAGCCTGGACTTGACGGGGTGGGTCTGCGAGTAAGCGTCAAGCAAAATGAGGGAAAATGCCCCACAGCTCGGCCACGGGATCTCCGAGTGCCGGCTCTCCCAGCAGCCAGTTCATTCTCGGGCTCCTGCTCCTCCTCAGTTACTCGGGCTTCTATTCCTCTGCGCACAATACCTGGAATCGAGCTGCATCCGCCGAGAAGCGTCTCACGTCGAATTTGGCTCCCGCACCAAGCCGCCGAAAGAGATCGTGAGCGTCCATCTTTACCCAGAAAGCTTCGCGGCCCCAGAGCGCACGCGCAGAGAACTTTCCTCGCCCAGAAGGTCTTCGGCTTGGCCGTGGGCAGAAGTGGCTTGGGGGTGGATCCTGGCTGCTGGGAAAGAATGGGCTGTTTTATTGTTATACGGTTCGTCGTTGTTTATTTGTTCTTTCAAAAAATATTTACCAAGATCCTCTTACGCCGGGTATTGTTCTTGGCTTTTATGGATAACAACATCCCGAGATTCCTCACCTCAGGAAACTTTTTTAGTGGAGGCAGAAGGTATTGTTGAATAAATTGGCAAGATAATTTTCGAAAATGAAAAGTGCTAGGAAACAAATCCGTGTAATTGATGGAGACAGGGAGGGGTAGATACTTTTTAGGTAGATTAGTCAGGTTCATTCTGATGAAGTGATATTTGAGCTAAGAGGATATTTTAGAAAGAGAAACAGCTTTCCAGATAGAGGAAACACATGCCTGAAGAAGAGAAAAGGTTTGGAACATTGAGGAAATAGAAGGCTGGGGTGACTGGAGCCAAATTGCAGAGAGGAAGTGTGGGACAGAAAAGGTTGAAGGGACAATTAAAAATCAGATCTCATAGAATCTTGCAACAAGGTCGTGGTAAGGAATTTGTATTTTAATCTAAGCACGTGGGAAGCTATTCAAAAGTTTTTACTGAGAGAGCTGATCACCTTTTATATTCATTTTCTCCACTGTATTTGTACTATACAAAATTATTTACTTGTTCATTGCCTCCCCTCCTAGAATGGAAGTCCATGAGCACAGGAGTCTAATTTGTTGCACTGGCATATCCCTAGTTCTTGTATGTGCTCAATAAATATTTGATGAATGAATGAGTGGACGTTTTATAAAAGATTACTCTGGCTATTACAGTGGAAGCAGGGAGGCCAAAATAGAAATGATAATGGTGGCATGGACTGGGTGGTATCTGTGCTGGTGGAGATAAATGGACAGGTTTGGGGATATTTTGGAGGTAAAGCTAAATGCACCTGATAGATTTCCTTTGGAGGTTAAGGGAAAGGGAGGAATCAAAGATCACACCTAGGTTTTTGGCTTGAAACCCTGGGTAGATGGCATGCCATTTACTGAACTAGGGAAGAGTAAGGGAAAAGTAACTTTTTGGTGAATGTTAGTCATGGGAGGTGTGTGTGTGGAATCAAATGTTATGTTTTGGACATGTTAGATTCTAGTTAACTTTAAGTGGTGACGTCCAGGTAGGTATTTGGTCTATGAGTCTGAAGCTCAGGGAAAAAGGTCAGTGCTGGAGAAATAAATTGAGGTGTCATTCCCATATAAATGGTACAATAGAGTTATATCATACAAGATTTAGTTTATTAAAATCTGAGTTTTATATATTCAACCAAAAAGTGTGAGAAATATTTTAAATAGTGTGGGTGCTGCCTTTACACTCAAGGAAAGTAAGTTTGGATAGAGCAGGAGATGGGGGTGTGAATCTGCTATATCCTCACGTGGATTCAGATCCTGATTCCCTCTTAAAAGTGGGAGCATCTTGCTGTCTTATAAGTGGGAGCATTTTGCTGCTCCAAATATGTCTACTCTTCCTTTTTTTCTTCACAAGACTGGGTTTGGGACATAGATTTTTTTTTTAACTATCACTGAAATACAATCTTATGTTGGTTTCAAATGTACACATCACGGTGGTTCAACAGCCCTCATGACCAACTTATATTGTGATTGTGAATTATTATGACCTTTAATCCACCTCCTCCTCCCCCCTGCATCCACCGCAAACCCTCACCCTTGGTAACCACTAGTCACTTTTCAGTGTCTGAGTCTACTGCTATTTTGTTCCTTCTGTTTTGCTTTGTTTTTATACTCCACAAATAAGTGAAATCATATGGTATTTGTCATTCTCCACCTGGCTTATTTCAGTGAGCGTAATACCCTCTAGATCCATCCATGTTGTTGTAAATGGCGGTATTTCTTTTCTTTAATGGCTGAATAATATTCCATTGTGTATATGTACCACATCTTCTTTATTCATTCACATATTGATGGACACTTAAGTTGCTTCCATATCTTGGCTATTGCAAATAGTGCAGCAATAAACATAGGGGTGGCATACGTCTTTTCCAATCATGAGTTTTGTTTTCTTTGGGTAAATTCCTAGGAGTGGAATTACTGGGTCAAATGGTGTTTCTATTTTTAGCTTCTTGAGGAACCTCCATACTGCTTTCCACAGCAGTTGCACGAATTTGCATTCCCACCAACAGGGTAGGAGGGTTCCTATTTCTCCACTGTCTACTCTTTAAAAATAAGTATTTTTCGTGAAACACAGCCACTAAATGAGAGCCAGGCACTTCATCTATAGCTCAATAAAAACGATTTATCTCAACATGGGAGGAAAAAAAATTGAGCTTTTTTAGGAAATGAAATGTTGGTTTTTAATTTGGCACATAAATATGCCCACAACCATGTATAAAATCAACATATATGAGACCACAGCTTCTGTGCTCTATGGGTAATCTAAAGAATTTCCAAGAGTAATTCGTTTTCATGAGGTTTTCTTTCTTTAACTTTATGAGCCGACTTTAGAACCCAGTCCCTACATAAGTGGTGACAAACCCATATCTGAGCACATGAGCATGAATGTGATCCCTTAGAGAAGCTGTGTGAATAGGGAAGAGAAAGGGACCCAGGACTGACTGGCCCTTAGAGTAGTCCAATATTTAGAGATCAGGTAGAGGAGAAGATACCTATAAAACAATTTGAGAAGAAGAACCAGGGAGGTAAGAAGACAAGAAATGTGGAGTCACCAAAGCCAAAAGATTAGTGATTAGCCGTTTCAAAGGCTGTTGGGAGGCTGAAGACCAAAAAAAAAAAAAAAAAAAAGAAGCAGCTCACTGCATTTGGCAATTTGGAGGTCATTAGTGACCCTCTGGTATCAGTGGCAGGGTGCACAGAGGTGGTTGAGCGGTGAAGGTTAAGAAATGGAGACCGACCACGATGGAGCCAACTTTTCCCAAATGTTTAGCTGAGGAGGAAAGGGGTGCGAACTACAGGCAGGCATAGGTTCAAAGGAGGGTTTGGAGGTTTTGTTGTGTTTTAAAAGATGGGTGCTAGGGCATGTTTGTAAATTAAAGGGAATGATCCAGTGAAAAGGTACAAACTGTTGATGCAACAAAGAACGGAGAATAACGGGATGGGGGTGGGATGGGATTTCGTCAGGTTGTGCTGGAGGGTTGAGGAGGGAAGAAATGGTACAAAATAATGTTTTCTAAGAGTGGGGCAGTGGGAAAAGGCATCGTACTGCTGGGAAGTGAAAGCCCATCTGAGTTGGAGACAATGAAATAAAAGAGACGAATCAGCATGATTCAGCTGCTTGGACAGGGCTTGAGGACATTGTAGTGTTGGATTTGGCCAGGGTTAAAGTTTTCTCAGGTAATAAGATAGAGGGTTGTAGAGAGTTCCTCATGTGCCCCCTCCCCACAAGAGAGCCCCCTGGGACTGATAGTTCAACAGAAATTCAGCCTCCTGAGATCCAAAAAGGAGAGGAAATCCTTAGGGATGGCTCTCCTTATTAAGAATAGTGCTCTGGGTTACACTAATAAGAATTGCATTGAGTGTTGAATATTTGCTATATACTTTGCTTTCATAAGCATGTAGTTGGAGTTAAAACAGGTCTGAGTTTAAATCCCTCCCAACCTCTCCACCTATTGGCTATGACCTGGTCAGATTAAACTCTTGGGGGTGAATATCCTCATTTGTAAAATGAGAATCATGACACCTACTTTAGAATTGTTCTGAGTGTTAAGCTAGTCTCATAGGCAATGGGATATAGAGGAAAGAGTAAAGGTTTTGGGTATCAGAAAGACATATGTGTGAATCCAGTTGTATCATTAATAATTTGGTAATCTTGCATGGGTTATTTCACCGGTCTGTGCCTCAATTTCCTCATTGGTAAAATAGGGGTTATAGGATTATAACATTTAACTTGAGGGCTAGGAGTAATACAAGCGTTCATCACAGGCTCAAAATGGTTGATGTGGGGGTCAGACTAATATATATATAGATATATATAATACATATATATATATGTATATATCCTAATATATATAGATGATTATTACATAAAGCATTTGTAACAAAATCTCAAACACAGTAAGGTGCTTAATAAATATTAGGTCTTTCCCACCTTTCAGTCCATTCTCCTAGAGAATAATTTTTGACCCTAACTGCACATTAGAATCCCCTGAGGAACTTAAAAAAAAAGAAGAAGAAAGCAGTCCTACCCCAAGAAATTCTGGTTTAGTTTTTCTAGAGTAGATCCCTGGCATGTAATGGCTGAAAGCTTCTCGAGTGGTTCCAGTTGCAGTCAGGAGTAAGAATCAATGCTAGAATTGTCTTTCTAAAGCCCAAATAGGACCATGTTGCTTCTCTGCTCAAAAACCTCTCATGATTGCCCATTATGTACTAAATGTCTGAGCTCCTGTAACTTGTATGCCAGGTCCTGAGCAGTGGTTCTCAACACTCTCAAGAAATGCAACACACTCCCATAAATAACTTCAGCTTGGGTTCAACCCCATCCACCTTTTCACTGCCAGCAGTGTGACCTTAGGCAAGTTACTTATCCTCTCTAAGCTTCAATTTCATCATCTCATTTCAGCTTTG
Organism: Phataginus tricuspis; assembly: GCA_029783875.1. Classification (NCBI taxonomy): domain Eukaryota; kingdom Metazoa; phylum Chordata; class Mammalia; order Pholidota; family Manidae; genus Phataginus; species Phataginus tricuspis. The sequence goes on along the minus strand of JAQQAC010006923.1, from coordinate 10,218,665 downwards.
CTTCTTCTAACTCTGAACCTTTTATACATTCTCTTCTTGGCATGTCCTCTCTCTTTTTTCCATCCTGGAAAACTCCTTATATTCTTCAAAACCTCTCATCTGTGAAACTTACACTGAATGTCTCCTCCTTGACACAGTCTATTTTCTATCTTTGAGTTCTTATGCCACTTCGTAAATACCTCTATTTTAGCTCTTTTCCTTTTGGTTTATAATTCTGCTCCCACATCTGTCCTGTACCACACTTTGAGCTCTTAAAGGGCTGCATCTGTATCTCATTTATCTTCATATTATGTTGGCCTAGCATGGAGCCTGTTCCATAATAAGTGGCCCATAATCCTTGCTGAATTAATGAAGTGAAATAAGATAGACAAAGATCCCTGAAACTGCCAACCTTGTGAATTTAGGAAAGGACCTATGTCTTTTGCTTGGTGCTTTGTAATAAATTTTGGCTGAACGAATGAACAAAGTTACATTGAAACTGTCAGGCTTGTATCACTTCCTACCTTGACAATGTCCAGCTGACTCATTAAGGGACCATGCCCTCTTGGGAAAAACAAAACAAAACAAAACAATTTAAAACCATCGTCAATAAAAGTGGTGAGGAAATTGGATCATGGTTTTGTGTAACTGGAATTTCTCCAAAAACCAGTATGGTCTGACTGGTAGACACACATGGTTTCTCAACTGTAGCAAGTGAGAACACAAAGTCTCCAGCCCTGCAGTGGGAGCTGTTGAGATACCTTGCTATGTGCAGAGTGATCACGCCAATGCCCTAAAAGGATGTTTTTGAAAATCTTTTTCTCCTTCACTCCTTGCTTACCTCTCAGGAAACTTTGTCATTGTTGTTTTCACAGTGTGCTCAGCATGGACGAGGGCCTCCGGATGTAGAGATAGCTTAGACACAGCCCTTGTCCTCAAGGAGCTTAAAGTCTACTAAGGATAGAGAGCTCTTTTCAAACAGAGAAAGAAAATTCTCTAGGCACTATAGTATGATTTATAGGAGGTAAGGGAGTAGTTGCTCTGTCATGGCAGGATGGCTTTGTGGAAAGTTAGGAAAGGTTTGTAGAGAAGATAATGGTTGAATATACCCTTAAAAAATAAGATGTTGACAAATTAGGTGAGGCAGGTAAAGCTATTCTAAGTAAAGGGAACAGTAATAACAAATGTAAGGAGGCATGAAAAAAGCCTGTTGTGTTTGGGGATCTGTTCGTGGTTCCACAAAACTGGAAGCAGATGATGTAGCAAGAGATGGAGCTGGACAGGTGAGTAGGACCAGCTCGCACACACCATACCAAGGAGTTTGGATTTGATCTTGTAGGAACTGAAAGCCAGTAAAGGAAGTTAAGCTAGTGATATAAACAGTTCATGATTTTAAAAGATCACTCTAGCAGCAAAATGGAAGGGAGGCAAGTGTAGGGTCAGGAGACTAGGAGAATATTGCAGTAGCTGTCTAGTGAGGGAAGAAGGCAGTAGCTAAAGGGAAGAGGATAAAGGAGCAGACCTAAAGGACATTAAGGTGGTAAAGTTGATAGGACTCCCTTAGTGATTGGATGTAGGAAGATGGGGAGAGGGAGAAACTTAAGATAACTCCCAGGACTCAAAACTCAGGTGACTGGGTGAGAGTGGCTCTGTTCAGGGAGGTGGGGAATACTGGAAGGCTAGGTTTGTGTGAGGACAATATAGTAAGTTTACTTTTGAATAGGTTGAGTTTGAGATTTCTGTGGGACCCCTAGTGAAGTTTCTATTGGTCAGGAGCTGGAAACTTCTACATCACAGCTTTAAGGTCTTAATTAAAATATAAATCAAAGAGAGGGTGACTGGCTATAGATAACAAACCAGCAGTCATTCACACTTAGATAAAAACCTCACTTTTCCTGAGGCTCAGTTTTCAATTTCAAATTCTCAAGATTTACCAATACTCTAGTACTTTAGAAATCCAAATCAAGTACTTAGGAAATCCAAACTTTTATACCTTTGTTATTATTTTTTGGGATCAAGAGTCAACAGAGTGCACTTTTCAGGCTCTAATGTAAGTATAATGCAGTGTAAATGTGACTACTCAGATACTCTTGCAGTCAAGACAGAATTCAAGTAAACATTGCCAGGACCAAAGCTGACCTCATGGTGGCACTCCAGCCTTGACAAAATAAAGGACTCTGAAATCTTAACTAACCTCTAAGGGGACTGTCCACACTGAAGTAAAGAGTTGGTATGAACTCTATAGAACACACAGTTAAACTTCCTGGGAAGAATTTGCAGCCATGCTCCAAAACCATTTACAGGGAGGATGTGCTTTTCTGTTTTTAAATTGACTCTGACCTAAGGCTGGATCAATAGTATAGGTACATAATATGACAGAATGTCTCCATCCAAAAAAAATTTTTTTCATCAGGAGCTCAAAACTAACCAAAATAGTGTTATCATTATTATTTATTAATAGCTACCATCTATTGGTGCCTACTGTGTGCTGCATACAGTTCTGGGTACTTTTCATATTACATGAGCCCATTGAACCCTCACAGCAACCCCATGGGATTTATCATTATTTTTGTTTTTCTAAGGAAAAAAATTGAGGCTCAAAGATAGTAAGTAGCATGCCTCCCACATGAAATAGGTAGTGGGTAGCCATGCTCCAAAAACTGAGCTCTTTGAGCAAGGCTGCATTGCCTTGTAACATTGATGTGAAGAATAAAGCAGCAATAAATGAAACTTTTTTGGGGTGTGTGGACCATTTGGCATGATGTGATTTAAGTAGTATCATATTTAAGGATATCTGGTGAGGATCCCTATTGTGAACTTGAGGCTTCTTCATGAAACTCTTCACCACTTATGAGAAACATAGGAGGATATTCACATAGTCACAAAGTGTGTCCCACAAGGTATTTATTAATTACAAAAAGAAAAATAGTAAATTTACAGTGGAGAAACCTTGCAGCCAATACTACATTAATAAAATTCATCGAGGTATAAATGATAGAGCAATGTGGTCAAATATCAACATTTGTGCCATAGAGAGATTATTTTATTTTTATAGTGGAAAAAACAAAGGGACATGGGAGGATTTGTTGACATGATTGGTCAGCAACAGAGCAGAGGACTCATTTCTATCTTTGATCTCCATGTGTGAAAGCCCAAATCCCATAAAGGTTTCCAAATGAAACATCTACCTTTCTAAAGGTTAGAGAATTATGGGTGAATCCTAGACTCTACACAAAGGAAGACTCCCAAAAGAGAGATATAAATACCAAACCTCAGAATAATGGTATTACACTGACCATAGACTGTAGAGGTGGGAGTTAGTTGTCCTTACTCCTACGGTGCTTAATCAAGAGTGTCAAATCATATTTTTAAAGCATTTTTTAAATGCCTTACAGACTTCAAAGCTGTAAAACTTCTCTGGATCTCTCGGGATTGATGTCACCATTTTGTATATTCTTAGCCTAAGATAATTGCCAATCCGCTTACTTTTTAAAGAGCTGTTCTTTTAGTGAGAAGAAGATACCCGGAGAAGCTTTTTGTTTAACATGTCCGTGTCTGCATGATTTACAGTATAACTAACCAGCCCTGTAGTACCAGCAGACCAGCTCCCTTCACTATTCATCATGTTTCCAATGACTTTAGATCATCAGCTATGCTGGGAGGAAATAACTCCTCCTTAGAGATGTAAAAATATTATGTCTCTGATCATTTCAACAGGCAGAATGGGATCCATCCTTATATACCTATTGTTTTCCAGGGATCAGGAAAATCCAGATCTAAGGGATCCCCCCCATTATTTTTGTATGCCATTACTGTTGGAGCTAAAATCTAATTAAATAAATCTTAAAACTACTTAGGAAGAGTTTTGTTATTCAATTGCTTATAATCACCAGAACACATTTGTTAAAATATAATCATGCTGCTTAAAAGATGTACAAAGTTTGGTAACTCAAAATCTAAGAGAAAAACACCAATGTAGACAAATACATAACATTATTAAAAAATCTACTTTTAAGTCTCTATATTAAAACCTTATTATCTAAAACACTTCAAATGTGTCTACTTTTGGCCCAGTAATCCTATTCTAAAAATTTACCCTAAATACACACTTCCAACGAGGCAAAAATATATATGCTCAAAGTTAATTATCACAGCATTGTTTGTATTTGTAAAATATTGGAAACAATTTCAATGCCCATGTAGAGAAGAGTGATTCAATAAATTATGGTACAGGCACATAATAGAGCACTATATATCTGTAAAAGAGAATGAGGAAGATGTCTGCAAACTGACATGGAATGATATCTAGGTATATTATTTAGTGAAAAAGCAACGTACAAAAGAGTATACACTATGTTTTGTATAAGAAAGAACAGAACGTGAGAGAACCTCCATGTGTCTGTTTTTGACCAAAAAGGAAAACAGGAAGAATAAACCAGAAACTAAGGAGACTGGTTGCTTATAGGAGGTGGGTGGGTATAAAAGAGTGACGGGTGTGGGCACTGAGTAGAAGATGGAGAGGGGCATTTCTCTTGAATATTCCCTTTTTTATGGTTCTGTCTTTGGGAGCCATATTAATGACTCATATACTAAACACACACACACACAGACACACACACAGAGGGGAAAAATCCTAAAAATGGAATACAGACAAATCAATCTAACAGTTTCAAATGAATAATATATAATTACATTAAAAGCAGGTGTGTGTATGTGGAAGGGGAACTAACTCAACCCAAATAAGTTTAGAATGTAATTTAAAAAAAAACTATATACACTTGGAATAAAGAAAAAACTAACTGTAAGTGAATACTAAACTCTAATTGGTTTGTTTTTTTGAAATGGTTGGGTTTTTTTGGTAGCAATTCTAAAACTACTTTCTGTGTATTCTGGGATTGGGTAAATAAGTAAATTAAAAACTATGTTGCCCTATGGGCTTGCTGTTGTAGCACTCTGTGATGCTTGGGGCCCAGTTTGAGAACTATGGATCTAACAGAATTATTATTATGGACAATGAGATTCAATTTTCTCACTGAGAGAATTACAAATGTGGAAAGAGAGAAGTGTAGAATGAATCCTATAGTGTTGGATTAGAATTGGACAAGACAGTATGAACTCATGGTTTTTAATATAAATAGATATGCATGTGTGTATTTATATAACTTCCTAGCTTTGTCCACTGAGAAAGCCCAGAAGCAATGACCCTCCGGGAGTGATGAGTACACCTACTGCCCAGAACTTGGTTTTTAAATTTTTTTTGCTACTAAAAGAACTAGGGTTCCTTGGAGAACTGGCTGATCCCAAAGCTAGAGCTGGGAAAGAACAAGAGGAACCTTGAACACTGTATTTAGTGAGTAAGTTAGGAAATGTTCAAACAATGGTGGGATGTGTCAGTCATACTGAAAGGACCGACTAGCCAAATCTGGGACAATTAAGCATAAAAATAAATAATGATAGTAATGTATTATAATCCATTGAATAAAGTAAAAATACACAGGTATTTAAATAAATAAGAGAGTAAGAAAATAAATGTGGGAGAAGGGAAAGTGAGTCCTTACTGTAAAATGTCAACTAATAAATGTAGAAGGAAAGATGGAATTCGAAAATCACTATTTGGCAACCGTTATAGTAATAATTGAATCATCAATTGGATGGTAAAACTAGTGGTTGAAATTTGGATGAGAAACAGGATATTTACATAGACACAAAGTATGTTTTCTCAAGACACTTATTAATTACAAAGAGAAAAGGAGTAAATTTGGAGTGGGGAAATCTGGAAGAAACCATGTTCAACAAAATGATCAAAGTAAATGATAAAGAAAATATGGTAAAATATCAGTGTTTGGGAAATCTTGTACTATTTTTACAACTTTTCTATAAGTCTGAAATTTCATCAAAATAATAAGTTGAAAGGTAATTAAAGCACTTCTGGGGAGTTTGCTAAGCAAAACAAGGGCTGTAATTTATGTACAGCCGGTTAATTCTGCCTCTCTCCACAACAGAGCAGCTGATGGAAAGCCATTGCTGGGGAGTAGGACATGTGGTAGACCAAAACTTTATTAGATGTTTCCTTGCACAAAATGTTTTAGAAAATATTTTGCTCTTTAAAAGAGTAAGCCTGTTTGAAAAGAGTTTTTGAGAGTAATTTTTAAAAACTCTCTGTTAGGACCAGAGACAAATTCTGCTATTAGTTGTTAAACAAGCAGACCCAAAAACTCCATGTAGAATTCAATCCCAGGAGACCTAAAAATCAAAAAAGTCAAAAAATAAAGAAATAGAGTGACTCCTGTTCTCCTCTGAGATAGTATATTTAAATAGCAATTTCTGATTATGATGGCAGTTACAAAATTTTAATGTTACCGATGCAAAACTGTTTTTCTTTTTCTACCACATAGAAATAAGACTGTTGAAAAGAACTGTCTTAGGTAATGAGGTGATAAACTTGCCAGATACTATTCTAAATATTGTTTACCTATTAATCCATTTAATCTCACTTCAACCCTGTGCAGTTGATACTCTTGTTTAGACACAGTTTATAACTGAGAAAACCAAGGTCCTCAAACTTGTGTGATGAGCCGTGCTTTTAGTGTCTCAGCAGTTTTCTTCATGGCAACTCAGGGCAAAAGAAATTCCTAATTATTCCATTTACTAAGTTGTTTGATCCAAATATCTTAACCCATATTTATGATTTCACAATTTAGTAGCCATTAAAAATACACTTAAATTAAAAGAGAAATATAGTATTCCTACTTAATTTTTAGTCACAATTACTTCTTATTGGGATATATGAGCCTGTTGAGTGTTGCACAACTTCTCAAACCTTGAGCTCAGATTAGACACTGCCATACTCATTTCCTGTTCCATACTGATTCTCACGCAATACTTGTTTTACGTCACAACTACAAAAAAACCCAGCTTTGCAATGATCTGACATCATCAAAAGGGTAACAGTCTGATGTTGAAGCCATAATCTACCTCATACTAGAACAGTTGTTGAGTATCACTGTGTTGCCCTTGAAAATTAAAAACTACGTTGCCCCATGGGCTTGCTGCGGTAGCACTCTGTGATGCTTGGGGCCCAGTTTCAGACCTATGGATCTAACAGAATTATTATTCAGTTTTGGGGACAAAATTCTTGGGGAAAAATAAAAATTGGAATGCTATATTTGATGTTAGTGAATTAGTGTGAATGTTAACAAATTGTATAAAGAGTTTATATTTTTTAAATCTTGCTCCCCATTTATCTTTTAAATGCATGTCACTTGTTTTGTTTATCTAATTGCTTTGGGATAGACTTCTGTTTTGCAGATAACAAAACAGAAACAGCATCACCTGGAAAGAACAACAAAATATTAATGTTATATAAGTCAAAGGTAAATGCCTGCATTAAAGGAGTGGAGAGCAAGGATAATACATGGCAGATGTTTCAGTTAATAATCATGTAATAAAAATTTTTATACCACCAAGTGCATAAGGTGAACTCAAGGAAATTTGCAAGTTTAATTGAACCTCTCTTCTAAGCAAATTTATTACTTGAAAATTTGAATGTTTTAAACTGGTGTACAAGGAGTTTGGTTGTTTTACAAAGGAATGTTGAGATTCCTTGGTATGTTTGAAGTACGATGTGGTTCACTGAGATTAAGATGGTGCCTTATTTTTTGAACACATTATTATTTTATAAAATATATTTGATTTTTATGTTGTGTTTTGAGTTTTTTATCTTTTAGGAGGATAGGAAGCAAAATATTCACCTCCTAATTATATGCAAAGGGAAAATAAAGCTCAGAGAGAGGCATGAATTTATTTAGCACCGTGCTGTAAGAAATTAGAAGGCATCACCTGCTCATTTGGGTTATAAAAAGTCATGTAAAAAAATCATATATGACATGTTAGAATCTAACATAGTTCTTTTCACAATAAGGTGATGATATATAACAATCAATAAATAAAATAAAAAATGCCAATTTCTACATGATCTTGTGTTAGAGTCAGTGTATGTGATTTTTGCTCAAGACTTTAAGTCTCAGTACTATTGACTGTACTGACATAGTCAAGATAATGCCAGCCTATAGTGTCTTATGAATGATGTGATTGAAACAGGCTTAATGAGAGATGGAAGGAAATGCTCACTCCTGTTTTACTCCTATAGCCATGATAAAGGGTTTGCTTTGATTAGTATAACTTCAGCTTATATCAATATATAGCATGAAGAACCAAGAAAATTTCACTTCACTTTGACATCATCATTTTGATGGTAGATTGACCCAACAGAGCCGGGGTTCCCAGAACATTGAGTAAAACACCTCTGAGACATCTTTGCAAAGTTATTTTGCAGCCCAGACTGAAACACTGTGATCCTATCTTCCTGGGGGCCTCTGCTGATCAGGGAGAAATTGCAGAGTACCGCCTCCACAGCCAGTTAGCTGCTATCTTGCCCTCTTTCTTTTCACTGTTCAGGCTGAGTACCTGGGATTATTTAAGTTAGAAATAAAGACACTTCCCTGGGTCCTTGGGAAAAGCAGAGAAATCTAAGACAATCCCAGTAGAGAAGTGGTCTTTTCATAGATCTGAATACTAGGTCTATTGTTCCTCAGATGTCCTGAACAACTGTCTGCAACACTTGTGAATCATATTTCACTGTTTTCATTTAAATATCATGATGAATTGGCTGCAAAAAAAGGATGGGGAGGCGTGTGGAAGGGTTTGTATAACAACGAAACATAAATCATCTCTGGTACAGTGGCTCCCATCACTCAGCCTGTGAGCTTGTCAGAGGAGCTTCAGGGAGAAAGATGAGAGGGAATAGGGTCTTCCAGCTGCGAGGCTGCAGCGTCCCCCAAAGCGGGAAAGCCATTTACCCCCAACCCAATCCTTCCTGAGTATCATTCACTTATTCACTCAGGAAATCTCTCTCAACTAAGTACCTGCTATGAGCAATGCGTTATTCTACTTGCTGTTGGGGTGGGAAGGAGAAGGGAGGGGGAAGTAGTACCAACATGAGTAAGATACAGCAACTGCCTTACTATTTATTAGATATATTTATGTCAAGGACTCTGCTCACTCCTTCAGCATCAACACTGGTACATAGTTAGGGTGTACCTCACTATGTGAAAAGATATATTTTGGAGACCTTCTGGCATTAAAGTGAATTTCCATCAAGTGAATCTCCTACATTCTTCTTAAAGCTGTCCTTCTTACTCTCATGGTACATGAGAATTAGTTTCCTCCTTCCCTACATTCCTGTAGCTCTCTTCTTGTGTATATATCGTTCCCCAGGAGGCCTTTCTGAGGAACTGTCAAGAGTGGAAAGCGGAAAGAGCCTGGGCTCTGGAGCTGGGCAGGCTCAAATTAGAATCCCAACTCCACTACCTATTAGCCTTGTGTGAACTGGGTTTCTTAACCCCTCTAAGCCTCAGTTTCCTGCTCTGTAAAATGGGGATAAAAATAGTTCCTATTTATTAGAACTCTGTGAGGATTAAATGAGATAAGGCATGTCAGCATTTAGAAAAAAGCCTGTGATATAGTACACATTCAGGAGTTGCTATTAGGTGCTGTTCATTACTATTAGGTGCCTTACCGATGATCATTTCACAGGTGAGGAAACTGAAGCTCATAAAACTTAAATAACATTATAATGTGGAGGAAAGTATGGCCCTGCCTTTGAGAACTCTGGAGTCATGTACATCTCATTCATGTTCGTTTTGTGCCATTTATTATTTATACAAATAATTTAATTTCTCTTGGCCTTCTTTATTTGTAAAATGGATATAATTGCTAGTAATATCTACCTCACTGTTTATTACGAGGATTAAGTGAGATGATGTGTGTAAAGTGCTTGGCACATAGAATGCACTCAGAAAATTGGAAGCCACTATTGCTACCATAGTCACCCAAACAAAAAGTTGCAGGACCTGGATTTAAATGCAATGAATCTGACTCAGAAATACTTGCCCTTTTCTAATAAACTTGCCACCAGCTCTGTTGCTCTCTGAGCTACAATTCTAAAGACTTGGCAGGTGCACTCAGCATTTGGAAGGCTTTTTTCAAGTGCAATAAAATTAGTTTATTTTCCTCTTTTGATGATTGTTTTATATTTTTTCACAAATATGTACTTACACATCCATAATATTGAACTAGCCTTTCCCTTCTCCACCACAGAATATATATACGTGTATATGTGTATGTGTGTGTGTGTGTGTGTGTGTATATTGCCCCCCCTCGCCCCCGCCACCTAATCTCATAGTGGAATAGCCAAAATCTCAAAAGGAACATACTGCTGCCTTCACCCATATGGACTGTTCAAAACACTTGCCTTTGAAAGAAATCGTCATTCCAGAGAAAGCATTCCAGGGATTTTCTTGCAATTAGGAATAGGATTAAAACTCAAATTTGTGGACGAAAACCAAGTGAAAAGGAAAGGCAAGAGCTTGCCTTCTTCCTCCCAGCAGGCTCTGCCTTGGAATACTACCCCTCCCCATCACCAAGACGCGAGGGAGCCCTGCCTAGGGTCAAGGAGTGGCGAGCAGGTTAGCAACAAGGGCAAAGGGGGGAGGAGACAAAAGAACAGAAAGTGGAAGCACCGGCTGAATGCCTGAGCATGTTTCTTTGCTGAAAGAGAATGGCGGGACAACATTCAAACTGGGAGAGAGGAGGTGGCAGGGGGGAGAGGACAGCTAATGGATGGGGTGGCCCAGCAGGGGTCAGAGGTCATGAGGGCACTCAGTGAACTAATTGGCCACTCGGTGCATATTCACTTTCTGCTTCTAGCCTACAGCTGGGCCTTGAGAGAAAACTCTGCGGTTGAAGTTGGTTTTATTTATTTATGCCCCAAGATTTGAGGTCAACTGATGAGAAGCAACTGAAACCAAAAGGTGAGACAAGAACCCTCTTTTCCTGTCTCCAGAAACAGCTGACCACCGTTGCAGAAGGGACAGCCTTCTGTTCAGTAACATGATAAGGATTACACTTCATTCGTGCGTTCTTGCATGCAGTTATTCATCATCGTCATCACCACCACCATCCTCTCTACATGTTAACCGGATGCCCCAGGAAATGTTAAGCTAGGCACATTCCGGATGGGAAAGCGTTATAGTCACCTTTAGCTTGGAACACAGATGATCAGAGGTAGGCCTGGGCTTTAGGGATCATCTAGTCTAGCTCTCTGGTTTCATTCTTAAGTAAACGAGGAAAGCAAGCTGCTCAAAGTAACAGAGAACATTGCCGAAGAGGGAGCAGAGTTCAGGTCTTCTCACTCCCAGTTCAGAGATTTTTCCATTACACTCTCCTCAGAAACTTTGAAAACTTGTGCAAACTGGTATGGTTAACAGCTCAGCCTCTGGGTCAGACATCCTGGGCTAGAATGCTGGATACTAGCTCTGGGACTTTAAGATAGTTACTTAATCTTTCAAAGCATCAGTTGTTCATTTGTAGGAAAACAAGGCTGGTATGTGGATTAAATGGGGTAAATGCATATAAAGTGAGCATATACTTCTATAAATGTGAACTATGACTCTTACCATTGCTATTACTCCAGAGCCCAGGATAGACTGTGCATATGATGATAAACATGTAACACAATGGATACTGATTCTGTCTTCCCCTATAATCTATAATGCCTTCTAATGGGTTGGACAGCAGCCCTTTGCAAGATGAAAATCCTCGTTATCTTTCAGTTAAGAGGCTTATGAGGATAGGCAGGAAATTTTGGAGTTCTGTCTAAACTCTCTACAGAGCTGTCAAATTTGGAATGAGCTGACTTGTGATGAATCGATACATACAAAGGGCTTAGAATAGGGCCAGGCACATAATTAGCACCCAGTAAATCTTAGGTAGTGTTAATTGTTATTATTACTGGGAAGGAGGGAGCTCTTTGTTACTTGCTACTGCTGAAGTTCAAGCTTAATACTGGCTTACCTTCTGTCAGGAATGTTGTAAGGGAGATTCATGGATTGGATGGAGGTTGGCCAAGTTGAGGTCCCAGTTCTGAGAATTTTCTTAGTAACTTCTGTGTAGTTTACTAGAGCCAGTTTGTCTAGCTCTTCCCAGAGCTCGGAAGCAGACCATCACTCTGGCGCCATTGCATATGGACTCTGGAGCAGATACAAAGATGAAAATATGAAAGAGACCTAGACCATCTATGAACCTTAGCTCTCCTACCCAACAATGGGGCTTTACATTATGGACACCATAGGGTCACAGAGTGGAGACAATGAGCTTCTACCCCAAATTAAATTTTGCAGCTCCCTTTTGTCACCTGTTCTCTGCACTTCATTCATCCATTCATTATTGTAATGTAATTTACAATAAAATGACAGTTCTTAAGTGTTCAGTTCAATGAGTTTTGATAATTGTATATGTTCATGTAACCTCCATTCAAAACAAGGTATAAGACAGTTCTATCACCCCAGAAAGTTCTCTCTCGCTCCTTTCCATTCAGTCCCCCCAATTCCCCTCTTCTCTCCTTTAGCAATTCTGACTTCTCTGTCACCCTGGGTTTGTTTTGCCTGTTGTTGGAGTCCACATATTTTTGTATCTGGCTCCTTTTGTTAAACCCATTTTTGAGATTGGGTGACATTGTTCATGTCTGTAGTTCATTCCTTTTACTGAGTACTATGAATATACCACAACTTATCCATTTTCCTGTGATGGACATTTGATTTTTTTCTAGTTGTTGGCTATTACGAGTGAGGCTGTTAGAATTACTCTCATATATTTTCCTGAGCCCCATTACATTTATATTTCACTCAAAACATATACAGAATAGTTCAAAGAATGGATACCCATGTACCAGTACCCATGTTTAATAAAATTAACATTTGCAATGTTCATTTTCTAAGAAGAAAGATTTAGTTGAAACCAACTCTATAACCCTCCTTGCTCCTGTTCTACTCTCACACTTCAGAAGTAACCACTTTTCTGAAGTTGGTTTGGGTCTGTTCTGTGTTTTTGTGTGTTTAATATAATATGTATGTATGTCTGGATCTGTTTTCAACTAACATGCTGAATTCTTAGTGGACCCTTTCCATTTGGAAATCCATGTCTTCTGAGAAGTTTTTCTTGTGTTATTTATCTGAAAATTTCCTCTCTTCTGTTTTCTCTGAACTCCAGTTATTCAAACATTGGACCTCCCCGGTTGGTCCTCTTATTTCATTTTTCTCTCCTGTGTTTTTTTCTCTTTGTGTTTTTATTCAACTTTCTGGAAAATTTCTCAACTTTATTTTCTAACTCATTTTTTCATTGATGTTATCATACATATTTTAAATTTCTAATCTTTTATTTTTTATTCTCTGACTTATTTATTCCTTCTATAGTTTCCTGCTCTTGTTTTATGGATGTAATATGTCCTCTTACCTCTCAAAGAAAAATAATTATAGTCTTTTTTATTTGTTTGGTTTTTTTTAATTTATTTGTTTTTAGTTTCTTTTTCCTGCACAGAATCTATTTTTTTCCAGGTGGCTTTTTCATGTTTGTTTTGGTCTCTATCATTCATGTTGGAAGTCTTCCTTCGGACTCTGGTGATCCTTGGATGCTCACGAATATTTAAACTTGGTTCACTTAAGCTTGATTGAAAGCTCTGAGCTTGAGAGTAGGGATGACCAATTATAGGGCTCACTGTAGGGTTACCTGGCTGGGCCATTTTCTTGGGGGAACCCCTAATGTCAGAAGTGTTAAGCTTTTTCTCTTGGACTTGTCAGAATCCCTAAAAAAGCATTTCTCAATCTCCTTCCTGGAGGGTATAGGCTCCCTTCATTTCAGCATTTCGTATATAAACACTCACTTAATCCTCTTGTTCTCCATATAACCTGCCCTCAGCTTCGTCTGTTGTTTTCTTTCCCAGAGATTTTTTGTTTTATTCTTTTCAAAGTTCTGGCTGCATGGAACAAGGAAGGAAATTTGGGAAACCTATTGGCTTTTTAAGATCTCCATCCAGTCTTGATATATTTCACTCCATCCTCATCCTCACTGCCTCTCTCATTTATTTGCTTTCTAGCTTCCAAAATTTTATTGCTGTAGCTTCTCTTCCATTCACTTTATCCTTGTGAGTTTTTGCATTATTTAAAAAGAACCTTTACTGTCATCTTAGGTTTTTGGAGGAAGTGGCAGTATGCTCAATCTGCCATCTTTACCTGGAAGTCTCTCTCACTGTGATTTTAAGTTGCATTTTTCAAAATACTGGTGAAGTCAAATACCTTTGCATATATTTTTTGCATTGTGTTTCCTTTTCTGTGAACTTGCTTATTCATATTCTTTGTACATTTTTCTCTTAGGCTTTTGGGTTTTTTCCTATTATTTTTTAGAATTCCTTATAAAATCTGGAACTTATCCTTTGTTGATAATATTCATTGAAAAAATATTCTCCCACTCTGTGGCAAGACTTTCAGCTTGTTTATAGAGTTTTTTTTTCATTTCAATATAATGAATATATTAAGTATAGTAAATCTCTATTTTTATACAGTCAAAATTTATCCTTTATCTTATTGTGCTTTTTGGGGTCTTGCCTAAGAGATCCTGTCCTACCCAAGGGCACAAAAGTATCCTCCAACATTTTCTTCTAAGAGCTTTAAAAACTTACTTTTTCACATCAAAACCTTTAAGTTGCTTTTTATATTTAGTGTGAGGTAAGAAGCTAATTTTATTGTATGTTTCCATGTTGATCATTGTTCCAGCACCATTTAGGAAGTGTCTATCACTTTCCAGTAATCTGTGATGCCATTGCTGGAATATACCAAGTTCTCATAGGCACGGGTTCATTTCTGAGGTCTCTATTCCATTCCATTGGAGCTCTGTGTCAAAGTCACACTATTTTAATTACTGTAGCCTTATTGAAAGTTTTCACGTGTGGTAAAGCAAATGCCTCCTCTGCCTTCTTCAAAATATCTTAACTACTCTTTGCTCTTTTCTGTCATATTTTCAGATTAGCTAGTAGGCTTCGTCTACAAAGATACAGCTAATTTGGGATTTTTATTGGAATTGTGTTGAATTTATAGAGTAATTTGGGACTTAAAAAACAGTATTGGGTATTTCCATCCATGAACATGGTATGTTGCCCTATCTATTTAGGCCTTCTGTCTGACAATAAAGTTTTATAATTTCCTCCGTTGGATCAACACTTCTTTTATTAGATTCATTGCTAATACCTTTTAGTTTTTGTGGGTATGGTGACAATAACTCTTAAAGATTACATTTCGTAATTAGTTTTTGCAGTTGCATAGGAATGCTTTTGATTTTTTGGTATACTGATACCTAATTCAGAAACCTTGTACAATTCTTTCAATCTTTCTGATAATTTTCCTATAAATTCTCTTGTGCGAGGTTGCTGGAAATCTAATCTTTAAGAGGTAAGTAACTTGCTTAAGACCACACAGTTAATAGGTGGGAGATTGAAACCAGAATCTTCTGATTCCCAGTCAAATGCTATTTTCATGATTCCAAACTTCCTTCTAGCTATCTATCTGTACTAATGTGTGTGTACCTTTCTCAGATAAAATATTGCATTTTAAAAAAGATATTCCAGAGCAAACAAGGCCTTTTAAACAATTAACTGATTCTAATAGCAGGAGTTCTTGGCAGATACCCTGTTTCTCCTAAACAGAAGACAGCCTACTTATAATTTTTAAAAACAGATTCATAGACTCTTATTGTTGAATGACTTCTTATCTTATCCAGCTCCCCATTTAATGTAGTTATCACTATACTACGTCTCTGAGAGATCATCCTACAGCCTTTACTAACTTCTGGGGTGGGTTCACCTCATATACAACCAATTGAATAATTCTCATGTGGATCCACAATCTGTCCACTCATCTAGAAAGCAGTGTGTTCTCTCCTCTAACACCTCTTCCTGTATTTATTCTCCTGAGATTTTCTCTTTGAGTTTATTCATCTCTAGGATATTTGCTATAGTCTGAATGAGATAGTTTCCATACTTTTCACTGTCCTTATTATTCTCCTCCCAGTGTTTTCTAGTTGGTCAATATCCCTCTTGAAAAGTGATGCCCAGAGTTTAAGGTGGGGTCTAATTGCAAACAAAGTGGGACTTTCATGTCATGTGACATAATCTGGACACAGTTCCTTCCATTGATGCAGTCTAGATTTTTGTCATTTTAGCAACTATGGCACATTGCTGACATGTTAAGTGTAGGCTTGACTAAATCCATATATTCTTCATTTGAACTACATTACTGAAATGTGTTATTTGTACATTTAAAAAGAGAAGAAAAAAGCTCTGAGGCAGAAATATATACATATATATCTTCACTAAATTTATTCATTTGGGTTCCTGCTTCATTATCAGCCATCTATAAATGTGATAAACATGCCTGCTGTATAGAGTGAGGTTTGCACTGCAGAATGCAAGGAGAGGCTGTCTGGCATTGCCCAGTCATTCAGGCTAGAAGCTGTGGTGGCTTATTTGGCTGTTTTTATTTTCTTTGGTCCCCTGTTCCCTTTCCTGCAGCACTTTGGAGCTCTCCAGGTCAGGGCGAGGTCTATGGGGAGGCACCAGGGATAGAAATCTGCTCTGTTATGGAGACACATTGGGCAGCATCTGAAGCTTGGAAGCTGTCAGCACATTACCAGGAAACACACTGTTGGTCGGGGCAGATTAAGTCACTTGGGGTTGCTCTCCCAGGACAGGATAAATTTAGAGTATTGATACTCTGAGATTTACACTATAGACTTAAAATTCAATTTCTTACATAAAACCAGAAATCTCATGATTTTTAAAAAACTTCTTAGGAAATAGAAGAACCACAGGAAAGGAAAGGACGGCAGGAGTCAGAGTGCTCTGCTCAGCTTTATACCACCTGATTCAGTGCGGTTACCACCCACCCTTCTATCTGACTAGGGCAAATGAATTTCAGGATACGTTGTTGAGACTGAAATCCCAGCCACCCAAAGCTCCCTTGCCCTGTCCTGCTCACAAATCTATATTTACAAATCAAAACCCTCCCTCACCCCAACACACGTTCCTCATCTTCAATAAATATGTGTGATTTGGCCTGCACAGTTTATATGAGGACAGTTTGTATGAGGACTGGGCTCTAAACCACCATGGGTGCTGCCTCTCTGAACTGTGAAGGGAGCTGCAGTGGAAATCATATGCATGGGGTCTGCAGCCCAAGACCTGGATTTCTACCCAAAAAGCTTTGATTAAAATCACCAGGAACATTACTTTGTTAGGGTAGAATCTTCCAGTAGGTTTTAGCCCCTTTACAGATAAAGAAACATAGGATTGGCATATTAAATAATGATCTCAGGGTCACATACAGAGTTAAGTGGCAGAATCAGGATGGGAACCCAGCTCTGGCTGACTTTGGTGCCCACACACCTTTCCCTACTCTGTGCTGCATCTATTGTGGGGCCATAGCTTCAGAAAGGGCTTGGACATTCTCAATACCCTCTTTCGCGTGGAGCGGAGAATGTGTTGGGGACCATTCTTCAGGGAAAAACCATCATCATCAGAAAGTTTTGTTAAGGGTCCAACTAGGTGCTGGATGCTACAGTGTGGGATTGCTTTTCAAGCCTCAAAGTGAGGGTCCCTGAAAACATGCGTGTTTCATCACTGACCTGGCAGAAGAAGCTGAAGAGTAAGTAAGCCTAAGTAAGGAAGGCCTAAGATAGGTTTCTCCAACTCTAGAGCTGATTGGTTGGATTAGTTTACTGCTTCTCATACACCTTTCTCTGCTCTTGCTTTTAGGTCAAACATAAACATTTGTCTCAGAATGGGAGTCAAGGGCATAGTTCCCAGAGAACCATGCTGGTGTCTGGGATCACTGTCATATGCACATTCTCTGTATACCTGTGCATGGGCACATACACACAGCTGGCATGGATAACACACATACCCCACCACCACATTTGCGATGAGCAGTCCCTGGAAACCAGGGGATCCTCGGGGGAGAGCAGTGTATGGGGTTGGGGCCTCAGTCCAGGGTGCATTGATGTGGCCAGTTATGTCTTGCTCAGCAGGGGTGGAGGCTGCCCTCTCTGAACTGAGTCCCAGCTGGGGCAGTCTTTCTAGAGGTGTATCCAGAGGTCTGGGGACACCGTTTTTATCAGGCCTGCCCAACACACCCTCTGGTCTTAGACTGGTAGGCAGGCTGGCAAGAATACACCTCTTACAGCCCCTAGGCAGGGTGGCGTGTGCCAGGCCAGCAGCTCTCCAGCAACTACGTTAGGGATGCTTCCTTAGGACAAAAGGGAAAGCGTGTTGCTACCCCGTGGCCAGGCAGACAAGCAGCTGGCTTTGAAGTCCCAAGGGGGATTTGCTCAGGCTGCGGTTGGGAGTCTGAAGGAGAGACCTGCAGGCCTCTCCAAGCCTGGCTGTGTTTGTTAACTCCGCCCGCCCGCCCTGGTCTGCTGTGTTTGATGTCGGGAGAAGCAGGAGGAGGGAGGCACGCTGGGTGGGGGAGGAGGAGTCCTCCAGGGGACGTCTTTCAACTCTTGCTGAACCTGAAGTCCTGCTAGGAGCAGAATGCCCACCAGGCCTGAGTCAAAAGAGCCAGTGACAGCTCTGCGATGGAAGGAAACACCTAGCCCCTCTCTTCAAGGTGCTCTGCCTGAGTGTGCCGTTTACCATGGGCGCTGCCTTTATTCGGGCGGCATCCGGTAAAAATGACGCCGGGGAAGACTTGACCGAAGAGGGGCCCTAAGGCAGCACCAGGACCTTAAGCGGCCACAGGCGGGAGGTTTCCAGGTGCACAGCCTCCTCCGCCCCTTCCTCCCTCCACCAACTGCCTCCCGAAGCCCGCCCCACACCCCACCCCTTCTCCCCTCCGCCGCCAAAGCGGTGCTGGTGCCGCGGTTTGCCTTTCCCCAGGGACAGGTCTGCTGACTTCCTGGCCCGGAAGCTATAGGTATGGCCAGAGTCACTGGCCACCTGCCCCCTCCCCCAAGCAATAAAATGCACTGGGTGAGGAGCCCCGTGGGTGGGGCAGAAACTTCTAGAGAGCAGAAGCCTGGGTAAGGCAAAGCTCTCCCTGGCCTGTTTCTCTGGGCTTGCCTCAGGATTTCACTCCGTTCCAAAGTCTGTCTATAACCTTTCCGGCTTGGGCCACAGGAAAGGAGACAAAAAATAAAGCCTTATTATTAACCATACACTAGCCATGAACAGCTCATCTTCTCTCCCTCTCTTATCCTATCCCTCCTAAACCCCGCCTATCTGCAATGAATGTGCACATTTCTATGAGATTCTCACCCCCACCCACAACACGCTCCCTAATCTGCCTCTACCTGCCTACTCCCCCTACCCCTGCTATGCTGCCATTGAGAAAGAGCTTGTTTACGATAAGACCTTGAAATCTGGAGTTATAAATCCTTCCAGGAAGGCCACCCTATCTCCATGCTAATGCTTGTGGTGCCACTGAAAGGAGGCTCACCTGGTTGTGACCCATCCCCTCGAACTCCCCGGATTCCCTGCTCCTCCTCTGCAAACACTGGACAATGGGCAAATGGGAGTTACTTGTCTCAACAGGTGTTAGCCTGGACTCACTTTCCTACAGGGTGATAGGGAGGTCACCCTCTAGCCCACCCACTCTGGGCATTCCAGTGATTGTGAAAGCCCCCCTCTAAATATGACCCTCCCTTTGGTCTCCATGACTTCATTTGTGTGAGGCCAAGCCCACCTCAGTGGCATTAGACGTCCTCACTTTAGCTCCTGAGTCCACCAGTCCAAGAGCAGGCAGCACCTGCGTGGTCTGGCAGGGACCTGTGCTGCCTTGGTTTTGCTCAGGCCTCTGTCGTGCAATGGGCATTTTGTGTGGCAGTCTTGCGTACTCAGCCAGCAGCCCCTTGAGGGAAGAAGTGGTTTGTCATTCATCGCTGAACCCCAGCAGATTGCACACACATGGATATTTGGTAAATGACTTAGGTGAATGCTGTCAAACACATCACCAGTAAATATTTATGGAGAGTATCTTTGTGCAGTGCCTCTGCCAAGGATTAGGGGGCACAAAGATTAATTATTAGCTGCCATTCCCACTCTTGGGGGCTTATGCTAAACTCAGGGAGACAGAGAAGCTTTACTTGCCAGGAAGTCAGAGGAAGGAGCTGGAGCTGGGGACTCCAGGGAATCTGCTTTGGCAGCCAAAGTTTGTCAGAAAGTAAACTTACTGCAGGTACACCCAGACCCAGATAGCCCTTCACTGTTGATCTCTGTGTAATCCAGGGCCGAGCTCCCCAACTATCTGCACATCTAGCTTTTTCCTATGTGATTTCAGTGTCCTTATCTCAAAGTATGAATAAAAGTGAAAAAGTAAGTCTCTACTTGGAAAGAATCTCTCAACCTTTTAGCCCTGAGGATAAAGCAAGTGAAACTTGCCCCCACTGGGCTCCAGAGCTACCGCTGCCCTCAGGGAGGAGGAAGGAGGAGAGGGAGGTGTCTGCCTGGAGTTCAGTTAATGCCATCACATCTTAATTGAATACCTCATGTGTGCTGAGTGCTGGGTTGGCCACAGGGAATAGAGGAAATAATAATGGGGGTATAACCCCTCCTACTGGATGGGGGATTTATTTCTCCAAGAACCTGGGAGAAGAAGGACAGCAAGTCGATCTCTTGGGATCCAAGGGTCAGCCCAGATGATGCGAGGGGCTGTTGCTGTGCCAATAGCATTGTCTCATCAGGGAAATTTCCCCACGCAGAGTGGGGGTCCTGCAGTGTGCATGGACAGTGGGGGCACTGTGACTGGGTGGCATTTTCTGTGTGGCTCTTTTACGCCACTGCTTCTGAAACTTCTCTATTGAAGTACCACATTAGTGACAAAGAATAGTGAATTCATAACTTCTCTAGGGGCCTGGGGTTTTAGATCACTTCAAACAGGAAATTTCTTTGAAGCCCTATATTTTGTTTTAAAACTGAATGTAAATTTTATACTTTTTGCCATGAACTATCAATTTGCTTTTATATAAAAATGCAGTTGAAGTTACTTATCTCTGAATAAAATTGATGCCCCAGGAATATGAGCTATTTTTCCTGTGGCTTCTTAAACCCCTAGGCTAACTGCCCTATACCCCAGCTTAAGAAGCATGCCTTTTAGGACATCAGACCCATACCTGTACCACATGTCAGCGGTACCACTCCAACTCGGGTCTCTAACACGCTTGCATGGCCCACACCCTTGATCCTGAACACTCCTCTGGGTCTGTTCTCTGTTGCTCTGGCCACACACTCCTCCAGTCTGACTCCGCAGTCACCAAAAAGTCAGCCTTTGCCTCTAGGCCTATCCTGGTGCCTCCAGCAGGATCTGGAGATCAGTGGCCAGTAACACTAGTCCTCAAATGTCAGTGGCTCTAAAGCTTTCTGCAGCCTCTTCACAGGGACCCGGCAGGCAGGGTCAGCAGTAAGCACGAGATTCGGAGGGAGGTTGAAAACAGCTGTTCAAGTGGATACTTAATTGACTAATTGTCTATAGGGTCCTTGGTTAGGTGTTGTCCTTGCAATGCCCTGCTAGGCTTTAGCACCACACCCGCCTTGCTTGCCCTGACATACTTGCTCCATCTGCACAAGGAAACAAGGAATCAGAGCTGCCTGTGTATCTGATGAGATAGAAGTTAAGTGATCTGAAGTCCATAGTAGGTTTATTATGGATTCATAACATCAATGGTTTTCAAGTTTTAGAAGTACACCCCATTGATTTATTCATTCATGCAGTCATACATTTGTTTATTCACTCAACAAGCCTTTCTAAAGAGCGTTCTATGCACCGGGCATTGTATGAGATACTGGAAATACAGTGGTGAGCAAGACTGACATGGTCTGGGCCTCTCTAGAACTTAACGAAGGGGAGACAGAATTAAATAAGTGAACTCCAGGGAAAGGCTGAAATCAGCTCACATGGGGCCCTCTTTCTGCTGCTGACCACTCCTGCCCTTGGACATTCTGCCCAATGGCATAAATATACAAACAGTAGGTCCTGGATGAAGCCAGGGTAATGGTCAATTGTCTGCAATTCCTCATATGAAGGTAAGAAAACATAAAACGAAATTCTGCCCCAAGTCCCCCCACCTGCTTTGCTGCCCCAGAGACAATGCCCCAAACTGTAAGTATACAAACACACTTGAGAGTAAGGAAATTAATGATTGCACTTAATCCTCACGTCAGAGCTGTGACACGGCGTGGCATGGTTCTCTGCCACTTCATACAGAACCTGAGGCCTTAGAGAGGTGAGGCAGCCTGTTGATGTTCACCCAGCCAGGACAGGGCTGAGACGGGGTTTACAGAGGAAGTGGGGAGGAGTGGGACCCAGGCGAGACTCCCGAGTCTAAGGAACAGGGCTGGGTTGGAGGCCTCTAGTAACTTGCCAGACAGACCCCCATGGCTCTGGAGACGCTGGCCAGCGCCCCTTATCTTTCCTCCCATGACAAGTGTAGATCTGATGGCTCTCCTGCTAAAAACTCTGGACTCTAGAACTCCGCTAAGAGCTGGTGGGACAATGGAAATGTGGGCTTTGGAATGTAACCAGACGATGCAGAGCCCTGTCCCCTCCTCCCCAAAGACCGACCAATGACTTCCAAACCAGCGACTGGATTGTTCCTAAGAAACCTAGTGTGGCTCTGGCCACTGCCTGACAAGGAATTGTAGCTCTTTTCCACCCTTCACGTTTGCAAGTATCTTCATCGAAGCCTGCACTGCCATTTAAAGGAAAATTCAGCTAAATTTGGAGTAAGTTAGCTTGTACAGCTAATCATGTTTAGAGTCACCTATGACATTAAGGCCTCCAGGAGAGTCACCAAAAAGTCTGTGAGGTCTGCTAATTCCCTTGCGAGTGAGGAATGTGTTTATTCTTCCAAGGGGCAAAGATCCCCCACTCAAAGTGACGCTGCCACATTGTGTAACCCCAGGAACACGGGTTGTTACTGATGTAAACAAATGGCCAGGGGCCGAACTGCCAGGAGCCTGGTCTCCTTTTCCCAGAGGTGTTTCTTATGAATGGTTGGTGCCCAGTGAAGCAATTTCCTGCCCTGTAAACTTCTGCCCAGCAAACCACATCTCCTATCTATCGCTGCCTGGCTCTGGGTCATAAAACAATTCCCCAGAGCCCAATCAGAGCCCAAGCAGGAGTCCTTGAGTAACAGGAAAATTACCCTCCACCTGCAGACGTAATGACACTTTGCAAGCTAGTGGCTTTGCAGTTTCTGAATGTAAACATCACATGCCTTACCCCATGCCTTACCTCTGCTCATCTGAGATGTGGGGCCCACATATTTGATTCTCAGGCCCTGGTTCACTCCTAGGAGGCACTGGCTGGCTAGTGATCCATTACCTTGACCTGAGAACCCTGCAGCCCGGAGAACATATTTCACTATGTCAGATCACGACTTACAGCACCAGAGTGAGAGGAGCTCAGGTGGAGTCCCAGGCATGCAGAAGACAGAAGATTTGGCCTTCAACAACACTGGGAACTCATTGATTTGGACATTCACTTTGCCTTTTGTGGTCCTGCAACCTGGAATGTCTCCGTCTGCCTGGTGAACTCATTCTTCATGACACAATTCAAGTATCTTCTAAGGAACCTTCTCTGATTTCCACCCAAATTTCTTCCATTGTCCTACCGCTCTACCTTCTAACACCTACACACTGCATTTCAATCACTTGCTAATTTCTCTGTGTCCCCAGCCAGGGCCAGGCTGGGAACTCCTTCAGGCCATCCTGGAATCCCCAGCACCCACTGGATTCCTCAGCACATGCTACACTGACTCAAAGTCAGTGTGCAAAGAGGTTTGTTGAATGAATTAGTGAATGAGAAAGTATCCTGTGTCTCTCCACCACACTTAGATGCTCTGCATATTGAAAATGTACGAAGAAAAGAATGGACTAACAAAGGGAAAGGGACTGGGGAGGATGGGTGGGAAGGGAGGGATAAGGGGGAAAAAGGGGCATTATGATTAGCACACATAATGTAGGGGGTGGGCACGGGGAAGGAAGTATAACAGAGAAGACAAGTAGTGACTCTACAGCATCTTACTACGCTGATGGACAGTGACTGTAATGGGGTATGTGGTGGGGACTTGTTAATAGGGGGAGTCTAGTAACCATAATGTTGCTCATGTAATTTTACATTAATGATACCAAAATAAAAAATTAAAAATTAAAAAAAAGTTAAAAAAAGAAAATGTATGAAGAATACAATCCAAGGAATGAGGACCTAGATTAAGCTGGTAAAGAAAGGCATAACCTAAGGTTTCTGTTTTGAGAAGTTTGTGATCTGGTCACCTTTCTTCGGACCGTAGGAATATTTGCAGATGGGGTATAGAGATCAGACCCAGGGGGAGATGGAAGTGGCTTGTGGAAGTTGTTGGTCTTCCTTTTTGAGTCCCAGCTCAGAAGCCAAAGTGGGTTCCGAGCTGTCTAACTAACCCTAGTGCTACACTAGCTGTAGGCATTACCCAGGATGTCCATCTTTAGCTCTTTCCTTTCTCCTTATCTCCATTTGTAAGTAATAACAATGACTTACTCCTTCCTTAGAAGTTGGGGAGGCACCAGAGAGTGGTGGAGATGGTGGTGGCAGGTGTGCATTTGGGGCCATTTTCCAGACATAAAACTAATAAATTCCATGACACACATACACACATTCATTCATTCATGAAATATTTACTTAGTGCACAATATGTGCATGTACCAGATGCTGGGGACAAACTAGTGAACAGAACTCCTGGCTCTTCTAGAACTTACATTCTAGCTGGAGGAAGGCATTCAGTGATGGTGAGGATGGGGCCCAACATGTTCTATCAGGGTGTGGTCCTGGAAGGACTGGATGCTAATAACTAACACGGAGCACTTTCTTATATGCAGGCAAAGGGCACCTTGCATCTCCTTTAATTCCTCTGAGAACCCCATTTTCAGATCAGGAAACAGATTCAGAGAGGTTAAGCAGCCTTCCCAAGATCACACAGCTAGTAAGTGGTAGAGCTAGGATTTGAACCTAGGTCTGTCTGACTCCCCAGCCTGAGCTCTTAACCACACTCTATATAGATGCAGTAAATACTTACTAGCTGAACAAAGGAGTGGATGAATGGTTAACTCTAACTGCAGTGGCAGCCTGTTGTTTTGCTTCCACAATAAAAACATGAGCAACATGTTTAAGTTTTTCATTTACTTAATGATTCAAGCTTCTCCAAAGTGTGGCTCCTGTTGAAAATAGATTTCATAAAGATTAAGAAACAAGTATTTTTCTTGTTACCTTTCCTGTTTCCTGGGCAAGGTTATCTATTTTATAAATATAATGACTATTTTTTTCCAGTTTTATTGGGAAATAATTGATATACAGCACTGTGTACGTTTAAGGTGTGCAGCATGATGTTCTGATCTACCTATACAGGCACACCTCAGAGAGATGGTAGGTTTGGTCCCGGACCACCACAATAAAGCGAGTGTCACAATAAAGTGAGTCAAATGAATTCTTTGGTTTCGCAGTGCATATAAAAGCTGTGCTTATACTATATTTAGTCTACTTAGTGTGCAACAGCATTATGTCTAAAAGAACAATGTACATACCTTCATTTAAAAATGCTTTATTGCTAAAAACTACTAACCATCGTCTGAGCTTTCAGTGCGTTGTAATCTTTCTGCTGGTGGAGGGTTTTGCCTCGAGGTTAATGGCTGCTGACTGATCAGGGCGGTGGTCGCTAAAGGTTGGGGTGGCCGTGGCAATTTCTTAAAATAAGACGACAATGAAGTCTGATGCATCAATTGATTCTTCCTTTCACAAATGGTTTCTTTGTAGTATTCCATGCTATTTGATCGCATTTTACCTGCAGCAGACCTTCTTTCAAAATTGGAGTCAATCCTCTCAAACCCTGCTGCTGCTTTATCCACTAAGTTTATGTAATAATCTAAATCCTCTGCTTATATTGATAATTTCAGTAGTGTTCAGTTATTTGAAATTCAACATTTTGAAAATTCCAAAATCTTTTATTATTTCAGTAGTCCTCACAGCATCCTCACCAGGTTCCATCTCAAGGAGCCACTTTCTTTGCTCATCCATAAGCAACTGTTTGTCCATTAAATTTTTCTTATCAGAGTGCAGCAGTTCAGTCATGTCTTCAGGTGCCACTTCTAATTCTAGTTCTCTTGCTGTTCCCACCATGTCTGCAGTTACTTTCTCCACTGGAGCCCCTAAACCCTCCAAGTCATTCATGAAGGTTGGAATCAGCTTCTTTCAAACTCCTATTCATGTTGATATTTTGACCTCTTCCCATGAATCATGAATGTTCTTAATGGCATCTAGGATGATGAATCCTTTCCAGAAGTTTTTCACTTAACTTCACTCAAATCTATCAGGGGAATCACTATCTATGGCAGCTATAGCCTTACAAATTGTATTTCTTAAATAATAAGACCTGAGAGTCAAAATCACTCCTTGATCTATGGGCTGCAGAATGGATGTTGTGTTAGCAGGCATGAGAACATCATTTATCGCATTGCATATCTCCATCAGATCTCCTGGGTGACCAGGTGCCTTGTCAATATTTTGAAAAGATCTTTTTGTCTGAGCAGTAGGTCTCAACAGTGGGCTTAAACGATTCAGTCAGCAAACCATGCTGTAAATAGATGGGCTGTCATCCAGGTTCTGTTGCTCCATTTGTAGAGCATAAGCGGAGTAGATTTAGCATAATTTTTAGGGATCCTAGGATTTTTGAAATGGTCAATGATCATTAGGTCCAGCTTAAAGTAACCAGCTGCATTAGCCCCTAACAAGAAGAGTCAGCCTGTCCTTTGAGGCTTGGAAGCCAGGCATTGACTTCTCTCTAGCTGTGAAAGGCCTAGGTGGCATCTCCTTCCAACAGAAGGCTGTTATACTCTAGAAAATCTGTTGTTTAGCATAGCCACCTCCATTAATCAACTTACCTGGACCTTCTGGGTAACTTCCTGCAGCTTCTCCATCAGCACTTGCTGCCTCACCTGCACTTCTCTGTTATGCAGGTGGCTTCGTTCCTTAAACCTCATGAGCCACCCTCTGCTGGCTTCAGGCTTTTCTTCTGCAGCTTCTTCACTTCTCTCAGCCTTCACAGAATTGAAGAGTGTCAGGGCCTTGCTCTGGTTTAGGCTTTGGCCTAAGAGAATATTGTGGCTGATTTGGTCTTCTGTCAAGACCCCTGAAACTTTCTCCATATCAGCACTAAGGCTGTTTTGCTTTCTTATCATTCATGTGTTCACTGGAGTAGTTTTTAATTTCCTTCAAGAACTTTCCCTTTGCATTCATAACTTGGCTGATGTTTGGCACAGGAGGCCTAGCCTTTGGTGCACCTTGGATTTGACATGCTTTCCTCACTAAACTTAGTCATTTCTAGCTTTTGATTTAAAGTGAGAGACATGCAACTTTTCCTTTCACTTGAACACTCAGAGGCCATTGTAGGGTTATTAATTGGCCTTATTTCAATATTATTGTGTCTCAGAGAACAGGGAGGCCTAAGGAGAGGGAGAGAGATGGGGAATGGCCAGTTGCTTGAGCAGCAGTCAGAACACACACAACATTTATTAAGTTTGCTATCTTACATGGGCACAGTTGGTGTATCCCAGACAATCACAACAGTAATATCAAAGATCACTGACCGTGGATCGCTATAACAAATACAATAATAATGATGATGATGAAAAGTTTGAAGTGTTGCAAGAATTACCAAAACGTGACACAGAGACACAAAGTGAGCAAATGTTATTGGAAGAATGGTGCCGATAGACTTGCTCCATGCAAGGTTGCCACAAACCTTCCATTTGTAAAAAAAACATAATATCTGTGAAGTACAATAGAGTGAAGCATAATAAAATGAGGTATGCCTGTGTTGTGAAGTAATGATAAGTTTTTTTTTTCACTTTTATGCAGGTAATTTTATTTACTCTTTTTTTTTAACAATTTATTTTGGTATCATTAACCTACAGTTACATGAGCAATATTATGGTGATCAAACTACCCCCTTCATCAGGTCCCCCCCACCAACCCTATTACAGTCACTGTCCATCAGTGTAGTGAGATGAGAATCACTACTTGTCTTCTCTGAGTTGTACAGCCAGTAATGATAAGTTTTAACTGAAAAGTTGTATAAAAGAAACTATGACCTTAAGTTCTCTTTTCTGAGTTTGTGGTAAAGTCACTGTAATAGGTCCTATAACAACCCACAGAGGCATCAGGTCCTAATGCCTGGAAGCTGAAAATATTACCTAAAAAGGAAAAAGAGTCTGTGCAGATGTGATAGAGGAAAATTACCCTAGATCATACATGTGGGCCCTCAGTGCAATCACATGTATCCTTATGCAGAGGAGGAAAATGGAGATTTGACACAGACAAGAAGACAAGGTGACCACGGAGGCAGGGACTGGAGTGACGTGGCCACAAGCAAAGGAACCCAGCAGCCACCGGAAGCTGGAAGAGGCAAGCAACAGATTCTCCCCTATGACCTCTGAGGGAGTGTGGCCTGCTGCCTCCTTGGTTTTGGCCCAATGATACTGATTTTAGACTTCTGGCTACCAGAACCGAGAAAATATATTTCTGGTGTTTTAAGCCACTACGATTGTGATAATTTGTCACAGCAGCCATAGGAAACTCACACAGTCTCCTGGAGAAGGAGACAGCAGGGAAAATAAATCTTTAACCACAAGTATAGGTGATTCAGAAACACACTCAGGTATCTTTTTAGTCAGGATGAGCAAAAGAAATCCTGCCTTGGAAAGCAAAGGTATAGAGATCCACCTAGGAAAGTCAATCCACCTCCTTCCCCGCCTCCACCCCCCGTCTTGGTTTTGGGTTTCTTCCCAGTACCTATCAATACCCGGCAGACGGTGCATTTATTTATTCTGTGGGCTCCTTCCCAGTAGAACATAAGCTCCATGGGAAAAATGACATTTTCTTTTCCTTGCTCCCATTAGGTAGGTTTCTTTTCCTTTTTTTTAATTTTAATTTTGGTATCATTAACCTACAGTTACATGTGCAATATTATGGTGATTAAACTACCCCCTTCATCAGGTCCCCCCACCAACCCCATTACAGTCACTGTCCATCAGCGTAGTGAGATGCTATAGAATCACTACTTGTCTTCTCTGAGTTGTACAGCCCTCCCCGTGCCCCCCCAACATTGCATCTGCTAATCGTAATGCCCCTTGGAAAAATGACATTTTTAAAGCCGCTTTTCTCCCCATGCCTAAAAGAGTATGTAGCACATAGTAAGCACTCAATAAACATTCATTGGCTGAATGACTGGAGGTCACGTCGCTGTTGCCTGGAAGCCCTGACGTCACGTTAGGGACATGATGACAGCAGACATCACAGCGCGCGGCACCACCACAATACTTCCTAAAGGGCCACTTGAAAAAAATACCGAGATAGAGCCTTTGTCTAGCTTAACACTATTTTAAAATTTTCCACAGCATCGATTTCTATTTCCTACTTTGTTCCGGCTCCAGACTGTGGAATCATCTCCAATGCCTTCCTTTCTCATGCACTCCCCATGGAAACCAACAGGAAATCCTGGCGCCTTCACATCCTCCGCCTCTCAGACAACATCCACAGTCAGACGGCCTCTCGTCGCCGCTCTCCGCTCTCCCTGGCCTTTGTCTCAGGCTCGGATGTTGGCCAAGGCTTCCTGATGGTTTCTTTGCTGTCACTCTTGGCCCCTCCCTGCGACTCACCAGCCAGAGGCGTCCTTCTAGAACATAAGTCAGGTCTTGTCACTGCTCTGTTCAAACCTCTGATGGCTCCCAGCTCCCTCAGAGGAAAAGCCAAAGTCCATACAACAGCTTACAGTAGTCCTTACACAGGTGACAAGGCCCTATGTCATGTGCCATCGTGCCCTAGCGCCCGGTCCCCTCCCTGACCCACCGTGCCCCCTCTCACTCTGCTCTGGCTGATCCGGGGGCCCCGCTGTATTTTCCATTGATTTTTACAATCATCGAACATGCACACACACACATGTACTGCTTGTCTCCCCTACTAGAATGCAAACGTCATGAGAGCAAGGGTTTTTATCTATTTAGTTCACTGATGTATCCTCACAGTCTGTAACAATGGTGCTTGGCATACAAGAGGTGTCAGGAAATATTTCATGAATAAATAAATGAGAAACATTATTTTGGACTAGACGATGTTTCCCAAAGCAAAGGGATACACAGGTCTTATAATAGCTCAGGGAGTCAGGCATACTTTCCTGATACTGGGATTTGTTTTTTTGTTTTTCTTTTTTTTGGTCTTTTAAAAAAATAAGCTTTATCTTTTTATGCCTTTCATGATTGGGAATAATTTAATGTAATTGGTTTATTAAGGATATCTAGACAATAGGACACAGGAAAGAAACCTGCGTTTTGGGACTATGACAGCATGTATCTGGGGAGAAAATGAAACATGTGGGAACTGCAAAGAAATATCTTGTGTTTGTGTTGTACGATCTGTTGGCATGAACATGCATAAGCAGATGCAGAAGCCGGCATTTGGTGCATTCTGCTGTTGATGCTGGGCCGTTCGTGTTTGCTCTGCTTATTCTTCCTTACAAAGTGTGTCCTATATATATATATATATATATGCACATACAACTGTCCACATAACCAGGAGGAAACGGTCCTTCAGGCATGCATGAAGTCCTGCACACCCCAAAGATTCATTTATAAAATGCAGACATGTTATAAATCTTGGCCGACAATCTAATATTTGCTAAGCTGGAATAACCTCGGAACCAGAGAGGGGAAGGCAGGAGGGAGGGAGGAAGGAGGAAGGCAAGAGGGAGGAGGGAGAGGAGGGCTTTACAGGCTTTGGGTTTAGCTGATGGCAGGTTCTCATGAATGTTCTGCCTGTTTGGTATGGTTAGGAAGCGTCGGAAGTATTAAAACATGAATATGTCATATATCACTGCAGGGTCCACTACTGACTGTCTCTTATTTTCCAGAGCATGTTTCGATGGCTTTTGTTTGAATTAATTCCTACTCCCAGGGGGACACATCAGCCCTGAGTTTCCTTGGGAAGGAGTGTCCTCCTGCCTGTTTGCCACCCACACCCTTGCTTGCGCCCGGGGCTCCTCCCCCGTGAC
Source organism: Phataginus tricuspis (assembly GCA_029783875.1). Classification (NCBI taxonomy): domain Eukaryota; kingdom Metazoa; phylum Chordata; class Mammalia; order Pholidota; family Manidae; genus Phataginus; species Phataginus tricuspis. Next base: position 10,187,678 of record JAQQAC010006923.1, on the reverse strand, counting down.
GCCCCTCCCACCCTTATGAACACAAAGCCAGCTTCAGTCCCGGCCTCCAGGCTCTCTGTGGCCCTCACACCCCATCACCAGACCACCACATTTTACCTTCTTTCCTTAAGGAGACAAAGACTCCCCAGGCAAGCCTTTCCCCTCTCCTCAGGCCTCCCCACCCTGACTCATCCTTGGTCCACTGCTGGATTTGTCATATACCATAGAAATGAACAAAATCATTTTACCAAGAACTGGCAGTTTTCTTTACCAAGTGTCAAACTTGCAATGAGGTAATCTGGAAATATCAACCAAGCACAGAAGACTACACGAAGAGGCACCCTGGGTGAGAGAACACAGAGCACTCACAACCTCTGGGCACACTTCTAAGCATTTAACCAGTATCACTCATTTAGTTCTCAACCAACCTTAGATAGGAGTCACAATTATAATTGCCCAATTTTATGTAGGACAGTGGGGGTGAGGTTCAGTGGGGAGCTGGGGATCCCGATCAGGGCATCCTGGTTCCACAAAGAATGTCAGAGATCTGCCTCCAAGCGTGGGCCGAGGGCTCAGGTCCCCTCTCCTTGCGTTCTTATCCACCTGAATCCACTCCTCTCCCCATCCCCAACCTTCCTTCTCTGCCCAGATGACCTCCCAGAGGAACAGGGCCTTCTGGGTTCTCAGGGACAGTGCAATAGTGCAAGATCTAAAATCGGTCAAATGTGGATACTTGCTGTCCCAGAAACAATGAGAGACCAGATACAGGGCTCTGACTGAAGCTGAGGTTTGAGGGCGATCTTCCCTTCCTCGCCCTGGAACTCATAGCAGCCATTCAGTAGGACATCTCAACTAATGCTGGGGCATCTGGGCCTCTCTTGACACATGGGTCTTGGTCTTGGCTGCAGCCCTTCTCAATCCAGCCATGAGTTTTCTCTTGACCACTTCAGCGCAAATCACATTGTCCAGGGGAGCCAGGAAACAAAGGAGGTCAGTATTTCCATATCTATCCATCCTTGCCCTGGACACATAATAGGTCCTCAGTAAATTTTCCTGGCTCACTGAGAATTGCATCTTCTACTATATTGGGAGTTTGAAAAACCTGCCGTTGGGAGTGTGCTCGGCACGATTCCCTTGCTTACACCTTGCCTGGGAAATGCTGTCTAGAAGCAAGAAACCGCATGCTGGTAGGTCTATGCTGTACAAGCGAGGAGACAGCAAAGAGGACGGTCCATCCTCCCTCCTGGAACCAACGCTGGATTATTTCTCACAAAGCCCCTGCTGGCAGAGTGTCCAGACCTTTGGCTTTTCACCTTTTGGACTATTTGTATTCATTAGCATTCCCACCAGAGAGGCAACCCTGGACAGGAGGCAACACCCATAAAAACGCATTCTCCTAGGGACTAACAGCCCCACGGAAGGGAGGAAAGGCTGGAATTCATGCTCAAAATGAAGTTGAAAAGTTACCACTGGCTTTCCATTCTTCCTGCTTTGTATGTCTTCCTATGAGCAATAGTCACCAAGTACTGGCTCTGTTACTTTACTCCTGTGAGTCACAGGGCAGAAAAAGGCATTGGCTCCTGCTGTGGCCAGATGCCCTCCAAGAGGCATGTGGAGTCCGCCTGGGGAAACTGACTCTTCTTACCTTAGCAGTAAAGCCAGCACGGACACCTGGGGCAGACAGCAGGAAGCCCAGGGGAGCAAGAGGAAAATTCCAAGGAGACCAGGGTCCAGGGCTTCTTGGTGGAACCGTGGCAGGGGAAGTGTCAGAGACAGAAATATGAGACTCTGGGCAGTGATAAAATAAATTGTTTTAATGGGAGGCTTTCTGAAAGGCCAACTTTTTCTTGTGCTATCAAACAGCCAGTTTCCCTGCCTTGGGGTGTCTTGGGGGTGTACTGGCTGAACTCCTAGCCCCACCAGAAGCCAAGACGTTACTCTGACACTATGTTCAGCCCCTCCAGGGATCCAGAGGTGTGTCTTAACATCAGAAGATTCGAGTTAGCTGGTAATCAGTCCAAAATATACAGTCTCTGTGTGTGTCCAGGCCCGAGGGAGGGGGCAAAGGGTTTCACTTCCAACTTAGGATATTTCTCCATGGGGAGAGAGAAAGGGGGCAAATCACTCTGATAATCCAACTCTGACCTTTGCAAAGGAAATGAAGAGACACTTTCGTATTATATACAGGGCATAGGGGAGAGGAAGTGGAGGGGAAATTGCACTTAATTACAGTAGTTTATAGTTTACATCTATTGGACAGATTTGCTTCTTTAAAAGAAATCTTGAGATCAGTTGGGATGGGGTCGGGGAGGGAGTTCGTTGATATTTACAGTGTGTTTGGCTCAGTTCAATAGCACGCGGCCTCCTCTCCTCCTTTCAGTAACAGATTCAAGTTTTCACATCAGTTTGTTCGATGAAGAAGCAAATGTAGACACAACAGCTTTCTCTCTTCCTCTTCCGTGTTTTCCTGCCCCCCACCTCCAGTGTGGATGGGAGACGTGACATGTTGGGAGAGGCATCGTGACAATACTGCATAAAAAGGAAGCTGGGCTTCAGATTGCGCCTCCCCGGAGTGGATTGTCTGAGGTGCCAGCAGGATGTCAGGAAAGCAGGGACCTCTCACGGGTGTTTGTCAGGTCACTGGGCTTTCCTGCGACAGCTGCCCAGAGGGGGATGGTGTGGAAAATCGGGTCCTTGTTGCTGTGCACAAAGTAAGTGATGGGTTGGCATCACCAGGCTTGGAGAGGACACTGCAGAGAGAGAGGAGAGAGAGCCATGGGCCATTAGTCTGGCTTCTCCAGGGAGCTGATATCCAACTGAGGCAGCAGAGGGCTGGGGCAGGAGGGCTGGGGACCCAGCGCCTGCTCGGCTCTGCAGTGCTGGTCCTGAGGCACACCCCCTTCAGGAAGACCTGGGACTGGCTCTTCCCTCCACTTCAGAAGAGAGAAGTGAACTGCTGCCAACCTTGAAATAGAACCCGCAGACCTTTATCCTGAAGCTGGGCTCCTCTCTCTGTGAAAGTGGTTTAAGGGCACTCGGTGTGGTTGCAACGGCAGCTGGATGGGGAGCTCATGCCTCTTGTGGAAGTAAGGATCCTCTTCCTACGACCTCTAAGAGCAGGGGTCCCCTAGATCACTGCTTCCCAAACTTTCATGCACCTACGGGTACTGGAGATCCTGACTTAGTAGGCCGTGGGGGTGGGGGGTGAGGGCTAAGAACCTGCATTTCTAATCAGATTCTAGGCTGTGCTAATACCACTGTCTGCTTTGAGCAACAAGGCCATAAAGCACATGACAAAAATCACCACTCACTCAAATGATCCATCAGGTAAGGAGTGTGGGAAATTGCAAGAAACTCAGAGGACCGGGGCTGAAGGCCTGTGATGTGAGGCTTCCGGTGGGCCAAGGCCAGGAGATCCCAAGATGGATGGAGGCACCACAGCACCCACGTTGGGGGAAGCATCCCCTTCCAGAGCCCCAGACCTCAGCCACTTCAACTGTCATGGAACATGCTTCCCTCTCGATTTCCTTCCAGGGAGCGTCACTTTGCTTCCCCCTGTCCCCTCCTTCCCTGCCCCTTGTTTTGGCATCTAGGGGAAAGGTTCTGCCTTACTCTCTCCACACACATCCTCAAACACACATGCACACCCCCGACCACTGACACTAAATAAAGCCTTCTTATCCCATCATTATCCCATCGATCAGTGCTCCCAATCACAGCCCTATATGAAGTCGCCAATACATCCAGTTTATGGGTCAGGAAAACAAAGCTCAAAGGGAGTCCGTGAATAACTGTCCAGGGTCTCAGAACTAGGAGCGCGGACAAGCAAAGATTTAAGCCAGTTCTGGGTGACCTCCCAACACGTAGTATTTCTATTCCGCCCTGAGGTTAAGAGTTTCCTACTCGCTTTACACTCTTGGTCAAGTGACTCTCTGTGGCTCAGTTTCATCACCTACAAAATGAGGTATGGAGGGATTAGGTGAGCGGATAAACGTGAAGTATGCAGAATGGGGCCGGCACCACAGTTCTCATCGACGCCACCCTGCACAGGGTCCTCCGTCCACCCTGCTCTCGAGCGCTCTTCAGAGGGGGCTTGAGCTGTATTCATTCTGGGAGACAGGCTTCTGACCCCCTTACATTCTTGAGGCCTTGGTCAGGGCCCTCTGATCCCCTTTGCCTCCTCTTCCTCCCTCTGCCCACCCCCATTCTTGAGGCTCTTTACTTCCCACTATCAGCCTTTTTCCAATTTTCAGATTTCAGGTGGAGGAGAGAGAAAATGGCTTGTGACCTTGCAGGTTTCAATAGAAGAGCAAACAAGAAAGGCAGATAAGGAGACGCCAGCAAGATTCTATGACCTGTCATTAGGGTTGGGCTTCCCAGCTATCAAATGTTTGCTCACATAATAAAATGGTGGCAGAGCCCGAAATGTTGTCAAAGGAACTAGAGTTATTTGCCCCCTTCAGAGTCTAAACACAAACAGCTGATAAGGGGTGCACTGTGGTCCCTTAGAACTGAGGCCCAGCACACCCAGCCCCACGGGGGCCTTGCCCAGAGGATCTCTGAGTGAACGCGGAGCCCTCTGTCTGAAAGGTGTGGTAGCTGGGCAATTGTTAAGGACATCCTCATTGTAAGAGGATTTGTTACATGATGTTAATAGCTAACATTTATCGAGGTCCTACTGTGTGCCGGGCACCACACTAAGTAAGGGTTTTACTGTGTTTTTGCATTAGATTCTTACATAAACCCTTTGAGGCAGGTAATTTTCACTCCTTCATTTACCACCTTTTTGAGCGCCTTCTTTTTGAGCACTTTTTAGACACTCGGGGTACAAAGGGGGTAAAACCCTGTCTACAACCTCACAGAAGTTACACTCTAGACAGCCTTTTGAACCACAAACCAGTGAATACTATGTATGTATATAGTAAACTAACATTTCAGGTGGAGATGATTATTCTTTAGAAAAATAAGCATGGGAAGAGGTTAGGGTGACCTCAGGAGAAAGGGACTGATTTAGGGAGCAGGACCCAGAGGGCCCTCTTTGAGGTTGTGGCATTTGAGCCGAATGAAAGGAGGAAACAAGCATGTTAAAGATGCGCACGAGGGAAGGTGCCAGGCAGAAGATACCTCAGTGCAGAAGTCGTGATGCCAGAGCGCTTCAGTTCTACTCAGCTGAGGCTGGGTGGGAGAGGAAGGGGAGGAAGGAGGCAGGCCTGGCAGGGCTGGCAGCGGTCTGCTCACACGGGGCCTTGGGAGGCTCCATTTTCATTTGGGTGCAGCGAGAAGCTATTGAGAGTTTTGACAGGGGAGTGACATGATTGATTTCCCTTCTTAAGAGAGAATTCTGGCTGCTGTGTGGTGAACAGATCATACCCACCATTATGGGGCAGGAGAGGAAGTAGTGGGAAGTGAGGGGCTGCTCAAGAGACGAGGGAGAGACAGGAGCTGGACTGATGTGGCTGAGATAGGTGGTCGGACTTAGCATGCATGGGAATGACCCCAGGCACAGCCTACTGAGGGGCTGGATGTGGGGCGAGGAGGGAAGGCTCAAGGGGACTCTCAGTATCTCCCCTGAACAACTGGTACCGCTTTGGGAAATGGAGAAGCCCAGGGAAAAAGCAATTTGGGCAGGGAGAAATAGGGGCAATGCAGAGTCCCTATTCTGGGCGTGGGCGATTTGAGAGTCTTGTCATATGTATTAGGTGGGCATATGTACATACCAAAGATGGGCTGGATTTTTGAGTGGGCACCTAGGGGAGAAGTCTGTACTGGAGACAGAATTAGAGGATCCATCAGTGTGTGGACCTGACCCAGAGCCTGGGACTGGAGGAAACCCTCCAGCAGTGAAATAGGAGAGAAGGAGCCTCGGGGTCTCCAACAAGTTAACGCCGGGAAGACGAGCTGCCCGCTAAGGAAATGAAAGGCACCACAGGAGGAGACCCAGGAATGGGTAACATCCTAAATCCCAAGGGAAACAAGAGGGGGCGACCAGTTATGTCAGAGACCGAGGTTGGGCTCTGACCACATGGAGGCCCCGTGAGCTGGGCAAGAGAGGGTTCAGCGGAGTGTGAGGGCAAAGGCCAGTGGTCTGGAGAGGGAACTGCGGGGGAGGAAGCGGGGACAGTGCGTGTGCAGAACTCAATTCTATTATTATTAACTTAAGTCAGAGTACTTATAGCTTTATTAATTGAAAGTAATGATCAATATTCTGGTTTTACAGAGGAGGGAACAGAGGTCGAGAGAGATTACGAGGAACTTGTCCAGGGTTTCACAGAAGAAAAGCTTATGGTCCCTGCCTTCTACCTTACAAGGGCAGCAACAGGGAAATAAATGCCCTTTGCCACTTAAAATCCTCCTTCTGAAGGTCAGGAGACATTCTGGCTTGCCACCAGGGGAAGTCAAGTTTGACCCAGCTACCGTGGACTGGGGGGACCAAGCCCTCAGTTAAGTGTTTTCTAAACTTCCTGCATTTAGTCCTTTCAATGATCCCACGAAAGAGGGATCATTATCTTCACATTACAGGTGAGAGAAGTGCAGTTCAGAGAGGCTAAGACGATTCCCTGAGGTCACACAGGTAAAAAGTAGCAGATTCTTGAGCCTGGATGTGCCTGCCTCCCGAGATGGTGCTGCTAATCGTCAGACCACATCGCTTCGCTACCAGTGGGGACAGGCGGAAGGGTGGGGAAAAGCTGTGGGGGATTTATGACGAGGCTGCCCACCTCCTTGTCAGCACCTCTGAGTGGTGAGTGCTCTGGGGGCCCTCTCCTGACCTCTCTGTAAACTAGGAAGTGAAGCAGTGGGCAGGGGAGTTGTGAAAACAGGAGTCGGCTCCCGGCCTGCCCACACTTGTTCTAGCCAAGGTCGGTGCTTGCTGTTAAGTCTTGTTTTCAGACTGGCGGGACATTGTTTTGCAGGAGCTTGGGCACAGACCCACTCAGGTGGTAACTGGCCAGCACCCGAACATCGAGGCGCATGGGGAGGCAATCGGTCTGAAAAGAACAGATGGCGGGAGCTGCAGAAGGATTTCAGCGAGAAAGGCCCAGCCTGAGCTTGCTGAACCATGATCCACAGGGCCCCAGGGCACCTGTCTGGACACTGGGGAGATACTGTGATCAGACAGGTGCAAGGTCAAGTCCCGACTTCAGCCTTACCTGCATAACCTTGGGTCATTTTTATGAGTGATTAAAAACTGGATATTAGAAGGTGTGTGTTGTTAGACGGATTTGGAGAAGACTAAAGCCTGAAGCCCCGCTCCAGAGTCATCATGTGTGGACTTGGCCAGATCTCTCCCCATCTTTGGACCTAAGTGTTTTCCTCTGTGAATCAGGCATAAAAATATCTACCTTGCAGGAGGGGTGGGAGAGTTAGGCAGGAAAGGAGAGATGGAAAAGCACGGGAGTGCTGCTTGGCACACGGTAGACACTCAGACCAGTTCCAGCATCTGCCTCCCTCCCTCCCTCCTATTTATGGAACACCCACTATCACCCAGGAAGTGGCTAAACACCGAGGGCTTGAGTGCTCTGAGAGGCCCCTGGGAAGTGGACGACAGGGCATTTTCATGTCAGCAGGAAAATGGGAAGCAGGGATCGGAGCCCAGGCCTAAGAGGTGGGGTGTACTTGAGAGACGGCCCTGATCCCGAGAGCTCTTATTGTCAGAACCTCCTTTGATTGCATGCAGACCAAGCAATGAGTTAAATATTGCAGACAATGGAAGGTGTCTCCTGAAGTATGACAGACAGAAAGGAGAAGGAACAGGGAGGGAGTTACCACTTTGAGTACTTCACTATGTATCAGCCACTGTAAATATTCAGTGAGATGGGGGTGGGATTTTCCCCAGTAGAGATGAAGAAACTGGCTCACATGAGTGAATTAACTGCCTGAAGTCATGCAGCGCGTGAAGGAGCTGGGATTAGCCCAGGTCTGGTGGCTTTTCCTAGCACCCTAGTAAGCCTTGCCCGGGATGTATGCTTTTGATGGAGTGGTGCGGCCCTACTGGCTGCCCATGTCAGCACACGAAGGACCCTGAGAAGCCTTGCTTTGGGGTAACTGCTTAATTCAGACACTCTCCCCCTATCCCCCGCATATTAGATCAAGGAACCCTGCTTTCCTCACACCATGTGCAACAGACTTGAAACTCCTTTTGGAAAATGACTTTAAAGCAGAGGAAAAGCAGAATTGCTACCAGGTCCCTTTTGGAACTCACTCTGACGCTCTGCCTGCAGAAGAGAGTTTGTAGACCTTCCTTCACTTTGACTCCCTTGGCCAGCGGGACAGCCCTTTACTCCCATCGTATTTCATTCCGCCTTCCCTTCAGTGCATAGGAAGAGCATCTCCTGATCAGAATACAGTAAGTGGGCTTCATTGTCACTCTTGTTCCCGGCATTTAAAGACCACAAAAGCAGCAATTCCAGTGGGTATTTAAAGGTGGGTGATTGGAAGGCAAATATTGTTTAAGTGGCAGGAGTCTAGGATTTAGAGTCAAAGAGCTAAGTCTGGAGGTCTAACTCCAGGATTTATCATCTATGTGATCTTGAGCAAGTCACTCTCCCTCTCTGAGCCTCAGTTCAGTTCTTTGTTCTCTTAAGAGGTTTCAACAAAAAGAAAATGAAGAGACAGTGTTCACAAGAAGTACAAACTGTAAAGTGCTACATGAATAGTTTTATCCTTACTAAGTGTAATCATCAACCTCACCATCCCAGAAATGAGTCTATTGCCAGACTCGTGAAAGGTCTGGGGACTTGGAGGCAACTTCACGGTGGCTCTAGAGGGCTGTTCATGCAGCTTCAAGGTTGGCTGGCCCCTCTGTCCAGTGGAGGGGAGAAGCCATCTGGGGGCTGGTGCAGCGTCTCATGGAGCATCTTGAAGCATTTTGATTAAGAGACCATTTCCGGAATTCAGAGGACTTGTTTCAACACGCAAGCATCAAAGTCAACTTGGGAAAGACAGGAATAATTAATCACAGCCCTGTCTTGGGCTGACCAAGCGGCAGATGGATTGATAAACCTTTCAAAGAGGAAGGTATTCCCAAGCAGGGCTGCTGCGCCTGGCTGCCCCCCTGATTGAGATTTGTGAGCACAGATAAATGTTTTCCCTGCTCACTACAAAGAGTGGGAAATTGCACGGGAGTCGAAGGGCAGGGCGATGGGGGGTGTCCTTTCATCTTCCATTGGGTGGGAGAAGACTGGCAAAGCAGGTCCCACACACCTCTCCCTCTCCCCCAACTCCTAAGCCCAGCTGCCTGGGCCGTGTGTGTGTTTGTGTGTGTCTGGGTGTCGATGTGCCAGGCACTTAATCTGTGTGACCTCACTGAATCCTCAGAACAAGTAGATATTATGACTCTCATTTTAAAGATGAAGAAATGAAGGTTCAGGGAGGTCAAGGTCACCAAACAAGTGGCACAGCCAGGAGCAGAACTTACCTGCTCCACAGCACTGCACAGCCAGGGAGAGGTGGGGGCAAAGGGAAGAACAGAGAAACTGAGCCCAGGAAAGAACGTGCTTGGAAACGAACGGCAGTGGATAAGGTGTGATTTGCAGGGCTGAGATGGAAAAAGACCATAGACAAGACCAAACTCTTCTGAGAGCCTCTGATGTGAAGTTCAAGGTTGTCACCTACTTATCTGGTGATCAATAAAGGCCAAACAGTTCCCACGCTGCACAGACCCCCAGCTCCTAAAAGGTCCTATTGTATTATTCTGGAATTGTCATTTGTGTTCAGACATCCTGTCCTGTTTCTAACTCTTGGGGACCCATCACAGCCCAACTGTACATACTGCAGCGAGGAGGCGAGCCGCCGGCTATCTTCACTCCTCCGTCACCTCCACACGGAGGTAGGAACTCGTCACCAACTGAAATGGTAACTGAACCTCTAGAATCCCCACTTCTGGGGCACCAGGAAGCCAATTCCAAGTTTCTTGACCAAATACCAAGTAAATGCCGGCCCCTGAATGGCCAGGCTATCTACCAAGAGTCCCTGTGGTTGGTAGAATTGGGTCATTCTCTGGAGCTTCAAGCATTCTGGGCCCAGCATGGGTCCTGGACTGGGGGACTCAGCCTCAGGATCCCTGACTCACTACTCACATTCACCATTGATTTACTTGTGGAAAATCCTTCAGGACCCTTCTTGCAAAGCATGAAACTCCACACAGGCTGTGACTCCCTGAGCCCTCCTTGGAAATACCTTTTCCTTGTATCACTGATCAATCCATGGGGGAATAATTAATCTCTGCACTTAAAACCTCTGTATAACCAAGGCTCCAGTGATTTACCAAACGTCAGTCTTCATCTAGTGCTATTGTTGGGTAAGCTGGGAGAGCAATAAGCCCCTTTAGCCTTTGGCCTGACTTCTTTGCCCTATGACTCCAGGGATTCCTTTCACTAGGAACAGGGAGCCTCGGAAGGACAGATGGACATATGGCTGAGTCCACCTTTGTCACATTGCCCATCAATAGCCTTAGCCGCCCCCCCCAACACCTTCCTGCTGGCATTACCTGTTTACTGGAAGGCATGTTGGTGAGCGTGCCGATGCTGCTGGTATCCGTGACCACCATCGCAGACGGAAACCGGGAGGTGTGGGAATACTGGGGGGGTTCCTGCTTGTGTGTGTACACTGGGGAGACAGTGAAGACAAGTTAGGGTGCAGATCACACGGGTGTTTGCCCAGCCACAGACTCCCCATCCCACACCACAGCTCCTGTTTACAGCCCCACAGGGTGGGTCTAAGGGGGTAGAGGGAGTGACAACGTTTGGGAAGGCGGTATGATGTGATAAAAAGAATGGCCATGTGTATAAATCCTAGCTCCCTAATCAAATTACTTAACCTCAGTTTCCTCACCTGTAAAATGGGAATGATACCTGTTACAGGATTAAAACAAATCATGTTGGAATAACTTTGTACAAAATAACTGAGCGGCTTTGCAGAGTGCCTGCTATGTAGTGGTGGACAGCACTTCTGTGCTGGGATCACTTCTACTCCCCTGACTTTCCATAAAGTGTCAGATGCCTAGGCATCAACAAGCCGCTGGCAGGCACCTGAGATTTTAAGTAAAAAAAGGTTCCAAGTAGCTGCGAACATGAACAAGCTGGCCAGCCCATGCTTACCCTTCCTGCCGTGGCTCAAGCACCAAGGCTCATGCTAGCCGCTGTAGGTGGGTCACAAATTGTAATTACACAGGAGTAATTAATGGCATAATTCTGGGCTGTTCCAGTTTGCACTCAAATGACATCACAGCCTTTTGACGTCACAGAAATGATAGACAAAGGATCATTATCTATCACAGAATGATAGATAAAGGGAGACTGGATTCAAGTAAAACCTCCAGGAGCATGTGACTCATTTTTCCGTTTTTCTAGTATTCATACAACCAGTTTAGAACCTTTTGACTCATGCTAGTCATCCATAAGATTTATATAAATTCCAGGTCACATGACCAACTAAGGAAAGCACGTGGATGCTTGGCCATGAGGGAGGACCAGCCTGTTCTACCAAGGGGCACTCCAGCAGGGAGCAGGGGTAAAGGTCACTGCCAGCCGCCTCCGCTTGCCCTTCCACAGAGGGAGGCTGGGGCCCCACAGGCTCTCTCTCTGTAGCAGCTGGGCCTGGGCAGTCCACAGGTCACTGGTGGCCAGTCTCTGTCTGTCCCACCCAGCCCTGGCCACTGAGGAATCCTGCCTAGTGAGAGGACAGAGGCAAGTGGGGAACATCCTTTCTGGGTGGATGGGAAGTGGGGCACACGTGGTCCCAGACTCTGCTACAGGCTGTGGCAGATTTGTTTAGAAGCTACACACACAAAAAAATGTGATTGGAATGTGAGATGGTGCTTAGAAACCAGCTCTGCAGGCCTGAGGCGGGCGAGAGCCCTGAGGACAGAAGAAGGCTGGACTTGACCGTTCTTCCTGGGGTCCACAGCGCGGCCTGAGGCAGCCAGGGGAGAAACTAAAAGCCTCTTCCCCATTCCCGCCTCCTTCTATTAAGGAGTTTCTTACTAAACAATCACTTGCATTTCTGTACCTCTTTGTTTACCAGGCACAATTCATACCTATTTTTACTTCAGCCTTATAATCGTTCTACATGCATATTATTTCCATTTTTGGGATGAAGAAATTGAGGCTCAGAGTGGCTAAGCAACTTACCAGCGGCTACACAGCTGGTAAGTCTCCGAGCCAGGATTTAAATCTAGGGCTGTCTGACGCTAAAACTATCACTCAATTCCAGAGACTTCTCTGGTACGCCTATGGGACTATGTCTGAAGCGGGGCAGCCATCCTTTCACAATTTCTCCCTAAACTTGTAGGCCAGGAGGTGGGGACCTGGGCTCAGGGTTGGGGAGGGTGGCAGAGATGTAAGGGCCGGGGTCATGGGCCCGCAAGTGGTTGAAGAGTAGACTTAGGGTAGGTACACAGAGAAATAGCCTCTGTATATGGGGCAGGAACGCCAATGTTCCTTGTGCAGAATGGCACGCTGGTGGTAATTTCCACCTAAGTTCATGGTTCTCTATTTAGAGATGTTTGTAAACGTAAGCTTGATTAGAGGGGTGTGTAAATTGGAGGGCACAGGGATTCTAAAAGATTCTTCAATTTCAGGGAAGGCAAATTAGATGTAAATTATAGGCCAACTCTGATCATGGGGATTTTGCATTGAGGAGGCTAAGCTGAGGCTCCTTGGGAAAAGGTGCTGCAGTTGGCTGGTGACATCTTTCGTGGGTGCCAGCGTGGGCAACTGTGACGCGAGCTTCACATATATGATACCCTTGCTCTCAACCTGCAGTTCCCCTTCAACCCGCCACCGGAAATCTCAGGGGGAGAATAGACAACAAAAAGAGGCACAGCCCCATAAGCGCATGATTGAGAGACTGTCTTGGTTGATGATGGGTAGGGAAAAGTGACCAAACCAACATGCTTCCAAGAAGGTTCAGACCCAGACCGGGCAGAGGGTGGCCGCCGAGGGCCCCGTGCACCCCCTCCCCAGCAGGCCTGGTGGTCCTTACTGTGAGGGTTTGGCAGCTGCGTTACCGCCGCCATGAAGGGCTGCTGGGCCATGTGGCTGCCTGGGCTCTGCTGCATGAGGGGCTGCTGGTGAGGGCTGTGCAGCTGCTGGGGGAATTGGACGGGCTGCAGGGCTGCCAGGCTGCCAGCCACACTGTTGATGACGGGGACGCTCTGTGCTTGGGACGTGTTGAGGCCTGTGGGAGCAAGAGAGAAAGATCAGACCTGGAGTCAGGGATGAGGAGAGGTCAGTGGATGAGAATGGTCATTGACTGAGCTCTTGCTGTGTGCCAGGCACCGGGCTGAGCCTGCTACACGGGCGAATGTATGGGAAGTGATTTCACAGATAAAGAAACCGAAGCTTGGTGAGATTAAGTGACTTTGCTTAAATTCCACAGTGAGTTATGGATGGAAAGGATTTTAAACAGATCTGACAGAGGCCTAAGAGTCTCCCAAAGTCATCCTGTGGCCTCCCAAACTTAGCTCCCTGGAGGCTATCAGAGCCCTGGGAAAGCTGAGTCAGCCTGCCCACTCCATCCAGGCCGGACGCTGAGAGAGGCTTGCCCTGTGCCCTCAGGGCAGAGTCAGGGGTGTCCACTCTTAAGGTGCAGATTATTGCCCAGATCTGTCTGTCCACGAGAGGGCAGGAGTGTGCAGGGACCCACATTTTGATTAAAAAAAAAACACACAAAAAACAATCTCCAGTCCTAGGAATATGAAGCCTGAAGACCCTCATTTACCGGACTTACACAAAGACCTTGAGGGAGGTCAGGCGCTCGTTTCCTTGACTGTATCAGAGAGGGAACACAACCAGTCTAGGACATGGGCATATCTTATCTGACAACACACGGCTTGTGGCAGCAACTGGACAGGTATGCGAAGGAGGATGTAGTAAGGGAAAGGTTGGCAGTTAGAGTGGGTCTTGCCATCCTTCTGTTCTGGCTGTATGAGGGCCTCTGTGTTTCTATACTGTCTCTTTATCCTGAGTCCTCTTTAGAACCAGGGCCAGCCTGCAAAGATTGGGTCCCTGCTACCCACCCAGCATCTGCTCCCTGGGTGGGAATCTAGGGAAGCCAGCTGAGGCAGGGTGGGAGTGGAGACAAGAGGATCAGAGATGAGACACCCCAACCTCTTTTCTTTGACCTTGCTTTGTGGGAAATGGGGAGAAGAATGGGATGCAGAAGGAAATCCAGGGAAAGGTCTCCTGTAGGCAAATACAGACGGGACACCTAGAGAGCCTTGCCTGAGGTGGAAAGGGTTCCTAAGCAGTCTCACAGAAGCCCCCCGTGGAGACAGCACAAAGACCTTAACAATTGTCTATGAAGAGCTTTAGCTGATAGTGTTATCAGGAACCTAAAAGGAGAGACCCCGAAGCAGTAGTGGAGAGAGAAGAAGCCCTGTCCTGGCTCTCCTGGGGGGTGGGGAGGGGTGGGGCCCTCTGATCTGCAGAATGGTGCTATTGCCACTTCCCCAGGGGCTCAGCTTCTTGCTAAGCCAGGGTCTCACCTGATACCCTGATATCCTGTTTCCCTCTCCTACTTATGGTCTCAGTCTCCTAGAAAGCCCCATGGATTGGCCATTTTCTCAGGAGCCCATCACCACTGCTCTTTGGGGAAATCTCTGCCCAGAAAAGTAAATTATCCTGTCTGGAGTGGACGACATTTGACAACATAGTTCTGAAACCTGCCTGTGCTTTAGAATCACCTGGGGGGAGCTCTTTAAGAAATACACATTCCTAGGCCCCACCCAAGACTGAATGAGTCAGAACCTTCAGAGGTGAGGCCCAAGAATCTTATTTTCAACACAGCCTGTGATCCTGATGTGCCTCAGTTCCAGGATCGAGAGCCACTGATGTCATTCTAGCTCCCGTGGAGTGTGACTCTTGGCCTTTACATCTGTTTTCTGGGCACTGGTTCCTGCTTAAGAAGCACGCTATCCAGCTCAGGAGCTGAGTAGAGAACAAGAAAATGGCACTGCCAGGTGATTTGTCATCACGTCCTCCATGGGCCTCTGCACCCCGAGGCAGGACGCGTGTACTCAGCAGGACGAGTGGGATAACGGAGGATGACGGCAGTCGGGTCCTCAGCCTGCCACTCCGTATGGTAGGACCACTGTGTCTCAGTCCAGTTTTCTGGCCATCTTCCCTGTTTCTAATGCTCCCACCCCTCCAAATACATACACCCACATGCCCTTCTCAGGGTAATGGCGCTCTGGTGTTGGCCATCTGCAGTAGGAGAGAGTAAGAGTATTGTGAGAAGGTAGAGAAGTATGGGTGGAAGAAATTAGGAGGGACAAAACTGAAAAATGTGGAGTAGTGCCAGGGAAATTTTTAGTTCAGAGAGCGCCTAAGGAAATACGTAACTGTGTGTGTGCCAACCAAAGCTAACGTGGGTAGAAAGAAGGTAAATCGGATGGTTTGTATATCATTTTGGTTATGGAAATAAAGAGGTGGGATATCTTACCCATGGGCATTTTACTCAAATGTCCTGAAGGCAAACTGGCTGGTTTCAGGTATCCTATCTCATTTTTATCTCATTCTCGATCCCTGGCATTCATATGTTTACCATACTCCTGGAGAAGGCCCAGTGAAAAGGCAGTACATTTAAAATAATTTCTTATTTTATAAGTCCTCCAAAGGCTTTTCCATTCCCATTTACCTCTGCAAAAATAAATGCAGAGTGTATCACTTTCCAGATGGCTAAGGATAGAACAAGAGCCATACATGCTCATTCTGCCCAACTCTGTGCCTCCCATGGGTCTAGCCCTGTTTTGCCCTCAAAAAAGCTCCTAAGTCATCCTCTTCAGAAGGGATCCGAGTTGCTACCCCAGCTAGACCTGATCTAAGGAGAGAGGAGAGGAAGAGGCAGGACAAAACAAGGAGGTGGTCAACACAGGCATTCAGCCCCAGGGAGGCCACAAGGACAGAGGGCAGTACCAGGTTGAAAGAAAGGTGAACAACATGCCATTGAACACATCTTACTTCCCAGGGTTAAAAATGAAGGCTGAGCCTGAGCTGTCGTGATAAAGCTAAAAATACTCTGAAAACGGTTCACCTTTGAAACCCTGAGAGAGGCACGCACAGACAGCCCACCTCAGCCTTCCCGTGCCCTGATGGCCTGTCTGTGATGGGCACAGGCTTCCTGTGGAATACAAGCCTCCTAGAGCTTGAAGAATCCCGCCTTCCCCAGGCATGGGCTTAAGTGACATATTCCTCCTTAAAGACTCAGAGATGCTATGACAGTTCCCCTCAGAGTTCCTTCTCACTCTGTTTTCCCCACTGGCTAAAGAGGTCTCCTGACTACATGGAATTCCCCATTTAGAAGGAAGCCTATCAGGTCTTCCAACACAAAGAAACATTAGCACAACCTCCTGGAAAATCTATCATATGCTCAGGAATACAAATGAACACTAGGAAGAAGTATAAGCTACAATACTACATCCATCCATGTTTATAGACTTAGAAGCATGTCTACACACACTGTCATTTGAGCGCCTCATCAACCCATTTTACAGACGAGGAAACTGAACCTCATAAAGGCTCAGTGATTTGACCTAGAAGGCATAGCTGGCATGCCACGACCCAGATTCAACTCCACTCCATAATTTCTCTTGTTTATGGCTAAACAATCCAAATACTATTGAGGAGAGAAATGAGGATCTAAACAAGCTGACTCAAATCTACAAGTGGTGGGTGAGTTTGAATGGGGTCTTCTAGAAACCATTTTTTAATCAGTTGACCCACTTCCTATGTTTCTTTCCCCTGCTCCCAAGTTTTTCTGACCAAGAACAGATCTTACTTTGTGCAATGGCCATGACTCCAGAGAGGGGGGTCATGATGAGGTTCTGAGACTGCTGGGGATTATGGTGGGACAAGCTGTGGATGTTCGTCAAGGTGCTGACGGGGGGCAACCCACCTCCTGAGACTGAGATCTGCTGGAGAGAAAGACAAGAGCAGCGTGAGTGCAACCGAGACTGCAAAGCTCCAAAATGACATGACTTAGCAATTCCTTGGCACAGCCGATTCATGGATTTCTTCATTCATTCATACACTCAATAACAGTTATTAAACACCTACTGTGGGATAGGCACTATTCCAGGTGCTGAAGATAAAACAGTAAGTAAAATGACCAATAATCTCTTCCCTGACGGTGCTGCTGACGACCTTGGAGTTACTAGCCTGCTTTAGAGAGTCTTCTGACCTTGAGTATTATATGATTGCTGCTTGCTTACTTTGGAAGTACCCTCTGTTCTGCTCTCTGCCTTCCATATGATGGGTGCTAAAGACACGTAATGGCTAAAAATAATGGCTGAAGAAATGTCCTGGGATTCCCCAGTGAGAGCAGACGAGGGCCCAGGCTGGAGCCCAGGGAAGCTCTCACTGACTATGGGTCGTGTAAGCACTGCTCATGTGTTAATTCACAAACCTTACTACAGTCACATGAAGGGGATACTTCTGCCATTCTCAATTCATTGATGAAAAAACTGAGGCTCAGAGTAGATATATGTAGGTTGCCTAAGAACAACAACTAGCAAATGGGACATCTGGTATTCAAACCCAGAACTAACCCTAGAACTCAAGGCTCACTATTCACAGAGGGCTTTCCTTGCCCTCGCGGTCACCACCAAGGGTTGGGGGACGTCAGCCATTACTGGGCTTCCCCAATTTTTCTAAATCTTCATTATTCACAAATTTTTAAATTTTGGTCAAAGATCTGATATTATAATGACAAAGCCACTAAACAAGCCTTGGGCCTTAGGCATTCCCATTTTATTTCACCATTATTTTTTAATGACAGATGAGTAACAGAAAGCCACTAATTTTCATGTGTTTACTTCATACACGGCCACTTTGAATCCTTTTAGCTAAGATGGAATCTTTCCATTTATTCCTAATTAATGTCTTTCCCTTATTGATTTTCTTCATTTTTCCAAGCATATAATGTCATTACAACTATGCTGATAGGGTCTCTTCCTTGTTAATACTAATATGTGTACATGTCATACTGTATTGGTTGGAACTTTCTAAAGAATATTAAATAACAGCTGTAAGAGATGTGCTTTCTCTGATTCTGATGCTATCAGAAATACTTCCAATGTTTCCCCATTAATATAAGGAGCTACCGGTTTTATGCACACACACACACACACACACACACACACACACACACACACACTTTTTTCATAGCAGAGGAACTTACTATTTATATTTTTAAGATAATTTAAAAAATTGTTGTTTAAGAAAGACATCCCCCCACATTCTGAATTAACCCAGACATCATTAATGGCACCAGGAACACTGAGAGATGGCTGCATGAGACGTTTCCCTTTTCCCGTCTCTCATTACTCAGAGCTCCTCAGATTATAGGCCTCACACCAGTGCCCAGGTAAGACACTATCTCCTGCCCTGCCCTCTGGTCAACCCCACAGCTTCCAAGGTTAATTTGAAAAAGAAAGAAAGAAAGAACCAAACAGGTTTGTTTGTGTTTTTAAAATGAGCATCGAGAAATGAGTTAGAGGTCACGTGACCAAGGAGGCATTCTGACCACATCAAACAAGAGAGAACCAGCCCTTTCGCTAGACTTGTTTTTCAAAATGTCAGAGTCATAAAAAAAAAAAAAAAAAAAATCAGTAACCTGCCTTTGGACTTCCCTTGGGTAATACAGTCCTTGGAAAAATCAACGGAGTGACAGTAATCTCTTTCATTCCAATGTCTGATTTTAATGGTGAAAGAGAAATGTGGATGCCAATGATAACACCAGCTTAAATGGGTGGGCGTTAAGAGTTAGTCAAGGGCTTTCGCTGCTTGGCTGCACTACATGATGACTGTACGCATAGGGAAGGCATTCTTACGATTGCGCCCGTGTAACAGATTAAGAAACTGATCCCCGTGGTACAGATTAAGGAACTGATAAGAGTTGGGAGGCTAGCTCCAGTCACTTGACTAGTGAGGGAGGAAGCCGGACTTCAAACCCAGTTTGGCTGGAGTTTAAATCCCATCCACTTACTATTTTAGGGTAACTTCAGTCAGTTCCTTCCTACTCTACAATGCCACCATTATTTTCTATTTGCGTCCAGGACGGACAGAAGCCAAGGAGCCGCCAAGGCTATCAGTCCCGATCCTTGTGTGATAACCGGGAGAGTGTGAGTTCATGAATGCCGTTGCAATACTTTCACTAGGGTAAGTGCTTTCCTGCCTGCAACCTGTGAGGTTAGTCTTATCATCGCTATTTTGCAGACAAGGAAATGGAAGTTTAGAGACATTAAGAAATGTGCCGGAGAGTTGGCTATCTGCCTCCAAGCCCTGAGCTTTTCACGGTTAGGCCATACTGCTTTGGTACTGTGAAAGCATCCAGTATGTGCTTTTTTAAAAAAGCAACTTTCAGCGCACACAAACTGCAGCCCTGAACCTGGCCAGCTTTCTGTCAATGCGTGCAGTTTGTGCAGGGGGTGGGGACAGAGAGCGCACAAGAAAGCTTGACGGGATCAGCATTCTTTCCAAAACTAATCCCTGGGGGAGGATTTCAAATGCATGTTCCATAGAGAGTTAGCACACAGGAAGTGAGCATTCCTTGTCCAAGGCTCACTCAAAGAACAGCAGAGCTACAAGCAATCTTCATACCAACCCCACGACGCAGGCATTATTAGCCCTCATTTTACAGATGAGGAAATGGAATTTCAGCACCGTCCTTCCTACTGCTGACAACCAACAGAGCCCAAGACTTGGATACTGGTTCCCGTGCCTGCGTTATTTTTAACCACACTCTGCTCCTGCTGTGGGGGACCAAGACTGGTGATGGGCTTGTTATATATTAACAGAAACCACTCCTGAATTTGGGCAACCAGTGATAGTGACATAACATATGAGGCAGGGTGTTGGAGACTAGTGAAAAGCTGGTCCCTGCAAACAAACTTCCAGGTGTTTGCTAACGATGAAGAGTGCTGTCTTAGTCAATCATCAATCCAATAATATCTGCCCATTAGGGCACTGCCAGGCAGAATAGGAAGAAAAAAGCATGTCTGCAGGTTGCCTGACAGCAGCCCTGGCCTGGGGGAGGCAGGGGTGGGGGGACCAAAGGGAAACCCCAAAGGTCTTCAAGCAATAGGAGCAGAGACTTGGGAGTTTTCATTCACTGAGAAGTCATGATCTCTACCACAAGGCCCCCTTCCCCAGGGAAACCTGGGCAATCCTTACCCTGAACTTGTTTGGGTCTCAAAGTGACTCTTGAGAACTCCTGAAGACGTGTCTTGCTTCTCATAAGGTAGCCGACACAAATTGTTCTTCATGAAGAAGTGGCTTAAGGGATGGGGGAAAGGCAAGGGGGTTGCCAAATGCCTTCCCCAGGAGTGCGCTGTCCTTTTAGTCTACAGAGACCACCACCAGGGAGAGCACTCAGCCCCTGGAATGAGAGCTGGCCAGGCCAGCACTCCCGATGGAAACTACACTTTATTTTTCTTCCAGGGAACTGGGGACTCAATCACCTGTGACTCACCATTCCTGTGTTGCCTACCCAGCACACACGTCAAGGCCTAAATTGGCATCTGCTCCTGGGCCCCTTCCCCCCACTCCGGTCCCCACCTGCCTCTGGGTCAGACACCTTGAGGGAAGGTGTGCAGCTCCACCTTAAGCGTGGAAGCCAGGAACCTGTGGCTCCTCCCCTGCCTGAAACCCAAAGAATAAAGTTTTCCATTTCCTACCCTGACGAGTGTCCTAATGCTTGTTCTCTCCTGCACCTGTGTTGCTAGAAGATTAGAACCTTGAAAATTCAAGTTCAAATAGTCTACTCCTCACCAGGTATGCTAAATGGACATCTGGGTGTGAGCTGTGGTTCTCGATGCAGAAAACTTCATCTAAGGAGAGTAGCACGGACAGTAACATAATAACAGTGCCATGCATTGAATATTTATGGTGTGATCCGTGTGCTGTGTGTTTCCAGGGCTATCCCATGTGTTCTCCCAACAATCCTATTGTTACTACCCCATTTTACAGATGAGAAAAAGACCTAGAGCAGTTCAGCAACCTGGCCCAGGCTACCCAGCTGTGAAGTGCTGGAGCTGGGATGTGACCCAGCTCACTGTAACTTCAAAGTTGGTGTTTCTCCCTCACCCTGTGAGCATCGCCCCACCCCACCTGTCATTTTGTGCTCTGGTCTTCTCTGGCATGCCATCCAAAGTCCTTCAAAGTCCTAACTCAAAAAGCCTTTCCTCACCTCCCGCCATCCACTAAATCCTGACTTAATTCTTCTGGTCAGCACCGGGGGTGGTGGAGAGAAAGAGGGGACCTGTTTCAAAGTGAGGTGCTCCCTGGGTTAAAAATCTCGCTTCGGAGGCCTTAGGGGGGATGAATGAACATTTTATCAACACAAATGACATTGGCAGCCCCAAAACAAATAGTGTCCCACCCAGCTTGCTCCTTTATGAGGCATTCAATCAATAGAATGAGAGCAGAGCTCTGTCAGATTTATTGGCTGGGTTCAAACCGAACACCTCTTCCACCCATCAAGGGCTGGGTCACCAGTTCTACCTTTCCATTCCAACTCGGACAGCCCCCATTTTCCCCTGTGGGGCTACAATGGTTCATTGTTTGAGGCAGGCCTTGTGAGAAGCTGTGTTTGTTTTGCCTCTTATCTTATCAGCTCCAGAGCTACAATGGCCCAGGTGTACTCACCATTTTACCATCAGGTGAGAGGAGATTGTGGCCTGGGTCCAGGCTGGTTGGAGAGACTTGCTGTAAAACGGACTGGCTGGTCACCATGGCGCTGTTGCCATGGTGACTGATTGTTGAGGAGGAAGTGACCTCATTGCTTCCCTGCTGGCTGTAGCGCACTCCTGCAAAACAGGGCAGACCCAACACCACAGCAAACGTTAGCGACACTGGGGCCCCGGGATGCTGACTCAGCTCCCCTTGTTTTTACAGGAGGAGGATGAGAAAGTTGCGTTCTCCACCCCTGTCTACCCACAAGAAATGAGAAATATTGCCGTCTTTCTCTAGGGTGAAGTTGGCATGGCCTCTGGTTGAATTCTGGAGTGTAAGCTTCACGAGGGCAGGACATTTTTCTCTGGTTTTGTTTGCTGCTGTACCCTCAGTGCCTTGGCACGTGAAAGCCTCTCCGTAAATATCTGTCAGATGAATGAATGAACGAGCAAGTAGATTCTGCTCAGTGTTGTTTCAGGACAGTTCTGTCAGGATTTAGGGGTTGAGATTGGCTTTCTTTTCCTGGCTAGGGTATTTTCTTTTGTTCTTCAAAATACCTTCTAAAAATGTTTCCCTAGCATCTCTTGGCTGTGTGGAGCTGCAAGGTATGAGTAGAACCACATTACAAAGAGGCATATGCACAGTGACCCTCGTAAGGGCCGTAGCAGAATGCACCAGTCTGTGTGCGCCACTGTTTTGGCTGAGTCCAAGAAGCCAGTGGGGACACGGGCAGAGGAGGCAGGATGGCCGCAGCTGGGAGTCTGGCCCTGCAACTCCCATTCTTTTGAAGGGTCCCGCCTGGCCGACTCCCAGGGCGTGGGGAAGGCACATCTGCTGGGAGGTAGGGCGGGGGCACTCCTTGGGGGAGGTGGTGCTCAGTGAATCACTGCAGTTTGGTCTGCAAAGGGGGGCAAACCAAGCATGTTTGCAGCCTCACTGCTCTGTCTCTCCCTCTTGCTCAGGGGCCAAAACAGAGGTCTGTGCTCGTGAAAGGGAAAGGGCTGGGCAGAGACCTGGCGACTGAAGGACACTGAAGGGGTTCAAGTCCTGTTCTGCCCAGTTCCCCAAGATGAGCCATCACTGTATAAAGTATACCGATACTGTTGGTCTGTTGCCCCCCTGCCCTGCCTCCTGCCCCCCCATTGGAGCCCCACCATCCCAAGGAGGCTACAAAACACCCCCAGCCCCCTTCCCAGGGTCCCCACAAGCTGCCATAACCAGCAGCTTCCAAATCACTAAGACGAAACTTGCCAAGAGGAGACCCAAGCCAGTTATCCTTGGATTGTCCGAAGGACGTTACCCAAGGCTAATACAACCTAGTGCTTAAGAGGGCTGGGAGCAGACAAACAAAGGCTAGGGCAGGCTTCTGACCTTCAAGAGCACCTTGTTTGACTGTACGTGGCTTGATGTGTGCCCTATGGGCTACTTCTATTGGTTGTTTTTCTCATCCTTGGATTCAAGGGGCTGCTGGTGGGGGTGGTGTTGGGAGTGGGACAGCACTGGAGTTCAGTAGTTATTGGTCTGGGGCCCTACATTTTGGGGGGCACAGGAACTATGAAGTGAAAAAGAAGAAAGGCTTCTATGTCTTCAAACCAACACCCCCTGCCCAGCCCTGTCCACCTCCCTGTGCACCTATCTGTAGCCCCCTGTGTCTCCTACTTACCACCCTCTACTCCATCCCGCTGGAATATATTAGATCCTTTTTCTCCACTCACATTTGCCACTGGGTTCCCAGCAGGATGCTTCCAACAGCTCACAGTGTTGTTATATAGAAGAAGAAAGATCTGAACCTTGCGAGCTCAGAAGGCAGAGCTACGTCCAATGGAAAAGAGGGAGGAAGATTTTAAATCAATAAAAAGAAGAATTTTCTAACAAGGCAGGTCGGTGGGAAGACTGTGGTCTCTGGAGCTAGACAAACTCAGGCTCACATCTTGACTTTGCTCTTAACAGCTGGGTGATCTTGGGAAAATGACTTCTCTCTCTGCCTCAGTTTCCTCTCGTAAAATGGAAAAACTGTTGTCTTCACAGGGGCTGTTTTTGGATTAGAGGCAACATCTATAAAGCTCCTAACATAATGCTAAATAAATGGCAACTCTGTGTGGGGAGGGAGCTGGTGTAGGGATAGACCCCAAGATATTTGCCTGAAGACTCTAGACTTTTAGACAACTTAGTGAAGATTCCAAGTACTGGATGGAACTACTTTCCCATGGAGAATAGTTCCCAAAGAATCCTGCTCTGATGGACCCACCAATACTTTGCCCTGGAAGCAACTTGGGAGAGTGGTCTGGTCCCTGCCCTCTTGTTCTGTCCTTTTAGAGGAACTGGACTTCACCCTGTTTTTCTCCTGTGCTCTCTGACTCCCTGACCAGCTATTTACCTCCCCAAGATGCCCTGCTCCTGAGAGAGTGGTGATAACGCTGGGAGTCGGATATGTTTTCACCTCCCAGCCTGTCCCCATCATCGATTCAGTCTCAAGTCAAACAGACTCTGGTTTTGGCTTATTTAATTTGGCTGAAGGAAGAGGGCCAGCCCTCTGATGATCAAATATGGGTCGCAGGGAGGCTTCTCCCCTACCACAGGCTACATAATTATTTATTTAAAAATAATTAACCAAGGATATCTGTAGGAAACAAAAGACTTCTTTACGAGGGAGCCCTGCCGGAGAGCGTCAAGAGCTTTTTGTTAGAATCCAGGCAGTATAGCCCAAGGCTGCTGTGATTTTCAAACTTTGTTTTCTCCCCCAGGAGAACTTCAATATATGAGCGAAATAAGGGTGCAGCTGCTCTGTTTAAAGAGAGATGGGCCTAGACCTCTGCACCTTCCTTTAGAGACCACTGGCTGAGGGACAGCATCTGGCTGGAGTTAGGGGATCCCCGCTGATCTCAGCTCTGCCCTCAGTGCCCTGGGTGAGCTGCAGCCTCCTCACCTCTAAGCCAGAAGACTGTCTGCTGCAGGATGGGGCTGTTAGCCCCGTGCAGCGGGGTGGGAATGCAGTGCTCTTCAGCTCTAGATGCACCTGTAACCTTTCCCACTGATGCTCCTCTCACCAGGAATTGGGCAATCACTCTGGAGCCTCAGCTACCCTCCTTAAATGGGGGTGTGGGGGGAGGGGGTGTATCACAAGATATCACAAGGTACCTCCTGGCGATATACCAGAAATAGGTGTTCTTATTAGAGGAAGGATAGGCCAGGTCCTTATGTATTTCACAAACTCAGAAGAGTGCTTGAATGGGGAACAGAAGTGGAGTAGGCTCCAGAGCCAGGCGACCCAGTTTTAAATTCTGACTCTGCCATGTGTTAACTGTGTGACTCTGGGGAACTTAACCTCTCCGAGCTTCTGTTTCTTTATTGTTTAACATTTCCACCCCTTAGGTCATTGGGAAGAAGACCAAATGAATTAATGGATGTGAAAGTACACAAACCATGTTTGGTACATAAGTTGCTCAAGACACATCAATTCCTCCTACTTCCGGACTACCTTTCTCTAAAAGACATTTTCAGGAAGGCTGATGTTAAATTTACTGAGCACCTATGATGTGCCAGGTCCTGTGCTAGGGAGCCTGTGTTAAGATACGGAATGGCATCTTCCTTTCTTCCTTCACCATTGCAAGCTTTAAAAAAAAAATGAATATAAGACAAGGGCTCCGATTTAATGTTGACTGGCCAGAGATGCCAGGTTAATAGCCACAGAAGTTCCACAGGAGACATAATAATGCCAAAAGGTGTCCATGCACCTTCCTCTCACTTCCCGGCTCAAGTCACAAAGTAGCCGTGTCACCATCACCAACCCTATGAACCACAGAAAGCTATCCGGCAGCCAGAGGCATCCTAGCTGGAACCGAGAGACATCCCTGAAGCCCTGGTGAGGAGGTGATCGACTTTCACCTGTTCCCAGGCCTCAGCGTCATGGGTGCTGGGCCATTTCGGAATCTCCAAGAGCATGTGAGAGAGAGAGACACATGATCTGGTTTCTATCCAGTATGGTCAGAAGTGTCATACATGCAAGAAGCCCATGGTTCCAAAAAGCTGGGATCTCCATGAGCTGCCTTCTGCACCAGCGCCCAGCACACGTCAGCCTGCTGCAGCTTGGGGTCTCTTTCTAAAACAAAGTCATACCATATGTCCTGTTTGGAAGCCTGTGGTGGCTCTTCACTGCCTTCTGGAAAAGTGCCAATACCTACAACTGGCAGAACTGGAACCTCTGTGACTCCATCCTGCCTTACTGGCCACACCCCTCACCCTATATAGCCACGTCAGGGCACCGGCCATTCTGCACACAGGCCCACCATCTCCTACGTCTGTGCCTTTGCTTATGCTGTTCCCTCTGCCTGGAAAGCTCCTCCCTTCTTCTCCATGTCACATCCTGTAAGGGGGCTACATGTCACCCTCCTCCGTGAAGTTCTCCTTGATTCATTGTGACAGTTATCTGCTCTGCCCTTTTGTGTTTTACATGCAGTGGAGACTCTTCCAGCTAGAGTTGGTCACCTTGTACTATATGCTGATACTATGTTTACTTCTCTTTCCTTCTGAAAGGAAAAGGTGGCTTTTTACTCATCGTTGCATCCTCAGAACCTAGCAGATGGCCTGGAACTGCAATATTTGCTGAATGAAGGAATGACCCTCAGCTTTGGGCATGCATGCCTAGAGCAAGGGAGCATCCTTTCTGGCAGGAGAAAATACGGTCAGTTCTGCCATAATGTTGGTCTTGAAAGTGCAGATCCCTTCCACTTCTATTGATTTATTAGGGAATAATTTGAATGAACATGAGTTTCACACTTAAGGAATTCGGAAATCTGCACCCAGCCACGTGGAGCCACACAGGAAAACGCTAAATGCACTTGTGCGCGCACGCACGCGCACACACACACACACGCACACACACACACCCTTCAAACATCTACCTGCTACCATCTACCATCAGTTCACTGCATTTGCTATTAAGCCACATCCATCCACGTCTGGAATTACAACTTTCCTTCCGATTTCAGACAACCCTTCATCCACCACTTCAAAATAACTCAAAAGCTATAACTCTCCAGCCCCCACTTCACAGGGAAATTTCAGGACTTTTCAAGGTAAAGTGCCATATTTATTGTTGCATGGCATTTATGTGTTTCCTAACCATTTAATGGGTATAAAATTCTGCTGATGTTTTTATTAGATTCTAGTCTTTTTAAAAAGTGTCACTGAAGAAGTTTTCGAGTAGTGTGTCCTTAATTCCATTTTTTCTTGTCCCATAAGCCCTGTAGTTTTTATTGCATGACTTTGCAAAGCACAGTGGTTTTTATGATGCGAATGTCGGGCTCTATAGAAGTGGCTGTGCACCTGTGTTCAAGGACAAACATAACTGCCTTACAGGAGGACCCCAGAGAGGAAACTGCTCAGGGTGTAATTAACCACAGAGAGTTTCTAGAAACCTGTGCTTCAGGGTTTAGCACTATAGCCCAGAGAGTCCCGGGTATCTAATTCAGCTCTCTAAGAATGTCTAAAAACAGCTGAGACCCAATTCCACAATTCCAGAAATCAACAGCACACCAGTGTATAGACACTTTAAACTAGTACTTTCTGTCTCTCTGTCTTGGTGTCTTGGGCTGGTCAACTTTTGAGCCTTGGCATTTTTATCTATAAAATGGGTTTATAGATCTTTCTTCCTTAGAAGCCAAAATGATGAACAAATAAAATAAGGTT
Source organism: Phataginus tricuspis (assembly GCA_029783875.1). Lineage (NCBI taxonomy): Eukaryota > Metazoa > Chordata > Mammalia > Pholidota > Manidae > Phataginus > Phataginus tricuspis. The sequence continues at coordinate 10,160,340 of JAQQAC010006923.1, read as the reverse complement.
AGCAACGCACTAGGTTTTCCTGAGAGAGAAAATGCAGGGCAAACAGAGGAGCAATGTCAGCAGGGAAATATGGCCAGCATTGCTTTTAATAAAAAGAGAAGAGGGAGGCGGGCCCTCCTGGGCAATGTGAGGCTCAGCTTGCTCATGTGGCCTTTGGCACTGAAGCCTGAGGGTCCCTTTCACGGGGGTCTGCCAGCAGCACCCAAAATCTGGTGGGATGCCTTTCACCCTTGACAATCTCCTATGCCTGATAATGCAGGAATGCTCCTCTGGCTGGTGGACCTCTGCCAGCGCGAGTGAGCGTCCCAGCCACCAACAGAGTAAACATTACTCAACTAGCCCAGGCTCTGTCACACGCATTCTTCCCCTGTGTTCCTAACCTCATGCAGAGCACAGCCCAACCCTGTTGGGTCTGGAAACTGGGAATTTAAACGCAGACAGAAGGGAGTGTGTGAAAGAGAACGCACTCCCAAAGGGAACAACCATGTCCATCAATTCTGAGCAGACAGAGCCGTCTTTCTTACGAAGCCAAAATGTAGGGTTGGAGAGGGACCGGGAGGAATCCGGCCAGTCTCGATGGGCCTAGTACCGCATCCTTAGAAATCTGCCCACGCCCCCCCCCTTCCCAAACAGGAGTCACTTTCTTGAGGAAAGAGGCTGAGACACAAATGATTCAGCCTGGTGAGCTTCTGAGACACTATTTGGGATCAAAGAACGTGAACAATTCCCCAGCTTGAAATCGGGAACTCCACAAATGACAGCTTTCCAATGAGCACTGCTGCCTCAGTTTCCTCACTGGTAACACAGGACTATTCCCAGTTCTTACTAACATTTCCTCCTCTTGGAGGATAAACATTAATGTTTGCAAAAGAGTTTAGGAGATTCAAAATCTGAAGGCTTGGGAGGAAAAAGCTGATGTGAGATGAAAGCAATTTAAACACTGGGCTAGTTTCAATTCCAGATTTCTTTCTACCTGCGGTGGCTTAGTTAGAAGCCCAATTCATAAGAGGAGAAACACAGACAGGCCTGTGGGGATGGTAAACATTCTTGAACTCAAGGAGTAAAAGTTGAGTGATACTTAAGGGAAGCCCATGAACTGGTTTTCTTATGAAAATCAAAGCAAATGTAACCAAGAAAAGAAAAAAAAAGTCTTCCTTCAAAAGTGTCTTGGCTGAGAACAGAAACTAATGTGCATGGTGCTCCTGAGAAAACTGCATATGTGGAGAGGTGCAACGGAAAGTTTACCTGTCCTCCCCACAAGCTCCGCCTGGGCCACCATGCCGGGACCTTACCAGAGAGAGAGTCTCTGCAGGCAAATATCAGATGGTTTGCAATGAACACTTTTGCCTGGAAACCACGCCTGCAGGTGAACCTCCACTGGGCTGCACTGGAGAACTTGAGAAGTCCTTACACACCTGAGTGTTTCATGCAGCCTGCCTATCGGTGTGTCACAGATGCCCATTTGACAGAGTGGAAAGCTGAGGTTTGAGGATGACAAGGTCACTTTCATGACCTCTTATTAATGGTCTCCCAGCAAGTCAGTGGTGTTCTGAAGCTGACCTTTCTCCCTCTTCCCCCTAAGGCCCCAGACTGACTCCAGGTATGTTGAGCCTCCCATTATGACCCACAAATAGTTTGAAATTATTTTGTTTACTTGTTTCTTGGCTACATCTCTCACTGGAATGCAAGCCCAATAAAGGCAGGACATCGCCTATCTTCCCCATTGTCTCTAGCACCTTGCGCAGAGTCTAGCCTGTGTTGGGCATGCAATAAGTAATTGTTGAATGAGTAACCGAGGAATGAATGACCTACACTTCAAATTGGCTGGAGGGCTCCACATTCCCTTCAAGATGTCGAGTTGAGTGGTAGAGAAGTGACAGTGGTATACACTTATCCTCTAAGTGTGCTAAGACACACTTATCACCTGTTTTTTCTGAAGTTAGCAGGATGCATACATTTTAAAGAAGGAAGAAGGAGTGAGAGAGGAGAAAAAGTGCTTAAAACAATCAAAACAGAAATAGTGTTGACACATTTGAGCAATTTCATGTTTCAAGGCAAGAGGCGGGTGTGCTGGGGAGTGAGCATGGTGAAGCAGGGCTTCCTTTCATGCCTGAGATCTTGGACAGGGCTTTGTCTAGTGTGAAAAGGGTCAGTGGGGTGCCTGTGGGGAACCTAGCCATTCCTTACTTCCCGAGGTACAAGAATAACTCCCACTACCTAGGATGCTTCAGGGGGGTGGGAAGGGGTGCGTCCATTAGCACAGGTGGACCATTTCCAAAGGTTTGGAGGTATGGGTGGGAACCCCAAGTTTACTCTCACTGTATTAGAACCCAACCGTGGGCCTTTGGGTTATTCAAAGAAAGGATCCATTAATGGGGATTTACTATGGTAACATGAGTAACTACCTTTTTCTCCAAAGGAAGCTAGGGTAAAACTAAGAAGGGTTAATGGTGGACATCATTAGGCCTAGAGGCTGCGGGGACAGACAGAGCCCCACTGCAGTCTGGCTCCTGGGGTCTCTTTTCTGAGAGGCTGCCATTGCAGGCAGGGCTAATGTGGCTGCAACAAAGGGCCCAGGCTTGGCTGACAAGGACAGTGATGATGCTTCTAGTGGGTCCGGGCAGCAGGGGAAGGCCATAAAACCATCATTAGACTGAGCCACTGGGTGTCTACACAAAAGTAAGGTCCTATAAACAGACATCTGTATTGTGACTGAAGGGCTAATAAAATTGCCTTAGAAAAGAGAGGGTTTCCCCTGTGACCTATTCATAAGCAGGGCCCTACTGGGAAATGATACCCAGGGAGAAGATCGGTTGAGGCCTGGCAAGTGTCAGAGTGGCTTCGTTATGGGCATTTGCCTGGCCAGAGCCCAGCCTCTTGAGCGCCGCTGCTGAGGGCAGCTCCATCAGCTCCACCAGCTCCATCACCGTCATCCTGACAGACGGCCGCCAGCCCCCAGCTCATGGATGCTGGTCCCCAGGGGCCCCGGTGTTGGGCTTCCGCTGGACGGGAGCATCAGCGAGGTGCTCGGGGAACACCTGCAGAGGGCGGGTGGCGGCCCGGGGCTGGGGGGTCTCCCTTCCGTTTCTCCAGATGACTCTGACTTACAGAAGCCAGTCCCTTTTCCAGACCGCAGTTCACACACAGAAACTCAGGAAGAGGTTTCTCTGGCTCTTTTCTTGTCCAAAGGATGCTGGTTAAGAGATTATAAAAGGAACTAATCTAGTGGGATATTAAACTAACTAGTAGAACTAAAATTCGTAGACTAAACTAAACTAGTAAACTGAACTAGTAGAAACTAAACTAGTAGAATATTAGGGGGAAAAAAGAATAATATGTTCTTTGAAAACTTCCTGGTAGCATTTAATATTGAGGGTGTGTGTGTGTATGAACTGTAGACTCTGGTTAAGCAGTATTAATGGAGGTAGAGCTGGATAACATTGTTTCTGGAAGAGGGAAAACATGTTTTAAATAAATTATACATACATTATGTAAAATGAAACTAATTCCATACTCAATTTAACTCTAAAACTGAGTGACAGATTACAAAACAGGGGATTTATGCATCAAGCTTTTGGATGGGAAACCCTCTGTAATAGACATATTAATTCCACAAATCCATGGACTGTCTGCCATGCGCCAGGCCCAGGGCTAATGACTGGAGACGCAGTGGTGAAGAAAGCCAGGTCAGGCTCAGATGCTGGGACAGCCCCCAATTCTACTACTCAGAACACGTACATGATGAACTTGATTTTTAGAGACTTTGGGGAATACCTTCTTCATGGTGAGAGTAAGACTTCCCTTGAACTTGGTTTGTTTTGCTTCCTTTGATAGGTAGGGATGCAAACCCTATACTTAATCTGGCAGTAAGAGTCTCAAAAAGAAGGAAGAGAAGGCTCATTTCTGTTTCTATTTACAAAACATCTATTGTAAAACCTCTTAACCACCTATTTTGTGTACACCTTGCAAACTGGGAGATGATATTTTTCAGAGGTTTTCCACCCTTGCTGAACAAGAACTCATGGGATTTCATTGCCAACCCAGCCCAACAGGTGCTGAACAGAAAGAGTGCTGGGCAGGGCTAGAAGGCACGGGCATGCAGCCTGCCACTCAAAGGCTCTGAAAGTGTTAACCTCCAGCAGTTAGAGGTGTCTCGTTTATACCCATTATAAATCTGTTTATTGTGGCTGGCCCTACCCAATCTGCTGGTGCTGTAAAGCCCTAATGGTCCCTAATAAAGGTGGAAGGCTTCTAACAGCACACAGTTCCTGAAATGGGGAAAGAGTGAGGGAGGGAGACAGATGACGAGCTTCACAACAAAATATCACACAAGCAAACCTCCCTCTGCTACCTCAAGCCAGAGTCCTGGGCCCCAAGAATTGATGCTACACAAATCTCCAAATACCAACCTGTCAGAGCCGAAAGATCCAGCACCTTCATTTGCCAGAATTCTCGAGAAGGTAATCCTCGAGGTAATCCCTGCTCATTAGTGGCTCAGGCCTCGGAATCCTAGTCCAGGGCCCCTCACCCCAGCTGCCACACCTTTCCTAGTTCAGCAAGGGGCTGTCGGGATGAGCACCAACCCCTTCAGAGCCCTCCTGCTCCATCTAGCTTAGGGATGTCCCAGGCAGTACATCCAAATCTTTTAGGGAGTTTGTCAAAACTTCTCATGCCCAACCCCCAACACAAATTCTGATTTTAAAAGGTGTGGGTTGGGGAGCCATGGGCATTTTTTAATGAGTCCCCCGACACCTTTTATGTGGTCTGGGAAGGGGATTTGTGGAACAGATCTTGCCAATGCTTGTGTTTCATTTTTGTTCATGTTCCAAATGACACGCAGGGTTCATGAAAAGGGAAACTTCCAGACTGAAACTGCAAACCACACTCTTGTCAAGAGCCCAGGGAGATTCAGTGTCCTGAGGGCTCCTGAACCAACCCAGTAACACCTTCCTTGTCCAGCACTGGGGGCCTTTCATCATATTTAAGGCTCACAATGGCCCTGAAAAGATAGGTGTGATGGGTCCTAGTTTATAGCTGAAGAAACTGAGGCTCAAAGAGACTAAGTAACTTGTTTGAGGCCACCCTACCAGAGAGTGACAGAACCGTATCCAAGCCCAAGCCTGCTTGGGTGCTACACCTTGCTACCCAGACACACCCATCTGAGTGTGGTCCTGACAAGGGACTGCCTATAACCAGCTTGCACTGGGGGATATAGACTTCCCTTGGGAAGGTCATTAAATGCTAAAGATCGGCTGCATGGTGTTCCTCCAGTATGGGAAGGACGTGCCAAGTACGTGTCCTGAGAAACTTGGCTCTTGACTTCCTGAAAGCATTAGAGAGACTGAGCCTCACCGGCTGAACTGCTCAGAGGCTGAATTCACACTGGTGCCCTTTTCTGGGGGCTGCTGAAGGCAGAGCAGAGGGCAGAGAGAAGGTATATCTTAAGCAGACACATGCTCACAGGTTGAGGGAAGTGGCTTCTAGGAAATCAGCCTTCTGCAGTTTCTGCAGCTTCCCATCCTCACTGCAGGCATTTCACCCTCTCCTTACTGCTCTTTCACCCGAAATTTGGGGGAGATTCCCCCCTAAGAACAAAGGCCACTAGGCTTCTCAGATTTGGCTTCTACCAGGAAAGTACCACACCCCCTCTAATTGGCAGGTTCCCAGGGCTGATTACTATCAAGCAGGGTACTCATGCCTCCTTTAATTAAAGGAGGAAAATGCCCTATTAGGTACAGGAAATTCAGGGTCATTTTATGAACCTGACCTCCTGCTACATGGTCATGAGCTGCCGGCCCCACACCATAATCCGTGGTGCTTCCCACCTTTCCCTTGCGGTTGAGCGTATTTGCAGCAAATGCCTTTGGGATGTCACGGAGCAGTCCTTGGGAGAACAAGAAACCACCTCATACTCAGGGGTGCTACAAGCAGCCACGCTGCAAACACCAAGATGAGTATCTAGCTGGAAATTCTCTAAATTCTCTAAAAGTCAGAATTGAAAGAAACCTCCAGGAGGGACAAAGGGAAAGAGGGGAAAAAACAAACAAATTAAAAATATAAGCCTCTTTAAGGAATGGAAATAGCTACCATTTATGAGAGCCTGCTATGTCCAGGGTGCTTTACATGTATTATCTCATTTAATCCTTCCAGTATCTGCATGAGTAGGAGTCCCCATTTTACACATTGAGAAACTGAGGCTCAGAGATCACAGAAACTTGCCCAGGTTCACAGAGCTAATACAGGGCCAAGTTAAGGTTCGAATTCATGTCTGCCTCCATAGCCCATGATTTTATTGCCACAACCACTGGATACATAAAAGCATTTCTGCAGAGTATCTTCAGTGTATCCTAAATGCTGGAGTTGCTGATGGTTGGGCATCTCTGGCACAGCATTAGGCACTGGGATTTTTAGAAGCTCCCTACTTGCCTCCAAAATGTGGCAAGGTTTAGGAACCGCTGTTGCAGAGCCGGGTCAGCAAACTGCGTTCTGCAGGCCAAAACAGCCTGTGTTTGTATGACCCATCAGCGCTGAATGGTTTTTACATTTTTAAATGGCTGAAAAAGAAAGCAAAAGCATGTTTTGTCACATGTGAAAATTATCACTGATTCAAATTTCAGTCCCCATAAATAGATTTATTGGAAGGCAAGCAGGTTCCTTCCTTTACCAATGGTCCATGGCTGCTTTCATTCTACAAGGCAGAGGTGAATAACTGTGAAAAGAGATAGTATGGCCAGAAAAGTCTAAAATATTATCAGGCTCTTACAGAAAAAGTTTTCCAACTCCTCTACTAGAATTCTTATGAACAGCTAAGATGATAACCACAACTGAGTGCTTCACTTCATACACCACACACACACACACACACATACACACCACAAAATGTTTCTCTTCCCCGTTTGTTCTGTACTTCTCTTTGAAAAGGGGGTAGAGGCATAAGGCCAGATCTGTGCCTTTGCATCAAGCAGTTAGCTTCAAAGACCCTTCCTTGCACAGATTTCTGCCTCTCTCCACACTTTTGGTGCTTAATTCTCTCCAAGTTCCTGTCAGTTCCCATCAAACCTTCAACAAATAGATTCCAAGGGCACTTCTTCTGTAACCTGCAGGCTGGGGCTATGTGCTTTCAGGCAGCTTCCTTCCTCCTCAGAGCTGACTGGAGGCAACAAGGAGTCCTTGAATCCTCTAAGGGTCCTTCAGGGGGATTAGGCATGACCAATAGGGCAGCCTACAGTGATAGGACTCCAGTATCTCCTGGCCCCTATAGCAGCAGCTGTAGCCCCACCAGTACAGCAGATGGGTTTCTTTGTATGCATCCGGGGGTTGGGGTTGGTCCACTATCAGGGGGAGGTTGCCAGCAGAATGCTCTGAAGGCTGGGCCCCTTAATCTCATTAATATCCCGATTGTCTTCCCCAATCTCGAGGCAGCCGATGGGGTGGTACCACAGATAAAATGACCTTCAAATTTAACAGATAAAATGGCAGTCAGATAAAAGTCCCTACAAAGAACACTGGAGCCATGCCCACCAGTGAACTCCAAGTCAGCATAAAAATGTTTCCTAAAACAGCAGATGTGTCCAGGCAGGATTTGTTTCTCTTCTGAACTGAAATAATCTACTATTTAGGGACCATGGGGCTTTTTTACTGTGGGGACCTTTGCCGGGGAGATGAATATTTTTACAACTGCCCTCATAAACCCCCTCCCCTTGTCTGCTGCCCAGGGAGGGGGCGGAGCTCCAGAGGTTAGCTGAGGTGCCTGCCCCATCTCAGAAGCCCCATTAAGTTGTTAAGGCATTTAGTGCCCCAGACAGTGCCGACTGCAAGGGCAGTTCAAATCCCCACCCAGATGGGGAAAGGGTTGTGAGAGAAGGGCTTTGATTTCTTCCCTGGACAGGGTGCAGAAGCCACCTTGGTCAGGGCCAACAGTCGTCAGAGGAGAAGCAGTAAGCCAGCCAGATGGGGAGACCCCTGCCCTTGCCCCACCTCCTTGGCCGTGGTCTCCCAAAGCTTCTCTGCCACTCAGACGGCAGCCACAAGAATGTGGGAGAAGAAGGAACTGCAGGGGAAGGAACATTGTGTGTGTGTGTGTGTGTGTGTGTTGGGTTTTGTGCCTAACAAGTTCTTAGCATCGGCAAAACGCAGAGCAATGGTCAGGGTGTAAGAGCTCAAAACTTGTCTCGGCCCCTTACTGACTATATGAACTTAGGCAAGTTCCTTACATTCTAAGTATCTCACCTTCCTTGACTGTAAAATAGGGGCAAGTATCCAGATCATTTCTCCCCTGCAAGGTTGTTGAGAGGATGAACTCAGATGATGCATCTGGTGCTCGGCCCAGGGCCTGGTACCCATGAAGTGCTCAGGCAACACCAACTGCTATGATCGTTTACGTTTAGTCACAACCCCACCACTGGTCAATTTCAAGACTTCCTTGGGTCCCACAGGGATCAGTGTCAGGGAAAACAGCAACCACACAGTCATCCCAGCCCAGAGTCTGGTTTATCTAAGACCCAGGGTTAGATTCTTGTGGATGACATGGGAGGTGATGTGAAAGGGGATGAGGGGGAGGCAGCATCTGCCGGTTTTCAAGCTCTGCTCTGACCATCAGGGCACCCAAGTCCCCTGGGCTTAGACACGGAGGAACAGAGCTTAGAGGGAGGAGGAGGAAGCGGCCACAGAAGTCAGCGTGTCCTCTTAGGTAAAGAGGGTATCCGTAGGTTATCCTGGAGGGGCTTCTTCTAGCCTCTGTGCCTCACTTTCTTTCCAGGAGAATGAGCCCCAATTTCCTTCTCCAAAGGTGGTACAAGAGTGAGGACATTGTGTGTGGGGTGAAAGAAGGCTGATGGGGACCTCCTGCCCTCGCCCTGCTGTCACAAGGCAGCCAGGTAAGCCTGCTGCAGGCTGGAGCAAAGGGTGCAGTGAGCAAGGCCAGCACAGATCGTGCAGGCGGATCCCATGGCTTAGGCCAAGGCTAGCCCAGCTTCCATCCCATGCCAACTTCCTCCTCCTCCTTGAGCCAATCAATACCAGCACCAGTCTCCAACCAGGCCTTTCCCTTGCCACAGCCCTGCTCTCTGACCTTTTGGGGGCCTTTCTCCTGATTCTGCTCCAGAATGGAGGTAGGGGCCATCACTCCGGGCCTGCTCAATGACCTCAGAATGGGCTGTCATGGGGCCTATAACCAGGGACAGCTCCTGCTGGCGAGAGCTGGAGTGGGGGGGGACCAGATAAAGGCCTTCCAGGCTGAAGATAAATGGCTGCCTGCAGCCTGCTACAGTAACATCAGGCCCCCAAGAAGAGCAAACAAAGGGTGTCCCTGTGACACTCACTGGAAAGATGAAGGCCCATCAGTGGCAGCCAGGCTGGTTCAAAGCCCCAACTTAATTGTCAATTAAGCATGCATAAGGGAGACAAAGCCCTGACAGCCCTGGGCTGCATGCTGGTGTGTGATTGTAAAGCCGGGAGGAGCAGCGCTGCAAACAGCTGATTCTGCTGACAGTGTGTTTGTCGGCCCCTTGTAACCAATCAGCCGCTGACAGAGGCAAAGCGCTCCTCCTGCCTCTCCTATTGTGCCGGACATTCCAGGACCAGGGTCACACTGTGGTCACTGTGGGCAAGTGGGCCACCACGCAGTAAGTGTGCCTGGGAGGGAAGGGGCTCAGTTAGAGAAGGGATGCTCTCCTCTCCAGGAAGAAGGTTCAAGAGAAACGCTTGCCTCAAGGGTGCCTCCAGTCCTCTGGCTCAGATGTGGGTGTTTGGAGGAAAGAGAGGGGAGGGAGTGCGGTGGGGGACTAGGACCTGTCTCCCCAGCTCAGTCCCCAGGGCTGCTAGTGGCACCTCTGGATGCTGGTTTCTCCTTGGCCACAGAGCTCTTTTGGCGTTCTGTGTCTGGTTACAATTTGGGCTTGGTTAGAGGCCATACCTTGGTTCTGGGAAGCGTGATGGGAAGAACACGGGGAGACTCAGACTTAAGCCTTCCCTGAGTGCTGGGCGCCAGGCTGCTGGCTGCTTGGCCCTGGGGGCATTCCCTAGGAGCCCCGCCACAGCTCCTGAGAGGAGGCTACAAGCGTCTTGCACCCCAGGCACCAGCCCAGTGGCCACCTCCATTTCCAGACCCAGGGCCTGGGCACATCTTGCTGCCTCTTAGAAATAATGCCCCAGTGTGTGAAATTTAAAAGGAAATAGATTTCTGTTGCCTGTCAGTTCTTTCCACTGCTACTTGTTTAGTCCTCTGCAACATCAAGAGCAATGGTCATGGTAGTTGTGGCTTATTGGGAAAGATGGTGCGTACACATTCTCGCATTTATCCTCACATGGGCCCTATGAGGCAGGTACTGTTTCTCTATTTTATACACAGGAAACTCAGACTCAGAGAAGTGATATGAATTGGCCACACTGCAGTTACAGGAACTGACCTGGCTGGTTAGATCCAGGATTCAAAACTAAGTCCAGAGAACCTGGGCCTGGACAAGGACTGTCCTGATGAACCCCGAGTGGAAATGTAGGTGGGAAAGGCAGCCACTGAAAATAAATAGTATCTCATACTTATTGCTACGTAAATAACTATCTCTCCCTAAAAAGACACATGAAGCCCTGGAGACGCCACACTGGCACAAAATCTTCCCAAGTAGACAGTAAGCTCCCAAGAGCGGAACACACATGGCTTACTCATCCTTAGCAGGGCGCTGCTTTCCATGGGTATCTGTGCTCTGGGCAGGGCTGCAGTGGGGAGCCGGCAGGCCTGAGTTCTGGTCCCTGTTCTGCTACCATCCTCTGTGGCCAAGACTTCTGGGGACCCCAGGGAATCCACTCTCCCAGTGAGACATACCTTCTAAGACTCTGCCCAGAGGGCTCCCCGGGCTGTACTTTCTATGCCCCCCCCAACCCAGGGTCCAGTTCCTGCTCCTGTTTCTTAAGCCCCGGCTCTGTCTCCTGTCAGTATACAGAATGCCCAAGCTAACGACCCCGTGGTGACCTCACCACAACCCCAGCTTGTCAGAAAGCTGCTGGGCCTTTGTTTGGCTTGCAGGCTCCCTGACTTTGGTGTGGAGATCACAAGTCCCATCACAATAGCCATTGTCTTCTCAATAATGCCCCTGGCCCGCCACGCCTCCCACAGCTCCCAGATCCAACACCGTGGATCCCCGCGGGTGGCAAGTGCTCCAGCCCTGTTCAGTGCAGGCCACATGCCATTTGCCACTGCCCTCTGAACCCTGCTTCGCATTTCCTTAAAGGAGCTGTTACTCTACCATCAGGCCAGTGTTCTTCTGCCCCTCAAGACTAATCCATGCTTTCTCCCTGTGTGGCAGAACCCCTCTTTTCTGCGGGGAGCAGGTTCCAGAAGAGCCCCCAGTCCTGGCTCCGGTTCCATGCTGGCCAGTTGCAGCTCTGAGATCCTTGAAGAGGTGATGCTAGGGCGGCACGGTACTGAACAAATGCTTGGCCATCCCCTCAACACTTATGTCCCCTCCAGGTCTCAGGCCTGTCTCAGCAGAAGGGCAACCAGCAGGCAAGGTGGGACAGGTTTAAGAACCACCCCTAAGTCAAAAATGGTGCTGCAAGTCCTTCCCCAGAGCAGACAGGAGACCAGGCCATACTCTAGCTACACAAGCACGGACCATGCTGAGTAAGCACACCGGTTCTGGGAAGCCTGCTTTCCTGGAAGAACTGAACTCTGGGGGAGGAGTGCTCACCCCCAGCCTGTGCCTGCCGCAGTGCTCAGTTTATAGGCATGCTTTCCCACAGTGAAGATGTATGACCCCGTCCTGACAAGTCACACCCCAGAGCAGAGGTAGTTGGTTACAACTAACCCAGGCTGGGGCCTGGCATACAGCAGCACACAGTAGGCACTCCACCGGTTTTGGCCACTCATCACTGCAAAGATTTCAAGTGACCAACTCCACCCTAACTCAGGTGCAGCACCAAAGCCAAGGAGCAGGACTGCCAATGGAGGGGTCCTTCTCCAGAGGCCCCTGACAGGGCCCTGGGGTGGGATATGGACGGGGACGGGGTGACCCCGGCTTGCAGTTTGCATCTGGCACGCCAATAAGGCAGACTTCTCGGTTAGTCTGACGGCAGCGCTGAGCTGCTGAGTCAGCAGCCACACGACCGGACAGAAGGTGGGCAAGGGCATCCCTGGAGGCCGCACAAAGGCTCAGAGAAAACTGGACCACAGCCACATACATTATTTGCACAAAAATATTCTGGCAACAGGAGGAGGCCAATCCTAGGACCATCACAAAGCATTTCCTCCTCTGAGAAATCTTGACCCAGATGAGACCTGTGGGGAGAAGCAGGGTGGTCAGGCTGCCAAGGCAGAGGGGCCCAGGCCCTGCTTACCTGACAGCTTGTTTGGAGGAGAGGCACTGGGCTGGTGGTGGGGGGAGCCGTGGGAGAGCAAAGGGTTCAGGCTGTGCGTCTGGTTTGAGCTGTAGGCATCCATGGCCAGCTTCTGCCGGAACGCCTCCTCCTTCCTGCGGTTTGCAAACCAGTTGTAGACACGGACTTCGGTGACCAGGTTGGAGCCCAGGCCATGGGCCTTGGAGGGGGAGACACCTCGCTGCAAACATTCTGCCCTGAGAATGGACAGAGGGGAGATGGTGAGTCAGGGAGGCCACGGGAGGCTTGCTGGTGCTCGGCCCCAGACACACAATCACAGTGTGTGTGGGTAGGAGTATGAGGAGGCCAAGGATAGAGCAGGAGCCTGGGAAAAGCCGGTCCTAAGAAAAGACCAGCCCATGTAGTTCTCTGATGAGACGGTCAGGGTGGGGCCATACACAGGTACAGAGAAAACTGTGCTGCCCTGAAAGTCAGGGGCTTAGGCTGCTGGTGCGGCTCCTGGTGGCAAGAGGGGAGGCCGAGAGGCAGGGAATTCTGCAGGAAAGTCCAGACTGGGCCTCCTGACTCCTCCTTATGTTGTTACTCTTCACACCCAACAAAAGGTGAAATCCTTTGCTAGCTCTGAGTCCCTTCAAGGCACTCGGAAAGGACTCCTGGTTTTTGTGGTTCAGATGTTCTAAAAGGGCACCAGGGAAGTGAGATTCCTTATTCACACAGTAAGAATCTTCTCCAAAGGGCAGGCAAAGTGAGGTAAAGGAGGACACGCAGAGGCAGTCGGTCTCCTGTTTCATCATTACCGATCAGACCTCAGTTCCAGGTGTGAGAGAGATTCCCAGACACGACTGGATGCTGGGGCCTCCCATCAGCCGGGGAACAGAGCACAGCCTGAGGACTCTGTGACGTGTAAAGGCCTGCTCTCTCTGGCTGCACCCTTCCACTGCCAGAGCTAGCCCAGCCCAGAGACAGAGTGAGAGCCCACCGGTCTTGGCCAGAGGGAAGAACACATTTTGTTTTAGAAAGTCGATGTTGGAGTCAGGAAGCATAGACAGGAATGAATAAAAAAGATATGCCAAGGATTTCCAGTAGTCTTCTTTAATATTACATGTAATTGTTAAGATACAAAAAGAACTCTAATCGGTGTGGCAGAGTGGAATGACCGGACCTGACCAATTCTTGCTTTCCTACCAACTTGCCTTTTGGACCCATGGATGTATAACACTGGCTTAGGCCAGAGCCAGTCTGTGGCTAAGGGACAGCTTTTCCCTGGTCAGTATGGAGGTCAAACACAGGATTCTTATTTCACTGCCATCATATTTTAGACCAGCATTCTCCAGAGTATCTTCCCTGGAATAAAAGTTCATGTGGGGGTTTTTCCCCCAGAAAAAGAAAGAGTCCATGGTTAACAACCATTATAACAAAGCTAAGTGAGTTTCTTGACTGCAGGACTTCTTAGAGCCTTTAACATATTAATATATGTCATGACTCCTTAAGAGGAAGTATGCATCTGATGTTTCTCAAACTTATGTATTAATTTATATATAAATTAGGGTTCTGTGGAACATACTTAGGGAAACCCTGATTTAGCCACACTTATCTGGATGACCAGTGTCCTACTATCCCAGGACTGAGGGGATGGATCCCGGATCCATATGCTTGCCTGCCTGCTCAAGTGAGCTCTGGTGGCATTACCTGTTGCACTCCTCCACTAAGGCCTCCCTTTCTTCCTTGCTGGGGTTCTTTTGCCGGTCGTAGGCCTGGTACAAGATTTGCTGGGACGCGGGCCCCCATTTGAACCGGTTGCGACGCATCTTCTTGTTGGCGGGCTCAGAGCAGGTGTCATCGGACTGCCCAGGCCCCTGGCTCTGCTGACTGAACTCTGGAAAGAGAAACAGCAGCTGATCCTGACTGCTTTTTTCTGTCATATTTCCAGAACTCTGGACTGTCTGGTTGAATTCTGAAAAGAGAAAGGAGTAGATTTGATAGGGTCTGTAGCCTTCACTCAGCAGACAGACAGACAGACAAAACCCCCTTTATTCCTCTCCCCTGCGCTTTGCGATCTGCAATTGCGGGGAGGCGAGGCAGGGAGGCTCATGACAGACTCCTCACTGCCCGCCTCTGTTTGCTCCACCAAGGCCTCTTTCCTTTCTTGAAGGAGCTCAAACATGGCCAACCATTGTTTTAAGAGCAATTTTATTTTTCACTGGATCACTGGCCCTCAGACAGCAAGCAGCTCTTGAGTCTTGATCTCTTATAAATTGATATCAGGGGGATGAGCTCAGACAAGTGTCAGGTCTAAGGAAAACTGCTCTCAGGGTACAATTTGCTCTTAAATAAAATATTCAGAGACTGCAAATAGCTCTCCCCATCCCACCTCTCTCCTCATATATACATGCTAGGTATCTGCATTATGACGTTATGCCCTTAGAAAAACCCCAAAACCTTTTGACTATCACCTTGCAATACACACAACTGGAGCTGTGTCTTGGAAAGAGAAGAAGCTCTTCAGATCTCAGACAATTTCAGAGGTAACAGGGTGTATCCACACACCACTTTCATGGGGGAATCAGCCCACGAGAGAAAGGTCTCACAGATCTGCCTGTCCATTTGAAAGACGGCAAATACCAAAGACTGAAATCATAGGACCTTTCTAGGAATGGTGTTTAAAGAATTGGAGAAAGATAAATGTAGATGGACTGATGCTCTGTCTGTCCAATTCTCAGGACTCAGGTACAATGTGCCCCTCAGTACATTTTTGTCGAATGAACAAAAGAAAGGTAGCAGTGCATGCGGTGGTGATACCCTAGCCCATCTGGTTTAAACCAGAGTTGATGTTTACTTCTGGAAGAAGAGAGCTGTCTTGCTGTCCTCCTCACATCTGCGTGAAGCAGGGTTCGTCAGGGTGACCGATTCTATTTTACAGATGGCCAAGCATAGAGGCTAAGCGCCCTGCTGAGCGAGGACACATAACAGACTCATTTCCTAACTCCTGGTCCCGTGCTCTGGACCTTGACGTTTTTCTTTCTTTGAGTCACTCCTGCAGGTCTCAGAGGCAACTGGATCCAAAATCTTCAAAGTTGAAAGTCAGGCTACTATTCAGTGCTTGAAGCCCCTACACACATCCTACCACATCTTCCAGTCTATACACACCCCAGCAATGGGACACTTGCTACCGGTCTAAGGAGCCGTTTCTGCTTCGGTCCATTACAAGGAGCAGTGGGCCCCTGATTAGTGTGGACTTAGTAGCCCAGCTGCAAGAGGTGTTGGGCTTTGTTTAACCAGGTTAAGGAGCGTCTCCCTGTGGGTGGACGGAACGAGTTGCTGAGGCCTTTGGTTTGGGCCCCTCCCACTTTGGATGATCCTCCGGACGCTCAGGGCTGTGCTTGCACTGGTTCCCCACAATTCCTTTAGACACCTGACAGAGTCTCTGCCGAGTTTACGGGCAGGAAGTCACTGCCTCGGTGGGATAATACAGAGCCCCAGCCAAGTAACTAGTTCCCTGGTATCTCAGCTCCCCGCCTGTGGAAGGGTGAGCACACTAGACAGTCTTTTAGAACAGCCACCCTAGGCTGGGTGATGCCAAGGGGCAGAATTCCTTGGAGGCCATACTTGTCAAAGCACATTCACACCTCCTGCATTATGTGGGCTTCACAGCAGCCACCTGAGTGCAGTTACTTCATTTTAAGGACAGTCAGAGGAGGAGAGAGCAGTGCTTTGCTCGGTGTGGTCTAAGTGTCTCCCCTTCTCTCAGTGGCCCTGTGGAGTCACCACAAGGAATAGCCAGTGCACCCAGGATCAGTAGAGTTTCCTCATTTGTTGTGGGAAGATGTGATAACAAGCATGTTATCACTATGGTTATCATGAACCATTGCTACGGTGAGGTATTTTACAAAGTCCTCTAAATGTGTCCCTTCATCTAATTCTCACTACGTCTCTAGGCAAGAAGTCATCTCCCTTTTATAGTTCAGACGGGTCAAGTGGCTGGCCCAGGGCCCCATGGACTTGGGGGCAGGAGCCAGGAGATGCCCCTGGCCCGTCGACGCTACGGCCAGCCAGCAGCATAGGCGTCACCTCTCACTAAAAACAAGGCCCAACACTCCACCCACCAAGTCATCAAATCCAGCTTAGGTGGACGTAACGAAACCGTTTTGTCTGTGGTGGGTGTGAGACTGCCTCTGTGTGCCCGCTGCCCTTTGAAGGGACAGCGGCCTACACTGTGTTCAGAGCCCAGCTCATGCCAGGATTTGCCAGGCCGACTTGCCTTCAGATGCTCAGAAACCTGGTTCTATCGACCTCAGGGCCTCAATTGTTGAAGAACTAGACCTCCCTGTGTCCTCCAGCCACTACCAACTCTCCTCCACTTCCTTCCAGATTAATGGGGGGAGGTGAGGCAGAGACTTTTCATTGCCCATAAAAATTAACTTGGAGAAATTGGCTGCAGCAGCCTCTTTGTTAGATGAGGAGCCTGCTCAGACAGGGAGATGCTGCTATGCGTGTAGTATTTGTTGTATTATTTTTAGTTTTGCAAGAAAATTTATCATGTGTCATCCCTTTTTACTCTGCCCTCCCTTGCTCCTTCCACCCACCTGCATTCACTTGTGTCCCTCTTTTATTCATCTCCTTTCCTAATTTTTATCCCATGTTTGTGTATCTCTTTCATCTTTCTGTTGATATTCATCTTTCAAGAACCGGTTCAAACGGTACCTTCTCTAGGAAGCTTTCTGTGGCAATTTAGCAGTTCCTCTGCTGCCCCTTGTGTATACCTTTATAACAGCTCTTAGAAAGCAGCTGTCACTATTTATTCAAACATCTCCTCTCCCTCATTAGGTTAGGTAGGTAATCTCACAGCCTAGCACAGTGCTTGGCACCTAATAGGTACCATATAATAGTTACAGAATGAAGGAACACTTCTGCAGCTTTATGTTTCATGTGACTTTAAAACAAGACAATAATAAAAAAAAATCTCTTGCAGAGACTTGCATAAAATGTCCCTTTTCAAGCAGCTTGGGCAACTTTCTGGGGCTTCTGTCTTTTTAGAAGCTTCCAGCTGGCCTTTCACGCCTCCCTCTCCTTTCTGAGGGAACCGCCCATGAACAGAGAGAGGCAGCTTAAGCCGGGACTTCAAGTGAGGCTCGGATCGGAATGAGGGCAGGTCCCAAGGTTCTCTGCCCTTTGGAGACTGTGCCTCCTGAGAATTCCCTTGGATTTTCCAGGAATTATGGAGAGTTGTTTCATGTCAGAAACACAAATTCTTAAAGACCTAGTCACCATGAAGGTAGATCAACCTGGAGCTTAAACTGGGTCTCTTCCTCCAAGCAGGAAAGAGTTCTCACTTTGCTTCTTCTAATCTATCTATTTAATGCTTCCAATAAAAGAGCAAACAACCACAACATGAGATGGATGCCTAAAATCATTCCTTCCACCTTGAAGGCCTTTCTAGCCCATGGAACACTGAGAAAATAAACACTGAAACAGTCACTTCAGAGTAGTGTGTGACAGAAAACAAGAGTGATTTTTAAAAGTGGCCATCCAGTGAAAGGGAAAAAATCTGACCCAGAAAGCTATGGAAACTAATACCTTGACAAAGACAGAGAAGTCCATGGCCCAGAAGACAGTATGTGGGAAGAGTGAAAA
Source organism: Phataginus tricuspis (assembly GCA_029783875.1). NCBI lineage: Eukaryota > Metazoa > Chordata > Mammalia > Pholidota > Manidae > Phataginus > Phataginus tricuspis. Next base: position 10,142,379 of record JAQQAC010006923.1, on the reverse strand, counting down.
CTCATACAAAATATTCCTAGGAAAAGGGCCAGATTGAAATAATGAAAGTATAATGTAAAAGTATACTTTCCTAAAATAAAAACTGTAGGTCATTCGTACTCGTGTCATTCAAACACAGTTGGAACTTCCCTAGACTTCAAAACAAAAATCTCTCAGTACTGCTGAATGGAAGAAAGGGATGGAAAGGAAATCTGGGCATGGGTAATGACAAAAACTGACTGATCAGAGTTCTAAACGCAGGCACTTTTACTGGGGCCTGCCTTAACCAGAAGCAGCTCTTACATTAGACAGGGTCACCAGTGAGCTCTCAAAGCTCTACTCATTTTGGTAAATGTGAGTCAACAGCTGACATTGCTTCAGAACTCAATGGCGCCCCCCAACCCCAAATAACAGGGTCATGTTCTGAATGTATCTATATATAGAAATATTTTCTATTTCTTATACTCTTTCCAGAGGGGAAGAAAGTAGCAGTAATAGTGGTCAATATTATTGATTGCGACGTCTTTCTTAGGAACTGTTATCTATGGTCACATATCAAGGGGAGCTGCTTGGCTTAATTTGGGGATGACATTCCCCTGTTACCTACTTGGTTTCAAAGAGAAGAATGTTGGAAGCAGGGACCATGAAATTCAAGGGATGCTGCCCACACTGAGGGACTTGGCTGGGTGGTAAGGGACCAAGGGAGAAGAAAATGATATAAGCCAATTCATCATATAGCAACTATGAAGGCCAAGTCCACCTGCCAGCTCCCTTACGTCTGCTAAGTGCTATGCAGGCCTTCTCGATGAGGGGGGAACTGAGGCATCCCACGGGGTCAGAGTCAGGGACAAATTCATTCTAGGTTGAGGCAGAGGTGGGATTAGAGCACTTACGTCGGAGGATCTCCCGTTGCTTCCGGACATACCAGGTGTACAGGGCAGCGCGCTTCTGGGTCTTCATAGGGGTGCCTTTGTTGAGATGCTGGGAGAGGTGTGACTGGTTCAGGCCAGTGACATCGACCACCTCCCTCTGCGGAATGTTGTGTTGCTGCATGTAGCCCTTGATCATTTTGGCAGCCCTCCAAGGGTCCTCACTAGACAGATAAGCAAGGGGTTAGGATGCTAGTAGACGTCTGGGAGAAACATTCTCTTCCTAGGGGTTTTACCAAAACTCTGACCTTCACCTATTTCTCCACCTGCCCAAGCTTCATCCTTGGGGGAGATGTGAGGCCAAAATAGAACCCAAACAAAAGAGGAGATGAAAGTTCCTATGCAGTACACTCCATCCCTTTTGCCTCTGATTAGGAAGGCAAAGAGGAAGATGACGTCCCATCCGCAGGAATGGGAAAACACTACCAGCGCGAGCTCTCATTAAGCAGGAAGAAAAGTTCCGGTTTCATTTTGCTTTCCTTCATTTTCCTGGAATGTGAAAAACTAAAAGGCAGAAGGTCCTCTGGAAAGTGGAGATGCCATTAGCTTGGGGCTGGGCTGGCTGAGCCTACAAATGATAGGGGCAGAGCCGGTTTCTGAATTCACCTAGACCTCTGCCACATTATTTTCCTTCTGGACGGGTGTCTCAGTTTGTCTTACCAAATTGGAATAGAACATTTGTGTCCACCTCCTGAGAAGCAAGGAGGACTTCTTGGCAAATGTCAAACAGTCTTTAGAGCTTTAAAAAAGTTTTAAGAAATGCAGTGATGTTCTTCCCTGGAACTGAAGAATCACTCCATTGAGGTGAGGCAAGTTAAAAAAAAAATTCTCCATAGCCCCGCCCCCCCATAAAACCTAATGGGGACAGATAATTTCAATTTCTGAATAATATATTAACAATCCCAAATGCATGTTTTCCTCTATTCTTACAATTCTTCTCTGATACCGCAAGAGTATCTGGAAGGCAATGTTTCTCATAAATTTCAAGCTTGGGATGAGAACTTGCTTATACTTTTTATTTCTCATAAATACAGGAATGCAAAAACTTCTTTAGAGCAATGTATTAGTGCCTTTGGATTTTATTTATTTAAAATGTTTACAACTTTGCCAATATCTTTGCTTGCTTATTGAATCAGTGACTTAAAAGTGAGGTATATAATTTAAAACAAGAAATTAAGAAAATAGTGCACAATATAGAACAAATGTATTAAAGAAGTAACACATCCACATATACTATGTGTTTAATGCAGCTACATATTTAACATAAAGAAAACCCCAGCATCCCTTTACCTATGTTAATGTGTATAACAGCCTGACAGAACATGAAAAATTATATCAGATGAAACAATAAAAATGGTATAAAGCAGAGGTCAAAACAGTGCTGCAAATGAAATTACCAATTAATTTCTAAATGGTGTCTACGTCCGGTAAAATTAATTTTGCTTAATGAATCTAAAAATCTAGTAATTAAACTGAGATTTTTGTAAGCATTTACATTGTGATTATTTTAGCAAGTCTTTGATATTAAATTCGAGAGAACACGGGCTTGGATAGAGATGTTCTTGAGAAATGCAAACTTTTAAGATAAATTATATATAAATCAACACATTTCTCATGTATTTGTAAAGGTACTTCCAAGTAATACAAAAGTAACAACAACAACAAAAAACAAAAAACGAGAAAATGTGTTCCAAACATGGAGAACTCACCTTGAGTAAGAAAAAAATAATGTTAACACTTTGGACATAACCCTGTAAACATCAGCGGTCATTTAAAAGCTTATTTCTAGCAAATATATCCACAGATGCTTTTAAGGTAAAAGAACGCTTTCAACAGATATGAACAATAGCTTCGAAAGTTAGAAAACATATTTGGATTTTCAAGGTTAATATTGCTTTAACAGAGTCTTTTCACTATTTTTGTTGTGTTTAAATTTCTTTACCTGTGTTCATTTTGTGTCTAACAAACTAGCAAAATGGTGTGTTGCTCAAAGAGCGAATGGTTCTGTGGGAAGAGTGAATTAGCTTAATTGGAAAGGTTTAAAAAAAAAAGCCGAGGGAATCTCTATAAACCATAGCAAAGCTTTTAACCCGCATTAAAGGACTGGAGTTGGGGGTAAGATGGCGTAGTTATACCTTTAGAACTCTGACCTCAGAATTCAACCGCATTCACCGGGAAGAGCCCGGAGACCCGGTTACGATTTTTAATTTGAAAATACAGTTCCCTTCAGAGGCTTCCAACTCCGGTAAATAGACGGGTCCGCAGGAACGCGCGCGGCCACTGTGCTCAGAGCGCAGGTGTCAAACGCCGGACCTCCGCGCCCGCACAGGCCAGCGCTCTCCTTTTCAAACAATGACTTGGCTGCCCACGAGCAGAAAAGCCCTGGACCCCAGCACAGTTCGCCGCGCGTTGGTTGAGAATCTTAACTCCGAGTTCGTAGGGGGCGGCCAACTTTCCAAACGCCACGGGCGCGCCAGCCTGGAGCCCGGCTTCCACCCAGTCCCCGACCTGCCTTTCTCGCATTTCTCTTCCCGGAGGTATAAAGAGCGCCCGGCCGCTCCAAAAAGTGACTTTCCCTGTACTTTTCTTTCCGCCTTAGGGGAACAGGGTGGGCAAAAAGGGGAACGCGTTGTGTCTAGCGCTCAGGAACCGACTGTGCCAGTGACCTGGGAACCTCTACCAATTTCTTGAAAAATTACTTTAATTAAGTCCGATCGCTCCCGAAGGTGGAGGAGGGAAGGCAGCACCCGCCTGGGAGAGGGAGAAAAACCTCGGGGTCTGTCCAGCGTCCCCACCCCAGCGAGGTCTCGGGCCTCTAGCCTCCCACCCCGCCCCTTTGGAGCAGAGCGCTTTGCAGGGGGAAGAGAGCTGAAGTTGGGGCCCCGGGGCCCGGCCTGCACACGTCGGCGGCCCTGGGGCTGTGCGGGCTGCTGGGCGCTCCCGCAGCCCGGGTCAGGCGCTGCCGGGGCTCCGGGCCGCGTAGCGGGCTTGGCTGCAGCGCCGTGCGTGTTCTCTGGGAGCCGCGAGCCGCCCCGCGTCTGCGTTTTGATTTCCTTCCCCCTCTAAGTCGCGTTTACAACTTCACCAATGAATAACCCGCCTCTCTTTTCAACCTAATCACGACTCTGTGTATCTTTCTGTTGATGATTTATAGAAATAAATTAATAACACCCTAACTCCACGTGCTACAGTTTATGTTACATCTCTGCTGCGTCCAGCCGTGCGCTGGGCTGGGTGCGGAGGGGCGCCTACGTCGGCTCTGATTCCCAGATTCTCCAGAACCCGGTTAGAAAGCGGGTGCCCGCGGGCAAGAGGATAGTCTAGGCCTAGTGGGGCCCCGGAGGCAGGCGGCAGGAGCTCGGTTAGTCCGCCAGGCCCCTGTCAACCTCCAGGCCTCCCTGGCGCCCCAGCCACTCTTCTTCCGACCCCTCTCACCCTACTGCGCCTGAACCCTGGCCAGGGAGAAACTGCCGCCACCCAGGGAACCCGCGAAGGAAGAACCTCAAATCTATGAATTGCAGCAAAATATTTCTGGGGAAAAGAAATCTAGAAGTCCCCCTGATTGTCTCTGCTAGAGAGTCAGCTGCCGGGTCCCCAGATCCCAAATTCACCTGCAAGGTCATATCCCAGCCCAAACTGCAGCTTCGGGCTTGCGACCGTGGCTACCAGAGTCCGGGACGCGACTCGGTCCTGGGCCCTGCCTTGAACTGCGGCCCTGAAGTGTCCGAGGCCACGCGAGGGGCTCCGTCCTGAGGCGGAGTGGTCGGGAGGGACTGGCGGTCTAAGGGAACCGCTCGGCTCTTTGGATAATTAGTAACCAGCTGTCAAAGCCCTAGGCCGGTCGGCAGGCCCAGCGAACGATCCGGACCGGGTGATAGACTGCCCGTCAGCACGCCTGAACTCCCCGGGGACCCCAGGTATCCACGGCGAGATTAGGAAACACCCTCCTTTCTCAGACTGTGACCAAATCCTTTGCGAACTAGGGTCTTATCCGCATTTGCCCCTCGCTTGTAGATACGTAGTTTCTTTTGCTCCGTGCGGGTCCACCCTGACCCTAAAACATGCAAATACTACTTTCGCAAAACGAAACGGCTTTGGGGATTCCGGGTAATCCTGGGGCCTTGCATGGGCCCCGCAGACGGGAGTGCCCACCAGAGAACTCGTCCCCCAGATCCCGGCCCCGGGTGCCGCCAGCCCCTCTGCAAAGAACAGCAGGACGTTGTGCCCGAGACCGGCCTGCATTTTTCCGGGCTGGAGAAGCGGTGCCCGGGAGAAAACCCTGGCCTGGGATTTGTGCGGGCCCAAGCCTCTGCTCCAGGGAAATCGCCACTGGTTCAGTGCACCCACTTGCACCTTCACTCGCGTGGGCACACCTCCGGCAAAGGGCTCCGCAGCTCGGGTGCTCTCAGGTTGAGCCCCAGTCCGACCCGGAGGGCCCCTTGGGTCCAGGGCGCTGGCCTGGGCCGGGGGAGACGAAGCCTCAGGGCTCCGGGGACTGGGAGGGGTCCAGGTGTTGGGAGAGAAACGGAGCGCCCCCCGGGGGACTTCTCTGGTGGGAAACAGGCTTGGCGAGAGTGGTCCGGCGCGGTGTTGCTCAGGCCCAAGGCCCGGGGTTCCAGGGGCTCGGGCGTGTACTCCGCACCTTGGTCCGCGCCTACCTGAGCATCCGGTCCACCTCTGCCCTCTGCTCCGCCGCCTCCTCGGTGTTGAGAGCCTGCAGCTCCTTGAGGATGGGAGGGGTGTCATAGTCGTCCCCGTCCTCGGAGCCCTCGTCCCCGGACAAGCGACCCTTGGCGTGACCGTTGGTGAGAGTATGGAAGACCGGCTTGGTGTCAGGCTCGGCAGCGCTCCCGGGGGACAGGGGCAGAGTCTCCAGCTTCACCCCAAAACTCGGGGATGGTAGCAACTCCTCCAAGGCCTGGACCAGCACCTCCTTGGTGACCCCGGAGCTCAGCAGGGCGCTCAGGAGTTCTTGCTGGAGCGACGTGAGCTTGGACACCATTTTCCAAGGACACAAAAAGAAGGGGGTGAGGGGGTGGGTGGGTGCGAGAGAGGAGGGTGGAGGGGAGTTTCAAAAGCGAACCCCAAGTCCAGGAACCCCCCCACCCTTCAGCCTCCAGACACCTGTTACTCCCCGGGGTCCCGGAGTCTCCTCCGAGAGGAGTCAGAAAACTTCTAACTTGCCATGATCGCCACCATTAGGCCATATAAGATATGCAAATTAGTGGGGAGGGCCTGGCCATCGGCAAGATGCAAATTGTTGTGGGGAGGGGGAAAAGCTAAGGGAGAGGGTGAGCTGGAGGGGCAGACTTGGAGAGCTGGAGACCCGGGCAGGGAGCAGGGCTTGCCAGGGTCCATTGTACTCACGCTGGGGGGGCCGAAGATCTTCTTGCACTGGTTCTGTTTATCAGCCAAACTTTAGCTGACCTTTGGACTTGTTAAGCAAGTAGCTTGCAGCCTAGCGTGGAGGGCTCCGGGTCTGTTCCACCGGCTGCGGGTCCGGTTTTAGTCTGGAGAGAAGAAATTGCACTTCGGGGGTTCAGGTGAGAACTGGAAAAAGTTGGGGTGCTATTGGAGAAAGGAGGTGGAGGAGGATACGAAGAGTGAAGAGCCTCCGAGACGTCCTAACCGCCGCCGGTGGTGGGCAGGGAGAGATGGACCGCTAGGGAATGCACGCAAGGGCCTGAGGGAAGGGGCTGTCAGGCGGGGTGAGTTCGGATTGCAGGGACCCCAATGAATTCTACCTGGGTTACAGCCCCAAGGCCTCAGCAGCCGGGCCTGGAGGTTTGGATTTGAGAACTCCAGCTCGCAGGGCGTAGGCAAGCGGGAAGGAGGCCGGGAGAGCCCTTGGGAGGAGACGCGACTAATTAATGGCCCGAGGGAGTAGCCAAAGTTGAGCTCCCCAGCTGGGCTGCCCCAGCACCCAGTCAGGCCGGGCCGCGGGGACCTGCCGCCTGGGCCACGCTCTCCAGTTTAAACCTGGAATATCAAAGCGCCTCTGCTTTGGGGACAAAACTAGAATGGCGGAGCCCCTTTCCTGGCAGTGAAAGCAGAGCTTGCCTGCAGCAGCGTGGACAGTTGGAGCCGCGTGTCCCCCGGGCCCACTGATTTCTGGTTTATTGGCAGCTCCAGGCCACAGCGGTTCCCGGGGCCAGGGACGGTGCTCGGCAGCCGCGAGGTCACGGCGCAGTAACGGAAGGAGGCGCAAGTTGAGAAGCAGCCAACAAAGCCGCTGAGGGAAAGAAGTGTTTTTCCACCCCTCCAGGGCCAGGAAGGGCGCGGGGAAGCTTTCCGCACTATCAGAGTTTCAACTGTGTCTCCCCGGGATGCCCAGGGGGAAGGCAAGAGGCTTGAGGCGCCCCTAGACCTACAGGCTGAACCCGACCAGTAGAAGGACAGGACAAGGGGTTTTTCTGGATCCACTACTGGCAGACCCATAGCTCCTGGGGCAGAGGGCATCCCCTCCCCCACTGCAAGCCTCAGTTTCCTCACCTGTGCAATACTATGCCTACAGCGCAAGGGGGGCGTTGTATACATTAAATGAGACCACCTGAGAAGCCCCTTGCTCTGGTAACAGTGTTCACACTGTTTAGTCCGGAGAGGCAGCAAGCAGTTCCCAGTAATAAAATCTAGCACCGCTTAGGGTCCTCAGAATCAAGAAGATCTAGCCCTGGAGTTGGGGGGACTTGGAGATTAGGGACAAAACTTGAGAACCAGCAGGGAATTTGCAAAGGAGCTTCTAAGCAAATTCTCCTACCTTTGCCACCTTTAAAGGATAAGTAAAAGGAAGTTGGGGTTAGTTTGAGGAATTTCCGAGTGGGGGAGGAAGGGTTAGCAGCTCTCATCTGCTTGATTCAGCATCAAATCCCCTCGGTGTATGGAGGCTGAAACCCCACATGTGACTGACCCAAGTTAGGCTGCTAAGGAGCTAGGCTGCCTGTTTTAAATTGGGGGTCTGCTACTGATACTTGGACTACCTGCCCTGGGAGCCAAAAGGAAGCAGGGTTGATTGTGTGTATGGAGCCCTGGTGGAGACTTAACACTATCTTAGTCTCTCATTCCCTGAGAAAAGGGTAGTAAGTTCATGGAAAAGAGGGCCCTTCATTTCATCTTACTGTCTTCTAGTCCTTGCCCCTCACAATTCAGGCCAATGGGAGAACATTCTCAGCCTAGCCAGCTCCCCCCAAACAGGATAATGAAGTGTTCGGAGTAAATCTTCCTGGAGAACAATCTCTTTTTCTGTCTCTCACTTGCTATCATGAGAGAAGCAGTCAAGTGTAACGCTGATCAGTTTCTGTGTTTAGCTGGGAAAACCCATTAAAAAACCAGCAATCACTTCCCTTTTAACAACAAAGCTTTGATTTGTGGTTTCAACTACCATGTGTCCAGTCTGACTCTCTGCTTCCTTATTCCTCAAAATTGAGGTGTTAGTAAACCTATTCTCCCCCCACCCCAAGCCAACGATGTGAATGTACAGCAAGTTTCCCAGAGTACAGGGAAACTTCCTATGAGTGACCAGAACCGTCTTCCAGCAACTTCCTGTATCCTCCTGCCCAAATCTACCTTGTGTGTGCCACCTGGTGTAATGTGTTCACCAAGCAGCTGCAACTGCAGATCTGTGAACAGATCTAATACCTACCCCTCCCAAAAGAAATTTAAAAAGAAAAGTGTAGGTACCCCAGTAGATAGGATGTGGGTCCTAAATGCTAAATGAGTCACCTTACAAAACCCTTTGGTTAAACTTCCCTCAAATAGAGGAAGCAGAGCCCAGTGGAAATACTCTCTCTTTATGCCTCACACAAGACAGCATGGGGATGAACTGACTTAGTAGCCCCATTTTAAGGATGGGAAATGAGACATTGTAAGGAGGAGGCTTAGAGCCCCTGGAGCACATTAATGGAAGGCCTGAGACAGGCTCAGGACTTTTGAGCAGGACTTTAGGATGAAAGAGAAAGGGGTCCTGTTCCTACTGCTTCGGGAGGTGGGAAGTTGAAAGAGGGGTTTGTATGAAGGAGAAGTGGAGGATCCATAGCAGAGACTAAAGAGTAGATGCTGAAATCAAACAGACCTAAATTTGGGTCTCCGATCCACATAACCAGCTGTGCCACTTAGGCACATTACATAATCTTCTGATCCTCAGGTCCTTATGTGGAAAATGATAATACTCTACTGTGTTTTTGTGAGTTAGTAACTGCAGGTCCCGGAGCATGACAGGCTCTCACTTGTTTAGAAAGAAACAGCACCCCAGGAAAACATGCAAAGGAGTGAGGCAGCTCATCTCTTTGGGCTCTTTTATTCCCAGTTTCTTCAAGAGATACGGAATTTGGAGAGACTGTATCAGGTTCTCCCACTCAATGGGTCTGCAGTTCAAATTCCAAGGCTGCCCGTGGGAAGGGCAGTTCCTGGTATAAGACCATTTAAGACCCAGTGGGCTCATCACTCTGTGATGAACATTCTGAACATCATCTTGGAAATTTCACAGAATGGCTAATACGGTTCTTGTGGACTCAACTCTCCTACAGCTCCCCTGCCTGAGTGGTAGTCCTTTTATGCTCTTGTGCGCAGCCTTCCCTCTGTGCGCCATGGTCGCCCTGCTTTGCTTACAGCGGGGACAGCCCGGTCCTCTCCGTCCTCCACTTCCGCACTTCCCGAGGCTTTCCCAATGATCTGGCAGGCTCTAGAAGTCCTCAGCATGAAACTGTCTCTAGAGTGAAGCATAAATACCACCCTCTCTCGGTCTGAAGGAGGTTGGGGGCCTTATCATTCCAGAGCACATTCTGGACTATGAGGTTAGGAGCCTGAGGCTGCAGTTGTGGATACAACACTCCTTTCTGGCGACTCCACCTGCCGAAAGGCTCTGATGAGCCCCTTTCTCTGGACCTATAATTCTGCTTTTGAAAAATGGCCAGTTGGTCTGGATGACCATTTAACTTTTCTAACTTTTCTGTGATTTGAAATTCCCAAAGAGCCCCATTTACCAGGTGTACATTTCTAGGCCTTCAGGCAGATGGTGCAAGAGCTCAGATCACCCTTGTGCAATGCTGGCCACGGGGCTCTTGACCTGCGACAAAACACAGCACAGTCGGTCCACAAGGGCAAACACCATCTCATGTCTTGCCTCTGGTGCCTGGACAAGTGCCTGACACATAGCAGATGCTCAAAAAAACACCTGATGCACAAAGGAAGAAGCGATCATCTCTCTAAGGATGATTGTTGTTTCCTTATTTGTACTTAGTTGTCAGCAGTGGAGGTGTGGTTTAAAAAGAAATGCCTTTCTTAGACATGAAAAGTATGTGCTGTGTGATCCCCTTTATATGAACATAAAAAACGGGAAAACTGACCCATGGTGATATAGGCTCAAACTGAGGTCACTTCTGGGGATGTGTTCACAGGGATGAGTGATGAGGGAGCTTTCCGGGGTGCTAGAGAAATTCTACGTGTTGATCGGGATGACAGGCACTTTCTCAGACTACACACTGAGGATTTGTGCATGTTGCTGTTAAGTCATAACTTGGTAAAAAGTAAATCCCATAAATAATTCCCACCTGTAAAATGTAAACAGTGGAAGTCACCTCCTTACTGCCCTCCCCTCCCAATGTTTCCATCTGATGTGTGGCCCTCCGGCTGCTTTTCCAGTCACAATGTATAGTTTATCACCATTAAAACCTATAGACTGGTATATTCCAGGGGCTGGCAAACTTTATAAAGTGCTAGACAGTAATGTTTTAGGCTTTGTGGGCTATCCAGTCTCTGTCACAACTACTCAACTCCGCTGTTATAGATTGTGCATAAATATGTGTGGCTGATAGAGCTCTGTTTATGAAATCAAAGGGCTGGCTGGATTTGGCTCATGGGCCATAATTTGTCAACCCCTGGACAAAGCACTTATACAGGTAGAGATCCATAGAGCTTAGAGTCATCCCAGTTCCCTTCCTCATCCTGGGGATGAGAAAGCAGAAAACAGATTCAGGGAGGAGAAATGACTTTGCCAAGAGGTATAGCACACGGCACTAGGGAAATCCTGGTTTTGGAGCCAAATGGACAGCTGCTTTCTCGGTATGTGGGGGGGTGGGGCTTTGGGCAAGTTATACATAAATGGTGGTAATAATGGGATTTATGCCTCATAGGGTTAATGGAAGAATTAAATCAGATAACAGAAAAACACCTTGTATGGGGGCTGGCATAAGCAGGGCCTGGTTTGAAACCAAGTGCTTTGTCAGTCATAGCATATGGCTCAGGGACTCCCTCCCTGCAGCCTTCTGTCCCTCCCTCCCTGCCTTCCTTCTAGAATACCCAGCTTCTGGCTAAGTTCATAAACACTACCAAGTGTCTTCTATGTGTGAAGTCCTCTGGGGAGAGCTCTGAGGTAATAACAAATGAACACGGAAAGATCTCAAATCCTACCAACCCCAGCCCTCAGTTTCCTTCCTAGAAATCCCTTCCAGCTGTGGGCTTTTATTTCCCAAACATACTGCTATCAGATGATCTTTGCCAGGGAAACTCCTAAGGGCAGAGATTTCTTTCGTTTCGAATTAACAACCTACATCCTTTTGCTGGGTCATTTTTTAGAAATAGGGTGTTCCTGGTAGCTTGTAAAAGATTAAAAACTAGCAACCTAGTATGATATTAAACTAATAAATACTATACCTAGCATAGAGAGCCTGCACTCCTGAGCAATAATCTGTTCCTCCTACTACTACAACCATGAAAAGTGGATTGGCAGTGGGCCCAGCACACAGCAGGTGCTCCATAAATGTTTATTGGATAAACCACATGGGTTAGGCTATGGTATTTAGAAAAAAAAGAAAAGCAGTAATCTTCACTGAACTTTCTTGGAATTTGTTTCCAAATTAATATGCAAGTTAGTTAGCAAGGTGCCGTTGCTACATTCTCTCCGTAATTCCTCCCCACAAACCCGCGAAGGGAGCACTCTCATCGCTGCTTTAAGGATGAGGAAACGGAGGCACCAAGAGGGCAAAGCCTGGCCTGGGGATCAGCACCCGGTTCTCCAGTGGAACCTTGGGCTTGAACCAAGCGCCTCCTAACCCCACACCAAGTGCCTCTCTTCCAGCTCTTTTGCATCTTCCAAGCCCTTTATCCACCCGGACAGAGGGGAGAGCACTAGAGACCCCCGAACAGTCCCGGCACTGACAGAAATCTTGTGACTGTGTAAGAGAGATCAAAGTCTTTCCTGTCCAAGAACACACCTGCCACATAAGGAATTATAATATTTGTACAGTGTTTTATGGTGTGCAAAGAGCTTTCTATTTTCATTTGATCCTTCAAAATAGTCCCACAAGGCAAGGTAGATATTACCATTCACATTTCACAGATGAGGAAACTGAGGCTAAGAGGAAAATGTAGAGCCTTCTGAATGTAGGCTCCACAACACTGTGCTTTATATGACAAGATTCACACAAGGTGCAGCCATGGAATAGGTACAAGACCGAGGAATAAGACATAGCGAGAGACCCCATTTCCACTTCCCATGCCCTGCTCGAGTGGTGGAAACGCTGAAAGGGGCCAGGAAAGGCACTGGGTCCAGCCTATGAGTCAGGAACCACTAGCCACTTGGTGTTACCCTGGGGCTCCCCACCTACACCTCCTCTCCTCCACCCCTGCTCTGCCTGCTTGTGTCTGGTCAGGAGTGTTGCCCATAACATGTGCCTTGGGCAGGAGAGTGGCCACTGGGCCTCACATTAAGGGATGGTATCCTTTAATGTTCTGGTCACTAGATACAGACCCTGCTTCCAGGCCTGGGGGTGAAGCCAGGGCTGCTGAGTCAATGCAGCAAACACTTATTAAGCACCTACTATGTGCTGGGCGCTGTGGTAGGTGTTCAGCTATTGAGATGAACAAGATTCAATTCCTGCTCTAAAGGAGCTGGTTATATGGTGGGAGCAATAGACATGCATACATTTCACTTGTACTGCTAATGAGAATGGAGCAGAATTTACAATAAGCACTGTGCTGAGTGCTTTACATAAAGCATCTCATTTACTCCTCATAACAGCCCCATGAGACAGTATTATTCCTACTTTTCGTTTTTTTAACCTATGCTTGGAGAGCTGGAGTTGAAGAAAGCCTGTTGCTTTCACCATGTTGAAATTCAACATCACTGTCTGGCTTCAAACACTTTCTGGTGCTCGCCAAGGGGCAGATGCAATAGGGGAATCAGATTGGTGCTAGGAGTCAGGCTGACCTGGGTTTGAAATCTGTCTTTGTCACCCCTTAGCTATAACCTTGGGCAAACTGCCACTCTGACCCTCAATTTATTCACCTTTAAAAAGAAAAACAGTGTAGAATTTGGCAGGAAAGATAATATGTGTGAACTGCTTGGCACAACTAATAAATAGAAGCAAATGCTAATAAATAGGGGAACCAGCTAAGTTCCATGAGGGCTCAGAGCCCTTGAAGGGTAAGTAGGATTTTGACAACAAGAAGTCAGAGAGCATTTCAGGCAGAAAGAAAACCTGAGCCAACAGCTTAAAAGTCAAACTAGATTCTGCAACTTTCCTGAAAGTTAACTTTACAATTAATGAGCAGCAGGACTCTTTCCTGATTCGTTCTGCCCCTTCTAATAATTGTCCCTCCTCTGAGCTTCTGGGGTTAACTGAGGGCTTACTGCTTTAGGAGGCCCCACCTAACCCCAGGCTGCGTGCAGTGGTTCTCAGCTGAGGGTGGCTTGGGCAATGTCTGGCAGCCCACTTTCTTGGATGGCTTGGGCCTTACTGCTCTGTAGTCATCATCTTGCAATTTTTAACAATTTTACCTTCAAATTTCTGTTTTGTAAATGAAGACCGATGGGCCCTGGAGCATGCCCAGTGGTGGAGCCTCAGCTCACAGGGCCCCACCTCCTACCACCTCCCTGACTTTGCAATGGGTTTTGGGCTCCAGTTCCTCCGTGACCTTGTATCCCTGGCCCTGTCAGGCCTCTCTTTACTCCCATCTGGCAATGATTGCTGCCCTTTGGACCCTTAGAGGGCCTGGCTATGGGCGCAGGAGGTTGGGATAGGGTGCCCCAGCTCTGGGGTGTCTCAGGGCGGGCCATGGCAATGGCTATCCCTGCCCGTTGGAGCAGCAGGGAGGTGACTGTGCGAGCCTTCCACTCACCCCATCCTTGTAATAGCCCTGGGCTGCCCATCTGCTTTGGGTTGGAGCAGCAGCTGTGAGGAGGGTAGATGCCTGGCTTGGCTTCCGTGCCCTCGGCTGGGCACAGCGCAGCAGTCCAGTGGCTGGGGAGAGGTGAAAATGCAGCTGGTGGGCTGAGTGCATGGGGGTTCACTGAGTCCCAGAGAGGTGTCCCGGAGGCCTACCAGGGTCTGCACTAACTGCAGCAAATACATACTCATTTGGAAACATTGTCGTTTCTCATACAATTCTGCAGCAAATACATACTTACAATAACTGGCAAATAAAAAAAAAACAGGAGATAGAGAGAGAGCGTAGGCCATGGAAGAAATGAAAAAAAACTTTACATTTTAGCATCTTTAATGACACTTTTTTTTTCCTACTTTTGAACACAGCATTCCCACATTTTCACTCTGCACTGGGCCCCACAACTTACATAGTTGGTTCTAATGTCTGGAGACCTTTTGTATTGTCATGGCTACAGACTGCCACAGCGTCTAGTGGGTAGAGGCCGGGCATGCTGCTATACAATGCACAGGACAGCCTCTGAAACAATGAATCACCTGCCCTGAGATGCCCTCAGTGCTGAGGGTGAGAAACCCTGGGCTGTTTGCTCCTCCTTTCTGCTGCCGGGATCCCCTGTGCTTCTGTCTCTTGTAGCTCTTTGCCCATGTGGTCAAAATGGCCTCCCCACCAGTCTAGATGGGAGCTCCCTACAGGCAGGGATGCATTTTCATTCACCAGGTTCTAACGCAGTGCTGGCCCATAGTAGGTCCCCAATACTCATCAACTGGACTGGCCAGCAGGGCCTATAAACTTACCTGAACACCTTTCAGCCTACTATTTTGTGTTTGTTGGAAGCCTGAAACCACTTTCAGGTATACTAAGGCACCACATGACTCCATGTTTTCTCTCCTCTAAATGGATTGTAAATACCTGAAGAACAGGAAATGAACTTTGTAAAGTTCTGTGCTGCTCGGTGGCGCTTAGAACAGTTCACTGCATACAGCAGGCACACTGCAAGCACTTGCTTACTAACTTCTTTTCCTCTGCACTGATCCCACCTTTCTGCAGGTCCAAGGCCCAGAATACATTCATTTATTCATTCGACAAACATCTACTAAGCATTTACTGTATGTGAGGTGCTGGAGATTTGAAGATGTTAAAAGCACAATTCCTATCCTCAAAGAGTGCAGGGTGTCAGAGAGTGTTTTCACTCCACAGAGTTAAGCATCGCATTTGCTGAGAAATTAGCCTTCAGAAGGCTAATGATAGCCAAGAGCAGAGAAGAGGTCCAGTGAGCCATTTCTAACGGAATGCTCGCCGGCCCTGCTCGGTCTGGCTAACTGCCGCCTGCAGCACTTCTCTGTCCACTCAGGAACCTGTCTGCGGCAGGCACTGTTCTCCTGTTCTCTGTACTGGCCCTGCAGGGGACCAAAGGCCCTGTCCTCATAGCACTTTCACTCCACCACCCGCCGGAGACCGACGACAAAGCAGCTGGACGAATAAACGCAGGGTGTGAGGGAGACGAATCAAGCAGCGTGGAAAGTGAAGGGGGAGTGTGGGAGACCCTGCTGCAAGTGAAGCCTTTTCAAATAAGCAACAGAGCCCTGAAAAGCGCAGTCAGGGGAGTTTCTCAGTGTGACAGCACTTCTCAGGACAGCGAGCCTCTGTGCCACAGCTCAGGCCCTCTGCCCAGAAATCCCCTTCGTGGACAGTCAAGGGCACTGACTCTAAATAGGAATGAATTGAATAGAGTTACTCAATTTTTAAGGGGCTTTTCCTTAATGCAGTGATCTGAAATGGTTTTCCTGCTTGCTCCTCTCAGTTAAAAAAGTTTGAGCACCTCAACCCCATGATTTGTATTAATTTATTACATGTGCTACCGTACTAATATTTAGCTCATTATAAAGCAAACACAAAAACAGAAAGGCCATGGAGTTCATGTAAATATAAGACCTATTATTTTCATCCTGTAGCCAGTGTATCACCTAGGGCACTCTACTCTGGGGCTCCTGTTCTAATGGACGGAAGTGCTAAATTTTATTTTATGATAAGTGAAAACCTGGCTAGAGGTTACCAGACATCTGCCTTCTAGGAATTTTTTAAGATTTGGAGAAGAGGGGAAATTGACTGGTGGTATAGGATGAGAGAAAGTAAAAAGGGAAGAAAAGGGGGATAATGAGAAAAAGAGACAAGATCAATACATTTTAAAAGGGAGGAAGAAAGATGAAAGGGAGGGAAAGGAGGAAAAAGGTAAAGAAATGAAAGAAAAGAAAGGTAGGGAAGAGAGAAAAAGAAAGAGAAAGAAAGACAGGGAGAGAAAGGCAGGCAGGCCAAGAGTAAAGGGAAAATGTCCCCAAGATGCCTCTGGATGGAGGCAGGGCGGATGCTCTCTGCCCGGCCTTTGACCAGACCCCACAACAGGGTAAGAATGTTCTGTCACAGTCCATGGGCTGGACCTTGGCCTCTTTCCGCACATTCGGCATCACCGGCTAATGAAGTGCACCTTGTTTTCGGGTCCATCTCTCTCACCCTATGTCTAGTTCCCCTCCAAGGCCCTCACTTAGCAGTGGTGTCAGGGGTGATGTAGAGGCTGACCTTTTCCCATCACTGTCCCGTACACCTCATTAACTTCTCCCTGCAGTTGGAGATGACAATTACGGATTAGAAAAGCCAACAGGCTCTTCAGAGAGCAGAGGAATGCTCGGTTTCCCAGAAGTTCCTGACCCAGGAGTCCTCTCCTGAGGGCCATGGGAGACAACCTTCTGGTTTGCAGAGCCACTGAAGAAAGTCATCTTTGAATCTCTCAGAGAACCCTGAGCATTTTTTCCTTTTGAGATGTTTGCTCCAAAAACAAAGGAATAAGACAAGGTGCTTTAAGGTAGAACTGACCAAAGAATACAAAATAAAAGAACACAAAAATATTATACAAAATTATACAAAATGAAAACCCAAGCAATGCTTACTGAGTGAAATATTCCTATTTTTGAATTTGAGGTAGCCCCGGGGCAGGAAACATGCAAATATTTGTTGAATGACTGAATAAGTGAATGGTGAATTTTCACAATAATCCTGTGATGATGCGAGGTGGGTAAGGTCTTCATGCAAGTGGGGAGACTAAGACCCAAGGAACTATGTGCCCGGGTCACAGAGTGAGTGAGCAGGTGGCAAGCTCCTGTCCTCCACCGTCACCAGGGCCCTGCTTCCAGGCAGTCGTCTTGGTACCTTTGGGAAAATGTCCTCGAAGCTCTGGTGATGTCAGTCTGTTAGGTCATAGATACTGAGCACCTACAAGAAGGCAGGCATGGTGGTGGGCATGGGGTGGGGCGGGGTTCAGCCTGCAGAGGGAGCCCCTGTCCTCGGCAGCCACACAGCCCCAGAGGGGCTCCTAGAGCCCGCGATAACCACACTGACCCTCGGGCCTGTCATGTGCACTGTTGTCTTCCGTGTCTCATTAGAAAATATTCTTCTAATGTACCTAAGCATTCACTTAAAAAAAAAAGACTTATTCTTTAATTACAAAACAAATAAACATCATCATATGATCCAGCAAGCCCACTTCTGGGCATGTACCCAAATAAATTGAAAGCAGGGTCTCAAAGAGGTATTTGTGGGTCCATGTCCATAGCAGCACTATTCACAACCGCCAGAAGGGGGAAACAACCCAGCGGTCCATCAGGGATAAACAGATAAGCAAAATGTAATACACGGACACACACACACACACACACACACACACACACACACACACACGCATGCACGCACACACGCACACACACACTAGAATATTATTCAGCCTTAAAAAGGAAGGAAATCCTGTCATATGCTGCAATGGGCATGAGCCTTGAGGATGTTATATAAGTGAAATAAGCCAGTCACAGAAAGACAAAGGTTGTATGATTCCACTAATATGAGAAACCAAGGACAAATTCATGGAGACAGAAAGTAGAATGTGGTTGTCAGAGGCATGGGGAGGTGGGGAGTGGAGGGCTAGTGTGTAGTGGGGGCCCAGTTTCAGTCTTACAAGATGAAGAAAGTTCTGGAGATGGATGTTGGTGATGGTCATACAGCAGGGCAGATGGATTTAAATACCACTGAACTGTCCACTTAAAAATGGCTAAGATAATAGATACACTTTATGTTTGTTTTACCATAATTAAGAAAACTTAATAGACATGACAAATATAGCTGGAACTGTGTAAGGTAAAACGAGAGGCTTTCTCACCCATTTACCACCAGCTTCCCAGTTTCCAACTCTTTCTCTAAGCAATTGCTATTCATTTGTCTGTTTCCTTCGTGTATGCTTACACAGATGTGTAGGGCTGGGTGTGTGTGTACTTTTGAAAATACATTTTCTATTGTATGTTCAAGGGCAGCCAGGAGGAGCATTTAAGCACATAAGCAGAGGGGATGACTTGCTGGGTATAAGTTTCCTTCCCATCCCTTACTGTGACCACAGCTAGTGACTACACCTCTCTACATCTCAGTTTCCTCATCTCAAAGTGGGCGCACTGTTATTGTTGGGACTTAACAAAAATAAGAGTGGCACATGGGACACATACAGTATGGGCTGACTACGGCTGTTCTATGGAAGATCCCCCCCAGGACCAGGGCTCTGTAAGCAGTCAGCGTTCAAGGAAGTCTGCAGCGAGGGAGGGGAGGGAGGACCTTCGAGGAGGCGCTATGCTTATACTTGTAATGTGTGTATCATCTCTCCGCAGAGGGTCCTGCTGAGAACAGGTTATTAAGAAGGTGTTATCTTTATCTTTCCAGCTGTCGAGAGCAGCTGTTAAATACAGATGTCCTTTTCAAAACAGCAGGTCCCTGACGTAGAAACTCACAATATAAACTTTTCAGAAGAGGTAACAGAGCAGAATCCAGAAAACATTTAGAACTAGGGCACATGGATAGGTAATTGTGGGAAGACACTTGGTAGAATATGCCCAGTGCTTGGAGTCAAGAGACCCAAGTTCAAGTTCTGCCTTATAGATTTGTATAACCTTGAGTCATGCATAGTATAAACTTTTTGAGTCTCAGTTTCCTTGCCCAGAGAGTGGGCCTCGTATTACATATCATCTTATTGTGATGATTAGTGTGACTTTAGTGTGACTGACTGCAAGATTCACTCATATGTGAGCATAAAGTGAAGCAGTCTGCAAAAGTACTTTGCTCTGAGCACTTTGCTCAAGCTCTGAATAGGTATAAATGATTATTACTGACTTTTTATATCAGTGGATTTGTATCGATGTCCTGTCCCTCAGGCCTATGCAGTACTGTAACATTTTTTCTTTTTTAAGAATGGAAATAACTTTTTTTTGTTCATAATATAGAATCATTGTAAGAATTACAGCAAAATGTTTGTTTCCTTAACCTCAACTGCTGTTGATACTTTTTAATCCTTATTTATTTAAAGATATCTTGATATATTAAGTGAAAACAATGTTTCAAACATTTTTATAATGTAATACTATTCATGGTGTATGAATTACTGCCAATCAAGTATTAGTGATGAGAATAAACATGTAAGATATTACATTAAGATCATATGATCTTTTAGGGCTTTTACAATCCTGAAATTCTATCAATCGTTTCTAAAGAGCCCTCCTGTATTTAAACTAGAATAACGTGCTATTTAGGTTCACATGGATAAAAATGCAGATAATATAAGGTAGGTTCAGAGTTTTAGTGAAGATTAAATTAATACACAGTGATGTCACAGAGTGAGCCATCAATAAATGCTAGCTGCTATTATTTCCAATAATAATACATTAAAGATTTTTTGTTCCCTGCTTCTGTCAAAGGGCTCACCATAATGGATTGGGCTGCATTAGCGGATCTGATTGACCAGTGATTACTTGAGATAAATGAACTAGATGGTTTAGGAAGTAGGATTCTCAACTTTAAAGGTTTAAAGGCAGAGCAGAAGTCAGGATGATTGTATAAAGACTCTTGGAAGGTTGGAAGTGGTAGATGGTGATGCGTAGGTAGTCAGGCTAGGTGATCATTTTGGGATTTCTGACCTGTGGTTACCCACTGTGGCTTCTTTGGTCTAAACTTTAACTATTACTGAGATTTCATGTGACTTTCTCCCCATCTCCATGTCCAAAGCTTCTTTAGTGTGACTGCAAGATTCACTCATATGTGAGGAAACAGCACTTTTTGCCCTCTCTGCCAATGATGGGAAACTTACTATATGAACCACCTCATAATTCCAGAGCAAAAACATTTTCTTCACTTAATCTAATTCTAAGGTCTTTCCCGTACCCTTATCAGATAAAGGGGTTACTAAAACGTGCATGGAACACTTAGGACAGAACAAGAGGCATATGGTTTTGTCAAGTTTAAAGTTACTTTTTAAAACAGTATTCACTACCACAGGGGAATTTCTTCTGTATCATGGAAAAGCTGTTAACACACACATCCCTCCCTCCCAGCTTTCAATGAATGGCATAAGTAACAACTGTCACTTTACCCATAACAAAAATGTGTCGCCTTTTAGGTGGTCTTTGAGGTTTATCTTCTAAAAACTGTTTCAAGGAGCCAAGTTTTGGTTTTGTTTTTTTTCTCTGATCACTGCTAACTGACTCAGGACCTCAAGCTGTTTGCATGAGGGAGCTTTAGATATGGCTATTTGTGTGGCATTGTATCAAGGCCTTCAAATATTTGCCAGGAGGTTTGGTGGAAAATGTCTAGACCAGCGCAAACACTAAAGGCCCCAGAGAAATCCAAGAGGCTCAAAGGACCATTCAAGAACCCCCGCTCTGTCCTATTGTTACTGCTCGGAATCTTTGACGGACGATGAGCCCACTGAAGTGATTTGCATGGGCCCAGGTCAATGAAACCACCACTGATTTCATTCATTCCTCATCTATGAGAGGTACAGTGGAAGGCCACTGACCTTATAGTCAGGAACACTGAAGATCAGCCCTAATTCTGCTCCTTGTTTGCTGGGTCACTTTGGCAAGTCAGTGACGCTCTCTGGGCCCAGCTTTTCTTAGTTATAAAAGGAGATGATTGAGCAAAATGATCCCTAAGATCCCTTTCTCTGATCCTATCTAATAAGCACCCCTTGGGTGTTAGTCATTGGACCAGGCCAGCAGTGGAAGATAACAAAAGAAAAATAAGATAAGGTCCCTCATCACAAGAAAGTCTAATTGGATGTTTAATCTTCTATCATTTCTCAGTTCCTAGCATTCTTCTGGAAGCTCATAATCTCACAGAATATACATGGCGTGGCCATAGGCAAAGACACAATAAATCATTTATTGATATTATAATGCATGATGAAATACTATGGTCTATATTTCCAAACTTTGTGACCATCCTAGATTTTTGTACAGGTGACCACACACTCAGAGGCCAACATGTAAATAAATACACCTATAATAAAAGTTACGTCTATGTGTAATAATAGCCATAATATATTAAGCCCCTACTATGTACCAAGCTCTCTGCTACATGCTTTAAAAACTTGATCTCAGGAATCGCCATGACAGTCTTGTAAGGTGTTATCTTTATTTTACACACAGGGAAACTAAGCCCTTAAAAGGTTGAGAAACTTGCCCAACATCCTGTGTGTAGTTAAGAGGCTCCAAATTCAGCTGTTTGTTTCCAGAGTCTGGTCTCCTGGCCCTGTCACTCTGCCTCTGGGTGCAATATTTTGCATTTTACAAAGCACATCCAGATTTTGAAGATAACTAGATTGGAGCACTGGGGAGCTTAAGTGGGGTGCCCCAAACCCTTGACTGGAGAGTGGCAAATGTGGGACTCGAAACCAGGTGTTCTGACTCAAAACACAGGGGCTTTCCCCACCTTGCAACAGCACTTGTGCAGTGTACTCCGGCTGACGTGGTTTTGTGAGATTTTTTTTGAGCACGCCACAGTATCCCCCATTTCCTAATGCTTATACACATTTCCTATTTCCTTCCTCAAACCTGCTTTTCCTGCTATCTCTGCTATTTCCATAAATGGCAGTTCCATCTGTCTACCTGCTCCTACCCCCAAACAAGAGCTCATCCTCTTCTCTTCTACCTGTATCTTGCCCTTCAGCAAATCCTGGTGGATCTTCCTTCAAAATAAACCCAGAATCTGACTTCTTGGTACCTCTACCATCATCCTCACAGTCACATCAGTCATCTTCCCCAGTGTCTAATCTGGTCCCTCTGCTTCCATCTTTGTTCCCTATAGTCTGTTCTCCATGTATCCACCAGAGGGATTTTGCTAAATCAAAAGTGACATCATGTTCTTCTCCTCTGATGAATACCCCAGTGGTGGCCCATCTCACTAGAGCACAAGCCCTACATGACGTAGCTGATTCCAGCCACAGGGCATCTTTGCTGTTCCTGGAACACACCAGACACACGCCTGCTGCAGGACCTTTGCACTTGCTGTTTCCCCGCCCTGGGGCAATCTCTCCCAGATACCTGCCCAGCCCACTATTCATCTCCCTCAAGTCAGAGTTTGTCATCTTCTCTGTGAGGCTTTTCCTGCCCACCTTTATCAAAACTGTAGCCCGTCCCCTACCTGGTATTCTCTCGCCACCATGCTCTTGCCTTTCTCTTCTTCAAACCATTTGTCCTCACCTGACAAGCTATGTATTGAACCCATTAATACTGTTTATTGTCTGTTTCCTCAACTAGATGTAAGTGCCATTAAGGCAGGGACTCATTTTGGGGGTAAAAGGGGGAGGTCTGGTTCATTCATTGCTATAACCTCAGCATCTAGAACAATGCCTGGCACTTAGTAGGGCTTAGTAAATGTCTTCTGAATGAATGAATGAATGAATGAACGAATGAACGAATGAACTTCCCTGGCCCCTGACAGGTATTTGAATTTCAGCCCTGCTGGACCTCATCTTTTCATGACCTGCAGAGCAAATCACGTTTATCTCAGTCACATGGCCACGCTTCCAAGAGACAGGTGAGATTTATCCTACCTAAGAAGCTGTCCAAAGAGGCTGGGTGACAGGCTGCAGCTATGGTGGCTTCTGCCCTAATCCCACATCCTGCGAACTTAACAAGGGACGTTTACTAAGGTGTCGTCTTAGACCCCTTCATGTATGATATTCTCATTTTTAGGAGTTACCCAGATCCTGAAGGTCAACCATTCAGCTGATTAAATATTAATTATTCAAATGTGCCTGGTAGCATAGGAAATGTTCAGCCAGCAATGAAACAAGGGTGAATCACGGCAGGGGAGCAAGCTCATATTAATACCTCTCTTCCCCCCTCCTCCCTCTAGGGGTAAATGCCATCTAAAGAGCCCCTGGGTTTCTGGGTTGAAGAGAGGGGAGGAGTACTGGAGGGGAGGCAAAGCTATTTATTTTGTAATTTGCAAAAAAGGAGCCATGTATCAAAGTTTCTGCTTGAGATATTTAATGATACAATTGCCGCTCACAATTTCTTTAGGGGTAATGTTGCTTACTGAAAATGAAGCATGTGCTTCCACTTTGTGAATGAGGAAATAGCCACATGCAGAGGGGTCATGGTTTTCCAAGGGCTACAACAACTCAGTCAATTCTACCCCTCATAGCAAGGGACAGTCACGTTTGCCTCCATCTACCTGGCGTGTCCCAGACCCTCTGGAGGGGCACATCATTGGAAGTCACCTCCTACTACATCACGAACCACCTACTACCAAGCCCCCAGCAGTGGTGAGTCCAGGGTGAGAGCCAAGCAGGCACAGCTGGGAAGATCCTTAGACATGGCATCAGGAGCCCAGCTCGAGTGGTCCTTAGAGGTCATCTGGAGCAAACTTAGAGGCATTTGCACCTGGGGAAGCAGAGGTGCAGAGAGGAGAATGACGCTGGGCCCCGGCCACATGGGGAGCTGGCATCTGGAACAGAGTCAGAGTTCTCCCTCCCTGAGTGCCCACCTGGAGCTATGTCCAGGGTCCTCAAACGACCTTGTGACTTGCTGGTCTCATACTCTCATTTCCCAGATGAGGGAACAGAGACCAGTAAGGCAGAAAGAACAATGAGGCCAAGAAGGACTTAGAAGGCCAGAGAAGATATTCAAAATGGACCTTCACCCCTTCAGGTTCTCTTGAGTTTTTGAAGCAAGACTTTCTGCCTTCCTTTCTTTCAGAGTCAGAATAACTTATACATCAATTCTGTCTCGTCCCTGAGGAAGCAGCCTTGGGAACTTAAAAAACAAATGCCTAAATTCACTGAACCAAGTTCGTTTCTTGTACTGTCCCTTCTGTTCCACGCCAGTGTTTCTGTCCAGAAATGGGGTCAGTCTGGTCAGAATGGGGGGAAGAGGCACAATGGACTCCGCCCAGAGTCATCAGTCAGCAGTGAGAAAAGAGGGGCACCCAGAGCGGTCTCCCCAGCACAGATCCTCCCAGTGCTCTTGGAGTACGGCAGGTACTTAACAAATGTTTGCTGGGGTGCTTCACTAGGTGCCCCACTGGAAAACTCATAAATGACCAACTGCAAAATGGACCAACGGAGGAGTTTACTGATCACCCAACTGCTCTAAATCCAAATTATACCCGGGATTGTGCAATAGTCAAGAGACAGAGGTGTGTTTTTAGTCTTACCATTAGGGTCTTGAAATATCACTGGGTAGTCAGTTTTATCACACATGGCACAAATTAAGCAAAATACAAGACAGCACCCATGCGAGACCATGTAGCATTGCAGGCTTGCCAGAGAGGATTTAAAAGCAATCTTTTTTCATCATCATGCCAATGTAACAGTGATGTTAGTAGTAAGAGCTGCCTTTCTCTGAGCGGTTACTAGTTACTATGAGGCACATGCTAAGCAATTCACAGATGTTGTCTCATTCGATCTGCACAACAGCCTTACGTGTTGGTACCATCCCTTTGCCCAAGGTCACACAGCCATACTGTGGAGCCAGAATTTGCACCCGGGGCCATCTTGCTCCAAAGCCATGTAGTGTTTACAGCCCGTACTCAACCTTGTGTCCCACTCCAGCCTCAATTTGTATGTGGTTTCTTTAAATATGACTCAGACCTTTTAAACTCTCCTCATCCTCTGGCCACCATGTCTGGTCCAGACCAGTGTTTCTCAAACTCATGTAATAGGGTCCAGAAGAGTAAGAAAGAAAGGGGAGCTGCTCATGATCTGTGATCCATTTGCTTGTGCCCCAGCTGGGAGTGGGGGGAACCTGCCCCATTATTATCAGTCAGGAGGAACAAGCAGGGAACCACTATTCCCAGTCACCCCCAGTGCTCTGTTCCCACTTTGCCCATGCCCTTCCGGCTTTCCTGTCTTTAACCTTGCTCCCCTGAAGCCTGTCTTAAATGTTAGGGATGAAATCACCTCTAAAGCTTGGGGAGCCAACTCTCTTTGATGTACCAGAAGTCTCCTGGGTTCCTCGGGATACTCCGTTTTTCATCCCGTTATTTTCCCCGAGGATTCAGAGCTTGTGGCTGTCGAAGCACTGCTCCACCTTGTGGTTACACCTGGGATTGCACCTCTCCTGTTCTCTTATCCTTGGCATTGGGACAACGGGGTCCCTGGTATACAAGTGCTGGGTTTCAATCCTACCCCTCAGTCCCACACTCACTCAGTCTCCCGGTGTTATGTGGAAGTGCATCACGTCGACAAGCCTGTTTGGTGTTCCAAATTACTACCTGATTTCTGCTGCTGCTGCTATCACCACTACTGCTGCTGCTGCTGCTGCTGCTACTACTACTACGATTGCTGCTGCTGCTGCTGCTACCACCACCTCTACTACTACTACTGCTG
>JAQQAC010006923.1:10063041-10116611 GCA_029783875.1 Phataginus tricuspis | reverse complement strand
GCTACCACCACTACTACTACTACTGCTGCTGCTGCTGCTACCACCACTACTACTACTGCTGCTGCTGCTACTACAACCATTACTACTACTACTACTACTGCTTCTGCTGCTACCATGACAACAACTACTACTACTGCTGCTG
Source organism: Phataginus tricuspis (assembly GCA_029783875.1). Lineage (NCBI taxonomy): Eukaryota > Metazoa > Chordata > Mammalia > Pholidota > Manidae > Phataginus > Phataginus tricuspis. The sequence goes on along the minus strand of JAQQAC010006923.1, from coordinate 10,116,469 downwards.
CTGCTGCTACCACTACTACTGGTACTACCACTGTCACCACCACAACCACTGCTACAATAGTTACTGCTACCATTGCTGCTACTGAAGATTTGCTGCACTTGGCTCATGATATTTTACCTAATTTTTCCCATTTAATTCTCATGACAACCTCTGAAGTAGGAAACATTATTATCCCTATTTTAAAGATAAGATAACTAAGCCTTGGAGAGTCCCATGAATTGTCAGAATTCCCAGTAACTGGTGAGTCAGGATATGAGCCCAAAAAGTCTGCATCAGAGCCCACGCACTTCGCCCCGATGCTAGGTGGTCTTCCCAGTGTTGTGGGGATGAGAATGGCTTTGGAGTCAGGGAAAGCTGGGTAACCAGGCAAGTTAGGCTAATCTGTAAAATAGGGCTTCCACTTACATGTATAGTGTTCTTTGAGGATGAAATGAGAGGATGTATAAGACATGTAACAGAGAAGATGCACATAATCTACCCCAACTCCCAGTGCACCTAACAGACCTATCTTGTGCCTCTCCTCCCAAAGCCAACAACAGGTCCTCTGCAAATGTCTGCAGGATGACTCTCCACTCAGGCCATACCAACACTTGTTAATCACTTATTTGTTCATTCACTCACTTATCACCCAGTTTTTGAGCACTTACTGTATGCCAGGTACAGTGCTGGCCCTGGGAGATAAAAAAGTGAGGAAAGCAGAGAGTCACTCCCTTGGGAGGTGCACCCTAGTGGGGTTTCCTGTGCGCAGACTGCGGGGCATGCACAGAACACCGTGGACGGGCAAGGCGCAGAGCTTCCATTTGGAAAGAGAGGCAAAACACGGACAGCCCTGACCAGGCACAATGAAGACGAGGGTAGACTTCTGAAGAGACTGGGGAATGGAGAGCTAAGAAGGGGCAGACGCTCCTCAAAGCCGGGAACCACACTGGGGGGCTGGTCGGAAGACGCTTGGCGCATCCCAGGTAACAGTGCCTTGTCACTGACCAATCCTTCTCACGGTTTCCCTGAAGACGGGAGGCCTGGGCTTTAGAGCTTCCTCTGGAATCGGTAAGACCGTTCACCAAGCGGAAACACTCCCACTGTATGCCAGGCACTGGGCTGGGCTCCGATCCTCACCACCTGCGAGGGGGCCCACATTTCACAGATGAGACAATGGAAGCTCACTGACATTCAGCAACTTACTGAAGTGACTGAATATGAAAGTCAGGACGCAAACCTGGATCCATTTCCTTCCAAAGGCACACGCTTTCCATCCCAGGACACGCGGTCTCTCGTTTACTGAAAAAGCAGTAAAAGCTCAGTGAACTTTTACTCCCATCTGACCACCCAGGGGTGGGTCTCTGGTGCAGCACGTCTGTGACCTAAAGGAAAGGCAGTGTCCTCAATGGAAAGGAGGCAGGACTCGGTGCCACACAGGGTCATTGATAGCAATGGATCAAGAGCCTTTGGGCAGTGTGGCTTAGCGAGAGGCTGCAGAGGTCAGGCTGCTCGTGTCAGGCTGACCAGAGCTTGAATCCCAGCTGCACAAATCTTTTTTTAAGCTCTTTAAGCCTGCCTCTGTTTCCTCATCTGTAAAATGCAAGATAAACATAGTATCTACCGTAGCATTAAATCAGTTCATACAAGAGGAGCTCCACCAAATGCATGCACATGGTAAGCACCCTGTGCAGGTTAGTTATCAGCATTCTTTAACCTAAAGTGCCCAGGCAAGTGCTGAGGCCATTCCAAGGGCTCAGGGTGAGTTACCCTGCTTCCTTTTTTCCAGGCGCTGACAAAACCCAGGCCACCATGCCCCTAACCTACAAGTCAAGTGGATGTTTCACGAGCTTATGAATTTTTATAAGGCTCTATTTTTGCAATTTCATGTAATGCTCCAGTGCTACTAGACTCGTCAGCTCCTGACCTTTCGGTCGGTGAGGCGCTTCCCACAAGCAGAGCCATAAAAGCCCACTGGTTTTCTCCTGGGCACGTGAGTTCGTTTGATGCTCCCCCCACCCCTTTTCCATTTGAATAGTGATGTCATATCCCAACCCCCTCTCACCTCTACTGAAAAAGACCTATGCGTGATTCTGTCCTGGGTGCTCAGCGATCCCCAGAGAGGAAGTTGTGGCTTCAGCAAGGAGTGGGCGTCCTGAAACCGAGAGACAGCTGACAGGGTGGAGAAGCTAACTCAAAGGTGGAAGAAAAGGAGAGCAGCATCTGTGTGTGTTCACCAAGCTCAAGCCAGTTTTTTGTGTTTTTGTTTTTCAAGCTTGCTGTTAGGCCGGTGGTCTACCAACAGTAAAGGACACAAACGCACTAAGCGCCCACCCATTTCTCTCCCTAAATGCTAACCCCTTTTCTCTCTGTGACTTTCAGTTTTTACACATATTTTAATGAAAATGATAACCATACTGTAGGGTTCACGCGGCCTTCTTCTCTTTTCCCTTAATGTTATTTCAGAAGGGCCTTTTCTGCACTGCGGCGCTGTCTTCCTGCTTCACGGCGGAAGCTGCCGCGTCGCTTCTGAGACTCACTGCTCCGGTCCTGGTCCCAAGCCATCTTAGCGATGAGGGCGGCAGTCACCAAGTCTTCCGTTCAAGCCGTGGTTCTGCCATTTACTAGCCATGTGACCTTGATTCAGTTACTGCCTTGTGCTTTGAGCCTCAGTTTCCACATCTATGACAGAGTTGCTGTGATATTTAGAGGCATGTCAAGACCTGTCAGTGAATTTCTTCAACAAATGGCGGCAGTTTATAATAGAGATGTGCCATGTTTACCTTATTGTCAGATAGTTCTAAACACCACCACAATGGACATCTTTGACGAATTTTCCTCTCCTTTGACTTCCCTTTTGGAGAAGGAGCTGGATTATTTAGCCCAAGGGTTTAGACATTTCTGTGGCCTTTGATATGAAATGCCAGTTGGCCCTCTAGAAAGCTGATACCAATTCACACGGTTGTTGGTGATTTAATCTGTATTTGATCCAAAGCTAGCCGGACAGGAAGGCGTAAGGACTGGCATTGTTGGTAATGCATTCGGGAATAAGCGGGTTCTTTGGGAACCAAGATTCGGCACTTAGTGGAAGTTTGATGGTGGAAGCCAGGAATTTGCAAGATAGTGTAAAAGTAAAGGAAATTAGGCCGGGCATAGTTACAGACCAACTGCAGATATTTACTCTCTGGGTGTTCGATAAAGCATGTACAGCCCTCCAAGTAAGGCTCAAGTGTCTGATACTGAAGTGTGACTCCTCCCCAGTTCACTTCTGGTTTAAAGCCAAAAATGGAATTTCTGCTTAAGTCTTGCATTTATGACTAACTCTCTTCTTTGAATCACTGCATCTCTAGTATTCTTCTTGGGAGTTTATCAAACTGTTAAGAACAAGTTGATTTTTATAATACATTGAAGCTATTGCTTCCCTGGTTCTTATATTCCACTTAGCGAAACAGGGAACGATAGTTCACAAGAACTATTTTCCCATTTGGAGGGTGTGAAGTTCAACGCTATGCTATTTTCATTTGTACTTTATGATTTATAGACCACACCTCTTCGGCGGGATGGAGAGAACACTGAGTTGAGAATTGCTGGATCTGGGTGAAGGCCTGGTTCTCTCATCACCTCACAGTGTGATTTAGGGCAAATTACTTCTCCTTCCCCGAATTCTGATGCCTCCCTCTATGCAGCCTTCCTGCCGCCTCGGTCATGTCACTGGTGACTGATGGGAACACAGCCCTTGGACCAGAGTCTCCTTAAATTATTTTCCATTTCTAAGTGTTAAGATGACCTGATTTCCTAAGTTCAAAGACACGGCTTCCTTGGCTCTGTGCTATCCATCGCCCACCTATGTCATTCTAGAGCTCCAGTAGGACCTCCTGCAGGAATCCACCCCTTTAAGTTGAAGATGTTGAACTAGATAATATTGAAGGTCTTCATCTACTTATTTCCAAAAAAGATTTAGTCAGTGTTAGAATTGATCCACGAAAAATACCTGGGCATTGACAAGTACTTAGATCAGTGTCTCTTAAGTTTGCTTTACAAGGATGATAATCAGAAACAAGCCAAGTTGTCCAACAGGAGAGGACAGTGAAGTTAATTGTGGCACATTCACACCATGAAATGTTCTTGTGGCCTTTAAAAATATGAGTTGGAAATAAGATGGAAAAAGACTCCTGGGATAATGTTCCATGATAAAATTACATATGATGTCAATGTAATGACATGTTAAGTAATAAAACATGGCTGTGCATAGAAAAAAACCTGGAAGGAAATAAACTATCTATATTGCCTTTCTCTGGGTAATCAGAGTTTAGATGATTTTATTTTTTCAACTTTTCTGTATTTTCCCAAATTTTATATAATTTATTTCTATTTTTTTATAATCAGAAAAAGTATTTTTATTCAGGCTTTATGAAATTCTTAAAACTGCTTTCTTTCATCTAATCAGGAATCAAATCACCCCAAAGTTTTAAACTTTCTAGTATGAGAAATAAGAGTCAATTGTAATAGTAAAATAAATATCTGAATGGAAAAAATGGGCAAAATCCCCCCCCTTTTGGCAAAAATGAAACTACACAGCATGATGTATGGAAGGGTTCTGAATTTGAGTCAGAGAACATGGATTCAAATCCCAGTGGAATTCTGGCTGAATGATCCTGGGTATAATTTTCTCTAACCTCCAGTTTCTTCATTTAGAAAATGTTCTTCTCAGGATTGTTGTACGATCAAATTTAACAATTCCTGTAGAACTTTGCTATAAAATGGTAAACATTATGTGGAAGGTTAATAACTGGAGAAAAAAGGGAGGGAACCTTCTCTGCTTTCCTTGGTAAGGAAAATAGCAGTGTTATTCAAACTGTGGGTCTTAAGCCATTAATGGGTCATAAAATCAGTTCATTGGTTCATGAACAGAAATTTTTTTAAAGAATATAATTGAAAAGGCCAGAGTAGTGTCATTGTTTTGTGAAATATACACACCAGGTCATGATGTTTTCGCCACTGCTCCAAGGACCCGACATGACTGGGTGAGGCCAGAAAATCTGCCTTTGCTCTGCGGTCAGTACCCGTGGGGAAACCAGACCAGCAGGGGCTCCTTTCTTGTTCAGTGCATGAAGCTCAACAGACCTGGTGTCTGGCTGCTTGTGAATCAGTTTCAGAAGAGGGAAAGTTAAAGAGGGGGATGGTTTATTCTACTGCATGGTATTATAGTGTTTACATTTGTATCATGCCCCGCCATTTGTAAATATTTCAGTGCTCAGCACCCACCCTTCCTTCCGTCTTTCCAAAAAAGATTAGGCACCCAGTGTTATGGACCGAATCATGCCCACTCCCCAAATGCATCTGTTGAAGCCCTACCCTCCACGTGACGGTACTTGGAGAGAGGGCCCTTAAAGAGGTACTTAACACTGAAGGGGGCCTAGTCCAGTATGACTGGTGTCCTTGTAAGAAGAGGAAGGGGCACCAGGGATATGTGCACACAGAGCAAAGGCCACATGAAGGCACAGGGAGAAGGCAGCGGTCTGCAGGCCAAGGCGAGAGGGCTCAGGAGGCACCACCCCTGATGACTCCTTGCTCTTGCACTGCCAGCCTCCAGAATCATAAGAAAATTAATTTCTGTTGCTTAAGCCACTCACTCTGTGATTTTTTTTTTAACAGAAATCCTAGCAAACTAATACACCTACTATGTACCAGGTGTGTCCTAAGTCCTGGGGGATCCAGAGATGACAAGCTAAGGTCCCTGTCTTCCTGGAGACAGATATCAGATAACCACTTCCAGTGCAATATATGAATTGCAATATAATGCTAAGTGCGGCTCAAAGTCCAAAGGGGCTCAAGGGGCTCCTGTAAGTCTTCCCAAGGGAGTCAGGACAGTGTCCTAGAGGAGGAAATTCTAGAGGCTTTGAGGAAAAATCTCATTCCTCCTATTTTCCGACACCATTAATATCAGGTCTTAGATCAAAGCACAAGTCCCTGATTTGGGAACACTGTGTTTCTGATCTGGGATTCCTAACACCTTATAACAGACACAGCCTCTCAGATTGCAGGAATATCTGTGACACCTACACAGCAGCTGCAATGGCCTTAAAGGGACATGAGGAGGGGACCACCGAGAGGCTCCGATGGAGGGACCTTCAGGGCTAGTACAGCTTGCTGAACGCTGGGAAGGCACACGAGGGAGAGGCGGAGCTCACAGGGACCCGGATGCAGCTCTCTCTGCGTGGGAAATTAATTGCGGCCCTCTCCCTCCAGAGTCCTCTAAGCCGCCGGAGGTTATTCTTTATGAGAGATATGCTCCCCCTTGGAAGTTGTTAGCTTTGGATGACAAAGCCTGGGGTCACTTCCAAAATCCTTCTCCAATTCTTTATTCTCTACAGGAAGGGTCTGCAAGCCCTTTCTTTAAAGAGCAAAAATGTAAATAATTTTGGCATTGAACACCATGTAGTCTGTCCAACTACTGGAGTGCGAGAAAAGCAGCCATAGTTAATATGTAAACAAAGGAAGGTGGCTATATACCAACAAAGTTTATTCATGGACCCTGAAATTTGAATTTCATGTAACATTCACATGTCATGAAATACTATTTTTCTTTTATTTCCCAACCATTCAAAAACATAGAAATCATTCTCAACTCATGGGATATACAGAACAGTGGGCTATAGCTTGCCCACCCATGACTTACACAGTTACATTTATTTTTCATGAACTTGGTGCTGTTTTTCCCCCATGTGAATCCAGGGAAGTCTAATAGTATCAAAGACAAAGTTAAGGATGGTTGAGTTTGCTTTATAGCTTTTAAGCTTTCATAAATCAGTTGGCAAGTTCTCTATGTGACTACGCCAATTGAATTTTAATAAAAGAATTCATTCCTGTATTTTCATAAATACACTTAATACCCTAGAGGTATTTGCCCAGTGACTGAGGGCATCCTCTGCCCTCACTGAACGTGCCTTCCCCGCCGCTCCTCAGCTCTGCTGCACTCTGCCCCTGACCATGCACTGGAGGCCTGGGGACTTAGTACTGCCACGAAACCTTCCCAGAGCACTCCCCAGTTTAGTTGCTTTTCCCCTCGTCAATCTTTAAGAAAGGAAGGGTTAAATATACAAAATGGGAGAACCAGGCCCTTTGCTTCTTTCTTGGCAACAAAATTTGGGTGGTCCCTTCAAGGGACACCCTTCCTCATTTTTGTTCCCTTTCCCTGCCTGTTTCAAAGAGCCATTTGGAAAACTTGCTGTCAGATCTGGGGTGCCCAGCCCCGTGGGGAACAGGGCAGACTCTGGGTACCCGTGCAGCTCTGGGCTGGCACAGGGAACCCCAACTCAGTTTTTCTGGCAGGAAGTGATTACAGCCTGAGGGCCCCAGACACTGTTTATAGGCCACATTCATTGCGGGTGAAAGAAAAATGCCCAGGGCCGTGTAATTAAATGTAGATGAGATCACTACTGGAACAGGCTTGTGGGGTTTTTTCCCTTCTTTAAGAAAAAAGCCAGCAGGTTTGTGGAGTCAGAGTAGCATAGAGAAGGGGCTTCTTGCTCTAGAACACCAGACTAAGAGGCAGATGGTGAGCCCTTATCATCACCATTTTCCCCTCTTCCCAACACCACACAAACAATTCAGGCATTCACAGCATATTGGTACAGTTTCTAAAAATAATAGGTGGGCTCAGAGGAGCCAGAGGGGCTTAGACTGTGCTAACAGGACATAATTAAATGGTCTGGTGTAGATCTGCCGATGCTGTAGGGCACTGGGAGTGCATGGGAGGGTGGGGTCCTGGACTGGGGGTGAGCATTGAAGGAGGCTGCCTCGTTGGAGTTTTGCTTGAAGACTCAGAAAACCATATTATTGACAGTAATCACTAGAGAGGGAAGTGACAGCCCTGAGAGGAAATATACTAAAGCTCACTTTCTGTGGCTCACCCAGGGAAATGAATCGGTTCTGCCTTTCCCTGTGCACCTAGAATACTGTGTACAGACAGATAGTCTTCAACGTAACCCTACCAGGTTTCCTGTCTACATTTTCCCACAGCCTCTGAGCTCTGAGCTTTCAGAGTCTGGGTCTATCTTTCTTAAACTTTGTCGCTCTTTTCCAACTCATCCCCTTCAACTCCCACGGCCTGCGTACAGAGCGCAGTAGCTGGCCGGCATTAGACCCTTGTAGCAAAGTGTGGTCCACGGACCAGCAGCGCCAACAGCAGCTGGCAGCTTGTGGCACATACAGAACCTCAGGCCCCATCCCGGACTTCCTCAACCAGGACCTGCACTTTAAGAAGAACTCTGGGCAATCTGTGGCATAGTAAAGCTGAGAAGGCCTGACTTAGAGCACAGGTGTTCGCTGAGTATAAACTGACAGGCAGAATCAAGGGCCGCGGGGCCTCAGATGGCTGTCACTCTGCTTCTCTCAGTGTGCGATTTTTCTCAAGAACTTTTAACAACTTAGAGCCTCAACTGCCTTGGGACTGGATCAAATCATACAAAAGTATATTTTAAGCATAGGAACTATAAAAGATGAACCGGGCCTGAACCCTGCCCTTCAGGGGTTTCGATTCCAGTAGTGGAGATAAGATGAATATGCAGGTAATCACACAGGGTGCAGAGTGGCAGTGCACCGAGAGCGGTGCAGAGAAGGGGCTCTGGGGCTGCAGAGGGAGAGGGGGCTCCTGCGAGCTTAATCTAAAACGCTGCCTTCTAATATTCTCCAAAGGAAAAGTGAATTTCATGGGGAGGGGCTGGTTGAACCCTCCGCCCCACGTTCTACCGTGAAGTAAGGTCCACAAGAGCTGCAGTGCCGCCCTGTTCAGGAGGAAGGGCAACTCTTCAGGGTGATGTCAGATTCTAAGTAGTTACATAAAAGAAAAGAAAAGAAGAAAATCACAGAAAAGCTCCTATTCCCCATCCATGTTGGATTACCATCCAGACTTTTAATATTAGGTAGGGCAGGACGTCATCCTGTTCCCCAGGGTGCGGTGCGGTGCAGGGCCCACGGCAGGAGCCCAGACACAGTCGTAGGATTGACCCAACCCGTGATGATTTTCATGGGCGAGACGAACATTCCCTGGGGATGAACACAGCCTTCTCTCGGAAAGTTTCGTGGCAGTACTAATAAAATCCTACAATGGAGCAAATTATTACCCTGTCTTCATTCTAGAAAAGCAGATTCTAGAAAGTATTTCCTTCGATTGCTCAAGCTTGAATGGGAATTTTCCGAGGGCCATGTTTCAGTCTCCCTCCAACAAGCCTCGGGCATTTTTATTGCCCATGAAGGATTGATCAGTGAGGTATCTTGACATTTGACTGTTAGCATTGTTGGGAATAAATGACAATACACGGGACTTTTATTTGTAAAGGTCTTTAAAACAATTCTTTAGGTCTTCTGATATGCCACAAGTTGGGTCAATAAGTTGCTGTCACTCTGAAGCAAAAAAGCTAGGCATATTTTCTGTCCACTGTCGCCAAGTGTTAATTGGACAGAATCTTAGTTTATGTCTGAATTGTGTTCACTGGACCCTGTGTCTATTTCCACAGAAGGAGAGTTATGGAAAGATGGACAAAATTCTTAGATTTCTGTGTCTGCTGTTAAGCCTCTTCTCTGAGTAGCTTTAAAACTGAAGGAACAAAACAGCAGCAGACTCACAGAACCCAAGAATGGACTAATAGTTACCAAAAGGAAAGGGACTGGGGAAGATGGGTGGGAAGGGAGGGACAAGGGGGAAAAAGGGGCATTACGATTAGCAGATGTAATGTTGGGGGGTCATGGGGAGGGCTGTACAACTCAGAAAAGACAAGTAGTGATTCTATAACATCTCACTACGCTGATGGACAGTGACTGTAATGGGGTGGGTGGGGGGGACCTGATGAAGGGGGCAGTTTAATCACCATAATATTGCACATGTAATTGTAGATTAATGATACCAAAATAAATTATAAAAAAGAAATGTTATTGGCATAAATAAAAATAAATAAGTTAATTAATTAAATTATAGATTTTGAAATCCTGGGTATCATTTATTGATTCATTCATTTACTGTAAAGAAATTTCTGGAGATTTCTGGTTAATGAGATAGACTGACTGACATAGGCTTATTTCTCTATAAAGTCACGGAAAATCCAGATAGCACACACGCAAAAATTTCCCCAAATACATTGCTGAGCTTGTAAGAAAGAAAGAGGATTCAAAGCTAGAGTTGTAAGCAGTGAGACCGTGATGGTTGACAGGGGTCTCAGATTCAGAGACAGACGTTAGGTGCTGGAGGCTGTTTCAATAATCAATAAAGGCACAAAGGAGAAACTCTTGAGGACAGGGAAAGGTGAGGAAGGGGGTGGGTCCTAAGGGTTTCCTGTACACAAATGGGAGCTGGAAAACTGCTCACCAGTTTAGGGAATTTACAAGGAGCATTAATATCTATCTGGGACTCTGGGTAGTAGAATAGACACTATGAGAAAGCTGTAAAGCCAAACCTGTGTCATAGGTCAATATGGAGCTTGAATTGATAATATCTAGGTGGGGCAGCATAAGAACAGTTCATGCTGGTAAAATCCATCTTGGAGAAGCATATGTGAAGCTGTGCAAAGTCCCTGCTGAAGATGAATCCATGGCAAAACATTGCAAACTACACTAGCAAATGAAGCACCATGAGGTAGAGCTGCAGAGACAATGAGGGGGAGCAGTAGTACCCACGAAACTGCAGATAATAGAACGTTCCAAAAGAGGATATGAAATATGTGTGTTTAAAATATTTCAAGAGATAAAAGGATACACAGAAGAGTAAGTAAATCTGAAAAGCAAAATTTTTAAAAATGAAAAATGTAGTCATGGAAACTTAAAACGTAATGGACTGATTAGATGATACAATAGCTACAAATCAAGAGAGAACTAGTGAGATGAAGTGTGGACCTAAGGAAGTCACCCGAGGGAAACATGGATGAGTAAAGAGACACACATCATGGAGGGAGGTTAGGGGGCAGGAAGCTCAGAAGGGGAAATGGCATTAAAGAGATCCTGGCTTCCAAAGCTGAAGAAAGATGAGTTCTCAGGTTAAAGGAGTGAACTGAGTCCAAGGCAGGTAAATAAAAGCAACCATACCCTCAGTCACATCAGCTGCAGAATGCAGACCGAAACAAAACACACACGCGCATAGACACACACATACACACAAAAATTAAAAGCTAGCAGTGATAAACACAAACACATTTCCTAGACGGTAATGTCAACTGGACTGAAACAAGACCTCTCATCAGCATGCAGAGGTGCCAGCACACAGTAGAAATACTCTTCAAAGGGCAAAGGAAGTGTGCTCCACGCCAACTCCGTTCAGATTCCCAGACCCAGTTCCAGAGTGTGTGTGGTCTTCCCCACGCACGACACCAAGCAATTCTCGAACACCAGTAGGGTGTCGGAGAACTCAACTCAGTTCTGGCGCTCTCTGCCCGGAGACAGAACCAGAGCTACAAGACTGCCCTCTGCCCCGACTCCGGACGCCAGTCCCAAGCCCCAGGCTGTTACCTGTGCTTCCGACCAACTGGCTGCAGATTGGAGGTTCCAGCAACCTCCCCCTTAGGTTCAACAGAACTCAGGAAAACACTGAACAGTTTACCAGTTTAGTAAAGGCTACAAGTTGACAGCCAGATGAAATGATACACAGGACAAGGTCCCAAATAAAGGAGCTTCTGTCCTCATGGAACTTGGTGCCTGGCCCGATGGCACATGGAAGCATTCTTGTTCCTCAAGGGAAGGCCGCTCCAGAGAGAAGCAGGATGCAAAACGGAGACTTGATCTTATCTTGGCTTCTTTGTGTAGTCATGACGGACTAAATCATTGGTCATTGGCTGGTCCAACCTCCAGCCCCCATGCCTGGTGGGGTCCAAAAGTCTCTCGTTAACATGACAAGACACCCATGTCACCTTTGAGGCTCTCAAGTGTTCTCAGGAACTATAGATGAAGACCAAATATACCTGAGAAACATATCTTTGGTTATCTGAATGCCCAAAAATATATTTCTTCTAACTCATTATATATATCACAGTCCACCCACTCCCCACCAGTCTTTAAACATGGATTTCTTACAGCAAAACAATCATGCCTGTCACAGCCCTTACATCTGGTATAGCATTTATACAACAGATAAAACAATAGTACCAATGCAAATAGGCCTAACATTTGGAGAAGCCTGTGTGCAGTGGGGACAGATTTAAAGAGACCACTCATTTGTCCTATAAATCCATTACAAACATTTTTATATTGGTTCAGTTTGTTAACCTATCTTATGACCAAAGTTTCTCCCAGAGCCATGTCACTCAGGTTTACAGGCTGCCATTTAACCTTGTTAGGTTCCCAAAGCAAGGTGGTTTCAGCAAACACAGCTTCACCCTTCTGGGGATCTGGTATGGTTTGTTAAAAGCAAATATTATTCTCTTGCTCTGTGCCTCTCGAGGTATTAATAAAATCTTGGATTTCCCATGTTGCATGACCCACTTATTCATCCCTTTATCCTTAGCTATAATTTCTCTTTCTCTCCATTTGTCATTTATCTTTACCCAGACTTCCCACCTGTGGAAGAGACATTAGGTCCAGCCACTGCACTGGTCCAGATTGCTGGCAGCAATGCTAGTCTAGCAAGTGCCTCCCCCTCAGTCCAGTGCCACTCATGGAAGGGAGGGTTACATAGGGGCAGAGCTAGTGGGCTGTCCTGGCCACCGGGCAGCACGGCTGTGCTCACTGGCAGCACCCACCTGGCCTCATGGGGTGAAGGTACAACCCACCCCATCAGGCTCTTAGGAATTCTGACATAAAGGCTTAAAGGTAAGGTTACAGTTTCTTTCTTGGTAATCTTCCCTGCTTCTAGCACCCGCAGTTGTAGGGTCCCGGGACCACTGCATCAGGTAGGAGAAAAGAAAGCTGCACTGATGTGGGGAAGAATTGTATAGTCACACTAGCATCCTCCCCCACTCCCTCCTCCCCAGATCTCCTGGAAAAGCAGAGAATCTATCCAGTGGGGGACCTTCCCTTAGCCCCCCTCATGTTCAGTGTGAGTGCACATTCTGGAAGGCTTGTAAGCCAGCCCCTCATGCCTTTATCTCCTCCAGTTTTGGACAGCAAACTCTTCAGCTGCCCATTCCAATTTCCTATTAAACCATTGCCTGAAGATGATTGCAGCACGATACATCCATCTGGTGGGCTGTCTGTTGGCGCTCTATACTATGGGCTATCAAGTGTGTTCCTTGAAGAGATGTGACTTGGTGGTCCAAATTGGCACAGTATCTTCTATTCCAACCCTTTAGTGGTATTTTGAGCATTTGCATCTACCACTGGGTATGCAAAACACAGTCCAGAGTAAGTATGTATTCCTGTTAGGACCTGCTTATAGCCCCCAGGGGCTACCAGCATTGGTCCAATGGAATCCACTTGCCAATTATGTGCGGGGCCTTCCCCCCCAGGGAATCTTCCCCATAGCCAGCTGCAGTCTTTGCCTCTCTTGTTGACAGACAGAACAGTTCTTGCTGGCATTCTGTGCCTCAGAGGTTGCAGGACGAATATGTCTAGATTCAGCCCATCTCTGCACGGCTGCAGCTCCCCTGTGTCCACTCATGTCACAGGCCCGGGTGGCCACCTCGAGGGAGAACACCAACAGGTCCACCTGGTGGTTCCAGTCACCCACCAATTCTGGAAGGGTTTTTTTCTGATGGGCACTGAAGTGTCCTAGTCTGATGCACCCCTTAAATTTCCAAAGTGATTTCCATAGGGCTATGCCCCACACAGGCATTCGTTAAATATTCCACTTTTCCATTGCCCATCTATCTGACCGTATAGCCAGGCCATTGGCTATAGCTCAGGAGTCAGTAAAAATCCCAACATGCTTCTACCATCACTCAATTTTTCTGTTACTGCCAGGAGGACAGCACGCAATTCAGCCCAGTGAGCTGGTTTACTCTAACCTTCTTCAACCAGAGTCTTGCCATCTGCTGATCTTAACGCAGCAGGTTTCCAAACAGGATATTGTCCATTCATCTTGAAACTGCCATCTGGTAAGCCAAGCAGCTCTTTGCTGTTCGGCTGAGTTCAGAGGGCACTACCCATGTAGCAATCAGTTCCAGCAGTTTGTCAGGTGGCTCCAATGTCGGTCCTAGAGGAAAAGAGGCTACCTGTTCATGGATATGGTATGGCCTCCTTGCATTCCCCCGGCAGCATGCATGCTCCTGTATGAACTCTTCCCATTTTATTATGAAAGTCTTCAGGGCACTGCCTTCCTTATTAGAGTGTTTCTCTGACATCACCCAAGACATGGGTATCTCAGGTTTTAAGATTATTTTATGTACTTCAGTCACTGAGGCAGTCTCAAGTAATGCCCATGCTAATAACTGACTCTCTCATGGTGCAGACTGGGCGGCAGCATCTGGGAATTTTATGGTCCAAAATCCCAACGGTTGCTGCTGGGAGGCCCTCGTGGGCTTTGGCCACAAGCTCCAGTTTGCGTGAGTACAGGTGGCAGACACTTTCAAAATCACATCTGAGTGGGGGTCATAAGGTCCCAAAGGTATCGACACTTCTCAGAAGAAACAGACCTCACAGTGGCTTTTATCCAGTCCACCAGGCTGGCTGTTCCCTTGGGAATAACCTCCTGTGTGTCTGAATCGTGTACAGACGCCTGTGACTGCTCAATAGTGAGCTGTGAGTCCTGCGTCAGCCCAAACATGCTCTTCCACTCTGAAACATACAGAACCAAAGACACGGTCCCCAAACTGGTCACTCTCACAATCCACGTTAGCAAAGGTTCCTCGGCAGCCTGGTGATACCAGCCCTTTTGTAATTCAGACACGGACGGCTCTTGTTCAGGTCCCCATTAAAAGCTTTCTTTCAGGGAGACTTATAGATGGGAGCTAGCAATATTCCCAGGTGTGGAATATGCGTCTTCCAAAATCCAAATAGACCAACCAAACGCTGGGCTTCTTGTCTGGTTCTAGGGGTGGGTGATGACAGCAGTATATTTTTAGTCACTTGTGGAGTACCCCGGGTGACTTCTGCCCACATTATTTCTAAGAATCTCCCTGCGTGAGCAGTCCCTTGAACCTCGGCTGGATGTATTAACCAGCCCCGGTTGGCCATGTGTGTCACTATCACATTCAGATCAGTCCTAGCCCGCTCTTCAGTTTCCAGTATTATGACAATGTCGTCAATGTAGGGTATTATTCCACTTGAGACCTGCATCAAATCCCTCCTGACCAAACTGACAATAAGCTGGTGAGTTCAGATAGCCCTGTGTCAGCACAGTAAGAGTGAACCGGGATCCTTCCCGCGTGAAGGCCAACCGCGGTTGGCTCTCTTCAGAGATGGAGAAGAAAGCACTTGCAAGGTCCGTCACCGGGCGCCAGCCTCCTTCAGCCAGATGTGCTGTCTGTGTGGATGAGACCACGTCTGGAACTGCTGAGGCTATGGGCGGTACAACTTTATTTAAGCCTCAATAGTCTGTCTCCACGAGTCATCCGCCTTTTTCACAGGCCGCACAGGACTGTTGTACAGGGAATTTGTGGACACCAGCACTCCGGCTTCTAGCGTGTCATTAATGAAAGTGATGATCTCTTTTTGTCCACCAGGCACCCTATGTTGCTTCGAGTTAACCACCTGTGTGTGCTCCGGCAGTTTTAGCCGTTCCCATGTAGCATGCCCAACGAAGCCTGGCCTGAGGGCGGGCTTCCATGCCTTCTGCTTTACAGTGTTGGTAGGGGAAGCAATCCCCAGTCAGACATAATACCCATCCCAATAATAATACATTCAGGTAAAGGATACGCAACAACCTCACATAAAATTTGCTCGTATACCCCAGTTTCCATCCAAAACTTTCTCCTTAATCCTGTCAACCATTGCATCTCCATATCCTCCCAGTCTAACCTTAGCCTTTGTTAAGACTTCACCAATAGGTTTTGGAAACACAGTGCACTGGGCTGCAGTACCAAGGAGTCCCAGAAAAGTTTATTCTCCTCTCCTTGGCCATATTACCCACACAGGTGCAAATGGCCTCAGGTCCCCGGCTGGGGGTGTGGCCAGAAGACCCTGGCCCTTCTGTCAATCTTTAACTTGATTAACCTGCCTGCCCACTACCCCAGGGGATTCTGGATCAAGTTTCTCAATATAATCTTGGCCTTCAAGTTTTTTAAATTTCCACAAACTGGAATAAATAGGGCCGACTTGTTTGGGCCTCTGTAAGGTCAGGCAAACAGAGGGTCCCACTGACCCCCCCAATCTCTGGTAGCCGCATTAACACCTTTGTTTCAGCCCCTATCGATGTCTACTTCTCCATCCCATTTTTCAAGAACCATCTGAAGACTTTCACTCTGCTGTGTTAGTTCTTTGACTCTCCTCTTTCTCCCTCCCCATTTTCTTAATTACTTTAATGCTCTTGGTATCAGTAAGATTTATATTGGGAAGCTGAGATAGCAAATTTGATAAGGCTTCTCAAGCTGTTGTTCGCTTTTATGGAAGTAACAATACAAGGCGTGCCCAGTAATGGGAGCCCCCCTAATCACAGAATTCACCAAAACCTGTGTAACAGGAATATTCAGTGGGTGAATATATTGGTCATTATAAAACCAATCCCACAGGGCTTGCATACAAAGCATGTCAGTTACTTCATCTGGGTTGTTCCATTTGGCATTTATAGGGGAAGCTAGCTGGGCAGTACTCCTTCTGAGAATAAACAGAACTCACAGTGGATTTTACCCAGTCCACCAGGCTGGCTGTTCCCTTGGGAATAACCTCCTGTGTGTCTGAATCGTGTACAGACACCTGTGACCGCTCAATAGTGAGCCGTGGGTCCTGCATCAGCCCAAACACGCTCTTCCACTCTGAAACATACAGAACCAAAGACACGGTCCCCAAACTGGTTACTCTCACAATCCATGTTAGCAAAGGTTCTTCAGGAAGCTGGTGATACCAATCGACAAACTGAGCCAGTTTCTTCACAGTATCCCGGGGGGGCTTCAGTCATTTCCTGGATTTTGCCTTCCCTTGTATTAATTATCTTCTTGGTGACCAGAGGTACTTCCAGTTGCTCTAGCATAATTTTTCCCTTTCTAGGCAACTTTGAGGCTAATGGCCAGAGCTCAGATTGACCCAAATCCAAGCGTGGTTCAGCATCAAGGCCTGACCCAGCATTTTATTTTGTTTTCATGTAAGCGGTTACAGATGACAGTGACCAGGGAATGGTATACTTACCCTGCTTCTTATTAGTTTGCATTTCCTTACATATCCAACGAGCCAACTCCTTGGGAGTTGGTTCCACTGTTATTTCTAAATTCTACTGGTAACTTTTGCCTTTAGTAACTCATTGCAGTGCAGCTGCTGCTTCATACCATGGGTGACTAGGTAGCCACCCAGGCATCAAACGTTCTTCATCCCTGCCCTTTTCATTTGTTCTCTTAAAAAACCACGTATTTCTGTGAGTCTGGGTGGTTCTAGCAAATCCCACTACTCGGACACCAACTGTGTTCCACACCAACTCCTTTCAGGTTCCTGGACCCAGTTCCAGTGCACATATGTGGGTGCGGGGTGGTGGGTGGTCTTCCTAAGCATGGCACCAAGCAATTCTTGAACCACCAGCAGGGTGTTGGAGAACTCAACTCAGTTCTGACACTGTCTGCGCAGAGACAGCACCAGAGTCCCCAGGTGAAGGGCTCTGTCCTACAAGACTGTCCTCCACCTGCCCCTCCAGACACAAGTCACAAGCCCCAAGCTGTTACCTGTGCTTCTGACCAACTGGCTACAGATTGGAAGTTCCCATGACTTCCCCCTTAGGTTTGATTAATTGGCTAAAGAGGCTCACAGAACTCAGGAAAATACTTACATTTACCAGTTTAATAAAGGATACAAGTTAATAATGATATGAGATACATAGGGCAAGGTCCCAAATAAAGGAGATTCTATCCTTGTGGAGCTTGGGGCCTGGCTTGGTGGCACGTGGGGGCGTTCTGGTTCCCCAAGCATGGAAGCTCTCTCCACAGAGAAGCAGGATGCAAAAGGGGGATATGCTCTTCTCAGGGGCTTCACTGCATAGTCATGACTGACTAAATCACTAGCCATTGGCTAATTCAACCTCACCCAACCCTTAGATGGAGTCCAAAAGTCTCTTATTAATATGACAAGATACCCATTTCACCTTTAAGGCTTTGAAGTGTTTTCAGGAACTATGGATGAAGACCAAATAAACCTGAGAATATATATTTGGTCATCTGAATGACCAAAAATATGTTTCTTATAACTCATTATATCACAGGAAGAATAACAACCAATGTAGGAATTTATACCCACCTGAAGCATTATTTGAGAGAGATGGTAAAATAATGATGTTTTCAGGCAAAGACAGAGAGTATATCTGTCACAAACCCTCACTGAAAGTGCTACTAAAGAATTCACTTCAAGAAGAGAATTGAGCCCAGATGGAAGGGGTGGTATTGCAAGAAGCAATATGAGCCAAAAATAAAATAAAATAGATATGCAAGGAGCTGCTATATCTAAATAATAATTAGCTGTAAAATTTTTAAAAAGAGTAATTTTGGTGGGTTTAAAACTGAAATTAAACTAAAGTACTATGATACAATAGAGATTTGGAAAGGATAAGGTAAGGTGTTTTAAGATTTTTATATTTTGGGCGAAGACATTATAGAGATATTAACTTTGTAGTCAATAAGATAAGAACTTATGTTAAAAGTTTAAGGGATCCCACCAAAAGAATGGAAAAACCAAACAGAGGAAAACAAATATAACACAGTCAGCTTGATAGAATGCAAAAAAAGAATAAAAGAAGATAAAAGGAAAACACAAAACAAAATGGTAGAAATAAGTTAACAAATAGTGATCACAATAATTCTAATTGGATGAAACTTAAAATTTCTGAACAGGCATGGTGCTAGCACTGAGGATACAAAGATAGATAAACTACAGCTTTGTCTTCAAGAAGCTCACAGTAGGGGGTTGAGTACAAAGCACTAATAGCAATCGGCTATGTGTCATGATAAAGGGGAACACAAAGCACTATGGGGCTAAAAGGAAGGGCATCGAACTCAGGTGGCGGGGAGAGGGTTGGGGAAGGCTTTCTGAAGATGGTGACCCTCCAGAGGCATCCTGATGAGTAAGGCAAAAGACGAGTAGAGGCAAAGGGGAGAGGAGGGGCAAAGGTAAAAGTATGTGCCAAGGCATAGAAGTGTGAGAAAACATGGCACATTCTGGTCCAACCTTCCTTTGTTATGGATGAGAAACCTGAAGCCCAAAAGGTAAGGAGACTGTCCCAAGGTCACCCAGCTGATTAGTAACAGAACCAAGATTTGTACCCAGCACCCCATCTCCTTCTGTACCCCCTTTCTACCGTGTCACAGGTGTGCTAGGTTTGTAACAGGAGGTTTGGTGACTACATGTTGTTGAGACTCCAGCTGGCTTTGAAAATGAGCTGCATCTGGATGTGGAGGTTGGCTCTGTCTCTGGCTTATCCTGGGCTGGAACAGAGCCAGGAACTTGGCAGCTTCCAGGGCTGAGCAGCTTGGCTCACCCCAAGGAAGCCATGGCACCAGTGCCCAGTTTAATCATTAACTCCAAGTTCACAGGGCTGGAGCTGGACCACATAGGACCTGGGGAGCAGCCTCTGTCTTCAGGGAGCCAAGAGAAAGATGGCTCTTGAGATGGGAAGGGACCAAAGTTCAGAATATGGTCTTCTGTCCCTGGGTGGAGCTATACTCTGGGCTCAGGAATAAGGGCTCTTGCTGTTCCTCTCAATTTTGTTGGGGTTTACCCATCATCCTGTTAGCTTGATTTCAGGATTCCCTTTATGAAATAGGTTTCACAGTATATTGTGTCCATAGTATATGGTACTTTCCTCTGCTACTGCCCTTAGCTGCATGGGAAGTTTTTTTACTCATCCATCTATCCCACTAAACTGTGACCTCCTAGGGGTAGGATTCAGTTATTTTTATCTCAGCGTCCTCGGTGCCTGACACAGCCTGGCACATAGTAAGTGCTCATTTAATGGTTTCTGATTGGTTGAGTAAATGAGACCCTAACTCTGCCTGAAAGTGTTCCAAAGCACACTTTTCTTTTTAATTAAAAGAATTGGAGAGTGATTTCTCTCAACAGAGGTCCACAAACATCTCTTGAGATACTCCATGGTATCTTAAAATATCACAGAGCCAAGAAGAGGTCCACTGGTCTAAAAGAGATGGAATGTCCTCAGGGAGTTTAGTCGTCTCCCCTTCACCCCTCAGTGTTTGGGTGACTGCAGAGGATATTTAAGGTTGTCTTGGCATTCTTTGGGGAGGGGTGCTATTCAAGCATGTGGTGACAATTTATTGTGGAAATAAATAAATAACTAAAACTTGGAGGGCAAATCCCACCAGCGTAATAGAAGTGATTGCTCCTTATGATTTCCAGAAGCTTCAGCCAGCAGTTGGAAAGACTGTGTTAAGCAGTAGCATTACCAAGTCCTGAGCATGCAACTTTAAAGGAACTTCTGGATTCCACAGAAAACCACTTCCACCGGAAGGTGAGTGGAGGGAGTGGCAAAATTTGTTTCTTTCTTGTGCACCTGATTTTCTTGATCTGTAGAGGCAGTCGTCTCTCCCTCTTAAGGCACTTGTCAGGATTAAATAGAATGATGACATAAAGTCCTTGTACCTAGAAGATGCTTGATCATGGCACAAATATCTTCTCTCTCTCTTGAAAGTAAGAATCTTGAAGCTATATAGAATCAGAGATGTGGAAAAAAATTCTGCCCTTAGAGGCCACATGAATGGTGCCCTGCAATTCAGCAGCCCAGTCTGGAAGGGAAAGACACACTCTGCTGACTACTGTCTTACAGTGTGAACACTAGCCTAGAGTGTTGCTATAGCCAGCTCTGTAGGATGCGGGGAGAAGAAACTTCCATTGCAGAACAGTCATTCTGGAAAAGCCAGCTTGCCTGGTTGGAGTTGACCTGGGGAAAGTGACTCTCACCCTAGCAAATTCTCTATGGCTCCAATGTCCTAGAGAGCTGGGAGAACGGGCCAATGTCAGGGAATCTCCTCCTATGCCAGCCTCTGGGTTCTTGTTTGTTTGCTGGTTGGTGGCATATAATACAACCAGTTGCATTCCCCTCTCCCTACTTCCCGTAAGTTCTCAGAGTTCCGTAAATTCTTTAAAACTGTAGCACTGAGTGACTGTTATGTGAGGAGATAAGGTAACTTAGGAGAGACCCCAGGCTCAGATCCTCCAGCTTCCTGAAAGCTGTCTTTGGCCCCTGTGCCCCCCTGGAGCAAATCACCTTTGCAGGGAAGACACTGAGCTGCTCTTGTCACATGATTTCTTTCCCCTTCCTTGCCCTGCCGCCAAGACCAGAGATGGAATGAGAAGTAAATTGCCAAGGGAGATCCTCTCTTGGAGCAAATGTACTGCCTTTGCTTATGGCACGGAGGCCCTGAGCGGGGAGGCCAGTCGCAGGGCACTCTCCCAGAACCAGCCCTGGGGTGACAGGTGCAGACAGCATCTACTCTTTCATGGGGGGGCGCGCCCCCCGTGATTTAAAAGAAAAGGAGGATGAAGAAAAACTGTGTAGGAGACCCCAAGGGCTGCCCCTATTCCTCCACCCTGCCTCAACCTGAAACTGTCAGTCTCCACCAAGCCTCAGAGAGAGAGAAGTGGGGGTGGGGTGGAAGACGGAGGGGGGAAATCAAAGAAAATTGCAAAAGTCAATGGTCTGGAACTAGAGGCAGCCCCAGCAACTGCAGTGTGACTTTGATTCCCCTATCATAACCCTGAATTAAAAATTCGGGCAATTATCTGCATGGCTTCCTTCTGATTAGAACTAGCTGGAGCCTCATTAATGCACCAGCACAGAGGAAAGCCATTAGGGTCTGTGAAATGGAATGTTTCTCTGAGAACAGGTTCCGCTTGATGTAGAATACCCAGCAAAAAGAAATTTCACACATTTTTGAGCTCAGAGTCACAGGACAGCACCCTGCTTTAGGGCTGCAGACCCAGCCACAGTCGTCCCCTCTCAGCTGGCTCTGGGTGAAAGCCACCTTTGTTTCCCAGCCTCTCTCTGGCACCTCCTCCATCTGCTGGAGTTGTGTGCAGGGAGAGTGAGGGAGTGGAGGGGCCAGAAGGGACTTCCTGGCTGCCCCCTTTGGTGGCTCCTAAGACACTGAGTCAGCCCGGATGCCCAGTCTAAAAGTCCTTGAGCCACGAGGAGCACCGGAACTTCCCGGGAATTCACTGCCCTCCTTTGCTAGAAGAGCTGGAAGCATGCTTGTCAAGGACAGTGAAGGTCTGAGATGCCAGGAAAAATCAAAGTATCTGCATGTCCCCATCTGTCCTGGTACTTACCTGACTCATGTGGTGACTTGGGCATCCCAAGCCCATCCAGGCAGGATCTGGTGAAGCTGAGCCAGCCTTGGGGGCATGTTGCTTAAGAGAGGGTAGAGGGCTGGAGGTAAGGAGGGCTCCCTTCCTTCATCGCTTCTTCTGTAAACTCAGATCTTTAGAAATGCAGGTTGTCTGCCCAGTCCCTAGGTAGTTGAACATCCGTACAATATCTGGCATTCCGAAGCTCTCATGCACCCTCATTTTTCCAGGTATTTCCAGGGTGCAGCTTTCTTCTTCAAATAACTGTGTATCACTTCCCAGGGAACCCAAGAGCAGTTTTTCAAACTTCCCTTGCAGCCCTAATAAATTAATTTCTTGGAGAATTGGACTTGACTCAGAAATATGGTCTAGGTTTTCTTCAAGCCACTGGGTGGCCCTTGGTTGCCCCATTTCAGACAGCTCGACATTCTTCTAACACAGAGATGTTGATCCTTGGCATAAATAACATTAATAACCTCTTTAGGAGAAAAGCCGATCTTATATGGTGTGAACTGAAGATGAAAAGGGTTTTGTAAAAAAGAGAACAAGTCACACTCAATAGGACGCCAGCCAGGAAAATGTAATCCTTCAAACGGTTTGAGTAAGCTGCGTTTGTCTCCTGGCACACCTGTTGGCTATTTAGTGTTAAGACCAGGGGCCAAGTGTCTGCAAAGCTGTAAACAGAGTGAGACCCTAATCAGGACAATGGAGTCAATGTGTAGCTGAAATAATTCGTACCAATGGCACCCCCTACTGTACACCAGCAAAACTAGGCAACCCGGGTAATTCAGGATTTCAAAATGTTTGCGGTCACATCCCACGTTGGAAGGGTACATTCCTGGTCACCAGGGAGTTTTTATGAAGCATGTTTTCAATACTGCAGACAGTTTTATGGGTGAAGGCTCCTAGAGTTTACCTCACCCTCCAACCCAAACAATATGCTTGGCGATTCAACCACGTTCTTTGTGGGCTCTGTCTAGTCATTCGAACGCTTTGCCCTCACTGGGCCAACACTCAACAAAGTCACCCGCAGTTGAGAATTACTCTTGACGACACATGATCCCCATGTAAAGGGTGGACCTAAAAGCGCCTGAAGTCTTGGGTGGGTGGAGGTTATCGCTCCAGGCTCACCGGCTGGTATGAGTGGAAGTTGCTGGCCAAAGGTCAGGAATGCGAGCCTTCTAGGGAGGGAAGCTGCCCCACCATCTCCTCAGCAGAGGCCTTCTTCCTGCCATCAGAAACGACCAAATCGCAGCCCTTACCCCAGTACCGGCCACTGAATTTCTCAGGATTTTAAACATAGACTGTCTTCCCATTCAGATCATTCCTTCTTCCCAAGAAACCTCAGTTCCTAGCTTTGTAACGTGCCACTCCTCATTCCTTTACCAAATATTTTCTGAACAACTATTGGGTGCCAGACATTGTTCTAACAACAGGCGCTCTAGCACTGCACATAAAACAGATGAAGTCAGAGAGCATACCTTTCAGTTGAGGATGCAGACAATTATAGGAAGACAAATGAGTGTGTCAGTGCTATGGGTGCTGTGAACAAACAAGGCTGGGCAAGGGGGTTGGAGAGGGTGGGAGGGCTACCCTGTACACGTGATCTCTCTGGAAAGTACACTGGGAAACCTTGTCCTCCACTCTGGCAACCCACCTTCTTCCTGCCCTTCAAAGCTGGGATCGCCTCTTTCGTAAGACACCTTTTAACCTTCCCCCTCCATGACGTTCTCATCAGCTCATCTAGGCTCAAGCTTCTTCCTTCTTGGGAAGACATACAGTTCGATTACAATCTCCTAGAGAATAAGGGTTCTATCTTCTATTTCTGGGGTTCCCTACCAGAGCAGGGGCGTAGGGCAGGCAGGGAGGAAACAGGCGTTTTGACTAGATGCTAGAACTATCAGCCCATTAGTTCACCGAACCCTCACGGAACTCCTGCCGGCTCTGTGTTATTGTCCCCATTTATAAACAAGGAAAGTGAGGAACTGGGATTTAAGTCCTGATCTGTTTAGCATCGTAGCCTCTACTCTTCCCACTCTGGAGCATAGAGTGGGTGCGTGTGAAGTGTTGGCTGTGAGTAATGAGCACAGGGAAGCGAGGAGCTCTAGTTCTCGGAGAATGGCCAAGCGGAAGAAGTGATCAGACTCCCCCTGTCTGCTGCATTGTAAAGCCTTCCTTGCTACTAAACAGGTGACCACAGGCACTTCACTTCCACGTCCCGGGGCTCCTAACCCTTCTCTGCACACTGACGTCAGACAAGGTGGTCTTCCCTGTCTTTTACAGCTTGGACATTCGAAGGAATATCTCTTCTGCAAGCGATGGGGGAGGGTGGAGGGCAGAAGTCAAATGACTTTACTGCAACAACTCTGACTTTTTTTACTAGAAGACAGAGAAAAAACCACAAGCTTGTTCATTCGCTTAAAATTCACCATGTACCGAATACTTACTGTGTGCCGGACCCTGGTGCGTGCTGAGGATACAGAAACAAACTTTTAAAACATTGTTCTTACCCTTTACTAGGTGTAAAGGGTAAGGACAAATATGATGAGAAATTATTACCATAATAATAATGACTAAGATTTTTACATGGTACTCAGTCTTTGCCAGAAGTGGTCTGAGCACTTGAAACCCTTAGACTCTCATTTTAATCTCCCCAACCATCTATGAGGTAGGTACTATTATTATTCCTACTTTGCACATGAGTAAACCAAGGCACAAAGAGGTGTGTGTGTCAGAGAGGTATTGGGAACATTAATAATGCACGAAGAATGTTTAATTTACAGGGTCTGCGATGTAGAAATAACTATAGGTGGATGTTGGAAGTGAGATAATATTGTGCAGTGTTAACTGGTGCTTTCATTCCTCTGATATGTCTGTTACTCCTTGCTTGACCCGTCTATTAGGATCAGCCACACACATCCAGCTGGAGGAAAG
Organism: Phataginus tricuspis; assembly: GCA_029783875.1. Classification (NCBI taxonomy): domain Eukaryota; kingdom Metazoa; phylum Chordata; class Mammalia; order Pholidota; family Manidae; genus Phataginus; species Phataginus tricuspis. The sequence goes on along the minus strand of JAQQAC010006923.1, from coordinate 10,091,212 downwards.
GGATTTTCTGTAGAGAGCGGAGAAGGCTTTAGGGTTTTGAAACTCAAAATCCATGGTTGTGAAGTAGCTCAGGACAGAGAACAAGCCAGGTGAGTTAGAGCCGGTTTTCCCGTCTGGGGAAAGGGAGGTGGGAGGTTGGGGGGAGACTCATGCATAGACCCCACCCTGAGAAATGGAGTACTAGGCCCTGCTCCTCATTTGACCTAGATGTCCAGTGAATTCTGGGGGTCAGGTCCCAGGGCAGGAAGAGGTGGTGTGCATTAGATATGCCTGACATGGCCCTGCTGAGCTATTCCCTGGGCACCGACATGGTGAGAGGGCAGGAGTGCCCTGGGCTGAGGGCGTTTGGAAGTAGAAGAGGCCTTAGCCCTGCAAATTGCCCTCTGTCCAGCATGGTGCACACAGCAGAATCAATGTCCAACTCCTGAGGTGATGCCAAGAAAGGTTTGCGGGCCTGAAGCGTCCTTTAGAATGGGAACCAGGAAAAATGCTGCCCGTGAGAAATGCTCCCCAGGACCAGAATGGTGGAGGACGTCTCTGGGCAGCTGCAAAGAGGCAGCAGGGCAGAGAGGCCAGGCTGGGAGCTCCTCGAGGGCAGTGGCCTCTCTCTGCTTTGTTCATGACTCCATCCTGTGGGCCTGGGTCAGGTAATAGGCGATCAATCGGAGTAGGTGGGCTGCCTCTAAAATTAAACCCCAGCTCTGTCTCTTACTAGCTGTGTGTGACCCCTGGGTAAGTCTCTTCCCTTCACATCCATCATGTGTAAAATGGGGATAAACATCGTGCAGATCAGTTGCGATCTGAGGTAAAAAGAGAGAATGTGTCTATTAGCGTCTGGCACCGCGCGGCACTCAGTAGGGGTTTGCTGTCAGTGCTACCAGATGCCACTGCACGTTTGCACTATATAAAGTGCCCCCGCCCTGACCTTAGACACAACCTGGGAGAAAAGAGGAGGTCTCCAGAACTGGCTGAGATCAAGTTCCTTCCGCCATGACACTATGGAGACTCCTAGTAGAAATTAAGCTCAGCGCTTAAATAAATAAAGTTCCTTTTCTTGCACAATGGATTTTGTACGTTGATATTCATATTCAAGAAGCATGCAAGTCTGTGAAAATTAGGTGTCCCTTGGAGATCCTTGCTAGCATTTTAAATTAAACAGTTTTCTCCCTTGCAGACATGTTTACTCACAGAACGATTTGCCTCTCACCTTACTGATATCTTTCTAGAAAAGCACACAGAGTCCTCCAGGTGAGCTGTCATTCGCAAGTGTTGCTAGTAGACTTCAACTCTAAGGCAAAGACAGCAAGTCTAGGAAACAGAGTTCTGTCCTCTCTTTCTTCCTCTTCCTCCTCCCAAAAGGTCTCTGGGCTTTCTTGAAGAAATTCAGTGCAGAGCGTTTTATTTCTTGTTCAGATATGCTCTCGTGGTGGTGAGTGATAAATACCATTATTAATTTTTTTATTAAAAAAAACATTCGAATTTACCTGGTTTCCCACTTACCTAAAAGCCAGTAAGTGACACACTGTCCTCTTTGCCCAGGACTCTCCCCTTCTCAGCACTGAAAGCCCTACCTCCAGGGAAACCCCCTCAGTCCAAGACAGGCAGAAGTGCCCTAAGTGTCCTGGACAAACCCTAAATGCCAATGTCAAATCAAGTACCCCTGGCAGCCCAAGGTAGGGAGGCGGCGGGGGCTGGGGGGGGAGGTTTTCTTTTAAGGGGAGGAACTGTACTCGCTTGAAATCAGAAGACCTCACCTCCCAGTGTGAGGAAAAATCATACTGATTTCCCTTGGGGCACTTTCCACTCTACTCAGTATTGACAAGCCTGGCCTTGAAAACGCTGCGAAGGAAGACGCACCCTGCCTACCTGGAAATAGGAGGGCAGAGAGAAGAGGGCCCCCCAGCCAGCCTGCAAACCCTAGTCTAGGATCCTTCCTTTAAAGTTCCTTACTTTTGATCAGGCTCCGGACCACCCGGCCCTCGGCCCCCACCCAGTAAGTCCCAGCCACTGCACCAGGCAGTTCCCGCAACCCCAAGTCACTGTCAAGTCTGTCTGCCTGTGCGGGACCAAGCCGTTTGTCCCCACACAGAGGAGCAGCTGAGACACGGAGGTTCCCTTCAGGCCACACAGAGTGACTGCCAGAAGCCGGGGTGTGCGTCCCTTTCCCTCAGACCACGTGTCTCATGCTGTTGCTGTGGTGTCCTCAGGCCTCACAGGACCGTCCGCTGCAAGCAGACTGAGCTTCTGGTCACAGAGAATGTGGCACAGCCTGTTTCTGCCCCTCATGGCTGCATGTGAGGGCCCATCAGGCTGCAGACATTGGCCCTGAGGTTGGATTCCTGAGGCCTCAGTGCTCTTTCCACGGGTTAGGGTCTCTCACAAGATTGTAGTCAAGATGTTGGCCGGGCTGTAGTCATCTGCAGGCTTCACTGAGGCCAGGGGTCTGCTCTCAGGATACGTCAGCACTCAGCTGCTGGTTAGAGGTTCAGGGCATTTCAGGGCTCCTGTGTGGTGACTTGGTGGCACGGGTCACCCAGGGTCTTGGGAGGGGTCTGCATAAGGAAGGGGCTCAAGGCTTCAGCCTCCCTGTAAATCTTCCCCTGGAAGCAGGTATGTGTGTAGCTTGGAGCCTGGCATGTATGAGGTGCTCAGGAAATGCATACGCCTGGAGGCAACCCTCAGCTTCCCGCTCTAGTGCCCCAGGGAAAGTCCGGGATTTCTCATGCTTGATGTCATTCTCCTCCTTCCCCAGTAGCCTCTCCAGGGTCCCTCAGAAGGCAGGGACCAAAATATACCCCTTGTCATGACACAGAGGAAAGAACACTGGACTCAGAATGAAAAGACCTGGGTCTGAGTCCTGGCCTTGTCCCTTACCAGCTGTGTGACTTTGGCAAATTACCCAGCCTCTCTGTGTCTCAGTTTCCTCATCTCTGAGATGGGCATAGCTTTTTTTTTTTTATGTTTTCCACGTTTTATTTATTTATTTTACAATTTATTTTGGTATCATTAACCTACAATTACATGAGCAATATTGTGATGATTAAACTACCCCCTTCATCAGGTCCCCCCACCAACCCTATTACAGTCACTGTCCATCAGTGTAGTGAGATGAGAATCACTACTTGTCTTCTCTGAGCTGTACAGTCCTCCCCGTGCCCCCCCACCCTATGTCTGCTAATCGTAATAGATGGGCATAGCTTTGTCAGCCTTATGGGCTGTTGTAGAGATTAACAGCAAGATATATATAAAAGGGCTTTGTAAATTGTAATAAAGCAATTTTCTTTATGTAAAGTATTTTTATTCTGGTGCCTGTACATTACTAAGGGCTCAGTTTGGTCACTATCTGAGCATCTTAAGTTCTTTGTTCTCTGTGGCCTAAAGGAACTGGAAATCCATGGACTTTCATCAAACTTAGCATAAACACCAGGACACCAAATTGTCTACTGTTTCCACAAAAAGGTATTGTGTCCCAGCTATTGCCATAATTTGACCTAGAGATGGGGATTCGAAGATAGACAAAACACAGTCCTGGCCCTTCAGGTGTGCAGGCAGGTAGAAGGAACTCCAGGCCAACATCTGGAAGTGGGCTCAGCCCCGGAGCCTGATAAAGAACTTGGTCCCCCTGTGCCTCAGTGTCCCCTTCTGCCAAGGGGAGTGGCTAACTGCCGGTGAGGGGGTGTGGACACAGATGAGTGAAAGCCACAGATCTTGGAGAATACTTGACGGGTGCCTGGCCCGGCCATCAGAGGGTTGCACAGCCCGCTGAGACTGGATGTTCCCCTTGGGGAATTTTCAGGAGGCTTTGAAGTGCAGCCAGGAGAAGGGAGGCTGCACCGTCCTGGGCATTCACTTGTGATTCACTCCTCCCGGGCTCCAGCCTCATCTGAACATCACCCCCTCAGCCCCACCCTGTGTAAGGAAGACTGACAGGGAAGGGGGTGCAAGGGGAGGAATCACTAAATTAAGAAGGTCCCTGGGAGTGACTGGCCTACAGACACGACTGAGTCCCCCGAGTTTCTCTCCTTAAAGCATAAATATTTCCATCTAAGATCACAGACTCCCTCGTCATAAAATCAATGAAACCACAAGGGAAAATGACCTCCCGCTTGACTGCCCCGGAGATATCTCCAACGGAATCATTTCCCCTCCTGCAAAAGCAACTGTGCTGGGCCCAGGATTTGATATCCAGGCACTGCTGTTGAGAATTTGAGGCTATGAGGAAATCAGGTGGGTTGGGTGCATGTCTGAACCGCTTTACTTCCTATGTTTTGTGATGGCTTTTGTGCAACCCCTGTGGCAACATGAGATTTTTGCCCTGGAGTCAGACCTGGGTTCAAGCTGGTTCCTCTCTCTATCCCGGCTTCCTCATCTGGGAAAAGGTGGATGATAATGCAAGGTCTGTCTGTCCTACAGGGGAGGGGACAAGAGCCAGAGCTCTGTCTCTGCAAATACTTTGTAAACTGCAAAGTCCTTCATAGCAACAGATTTGCTATTAAAAGGTAAAGGTACCAATCTCGCTAATGTAACTGCTTGAACTGCTGTTATTGTGAGTGACAAGAGAACCTTACTCAGACTGGCCTAAACCACAAGGGGATATTTTGACTTCTGTAACTGAAAAGGGATGACGTGGGATTGACTCAGGCGAGCACTAGATTAAAATGTCACCACCGGCCAGCTCCTCCCCATGTCCCACAGGGACTACAAGCCCCGCATCTCAACAGGATGCCATCCAGAGGAAGAGAAGTCCTCTTTCCAGGAACTTCTGTTGAACCGAGATGGAGCAGGAGGAGTGAGGAACTCTTCTTCTTCCAGACTCAGCATGTGTGTCAAATTTTCCTGGCTCTTTTTCCAGAGCCAGGGGATAGGACAGTGGATAGGCTGAAGAGAGCCGAGGCCTGGCCCTACATCTGGGGGCAGGATTGCAATGCCAAGCAAATGGTGTTTGGAGGAGCTACTGCCTCAGAAGAAAAATAAGTGGATGCTGAGTTGCAGAACATCTGTCCTGTACGGACCACCCCCTTTACTGCCCAGCAGCCACACTCGCTGGTCTCTCCATAAAGACACATTAAAAACACCCACTCTCTCTGTGAACGCAGTCAGCCTCTTCCCAAACGAGACAAGCCATTGTTTCATCCCACCTGGTCCCTGGGTGATCGGCAGTCCTCAGGCATGGAGCTCTTATGGTCCTGTGTGGTCTAGGGATGCTACGCGAGAAACTTAACGATCGCCGATGCACTCAGTAAACAGGAGAGAGAGAACGGGGAAAATGCAGTGAGCACTCATTTGGAAAAGGAGGGAACAGCAGCGACTCTAGGTGGTCCCAGGTCCACGCTTCACGTCATAGTCTCCCAGAAGTCATGGGGACACCTGCCCTGGCAGCATGTATGTCTTCCACAGGTCTGCCCTCTGGAAGGCTCCCCTTTGCCCTTGTGGCCCCTGCTTGTCTCTCTGAGGAAATCTCTCCTGTGGCTTGTCCTCCAAGGACCAAATGGCACGTGCATCAAGGCGGATGCCCCTTCTGGGGGCTGCACTGCACAGCAGCCCTCTTCTTGCTGGTGTGAACTTCAGGGCCTGGGAATCACCATCAGACCATTGTGGGCTGGGTTTGAGGTTTATTCGGCAAGATGACACCTTTTGAAAGTTAGTGGGATTCTGGTTTATTTCCTCTGGCTAACACCATGGATAGGAATGAGTTTCAGAGATCTTACCAAGTCATAGTCTTTGAAACTAGAACTGGTCTGGGAACAGCTCTCTCCTAGCACAGGCCTGTAGCCCTCAGTCTAATATTTCTATCTCGGCCTATACTTGGGGATGCTCTAAAATAAGAGCCTAGGTGGGGATGACTCACAAAACTACCCCTTCCTCACAATAACAACAAAAATACTAGAAGTAACACGTACTGCTTACTCTGGGCAGGCACTGTTCTAAAGGTTTTATGTGTATTAACCCACTTAATCCTCACAGCCACCCTATGAGACAGAAAATGTTATCCCCGTTTTGCAAAAGCTATTCATGGAGCAATAAAGAAGATACTCTTAAGTGGAGAGCAGGGACTCAGACCCAGTCGGCCTGGCTCCACGGCCCAAGGGGGGTGCTAACCCCTGCTGTATCTGCCCACAGGCCACACATTCTACGGCTTCTTCCCAAGGGGAGTGTTGACTTCTTTGTTCAAGGCCTAACAGGAGGTGCTCGGGAAGAGTCTCCCCCAGACCTTAATCTTATTTTTGGATTGGTTCCTACATTTCCACCTTTCTTCAGCTATCTTTGATCGGAGGGTTGAGATTGAATTGAGATTTTCCTGGACCCAGACAATTATAACTTGCAGGCCATTGGCAAAAAGACAACTCTCGGCAAATATGTATTTTCTTCCTTATCTTACTTATGGATAGACCAGGTTCAGTTTAATCTTATCTCTTTGGAAGACCTTGCTGAAGTTATCAGCACACTCCAAAATGTAAACATTATTTTCTCCAAAATTTCTTACACTATCCTTTAAAATGAAAGCCTCAGGAAGTACAGTGTGAATCTCAAGGCTTAACAGGCAACAGGTTAACCAGCAGTTTACTATAACATAAAAAAGAATGACTAAGTTCTCGTATCAATTCTTTCCCTCTATCCGAATGTCTTTGCTTAGCCTTGCCACATCCCACTTCTGGCCTTAGACCCTGTACCAGTTAGCCATCTTTTGGTTGCAACTCAAACTAACCTAAGCAGAAAGGAAGTTAACTGGAAGGCTACCAGCGGCTCAGAGACTTGCCGGAGAATTGGGAAACCTCAACCATGAACCCTCTGAGTTGCTGCAGGCTCAGTGCTGGCCAGGGGGGCATGATCGCGGCAACCAGTCCTGGTTTATTTGCTCTCTGCTCAAGATTCCAGTCCCAGGGAAGGAACACCAGACTGGTCAAGCTTGGGTCACCTCGGTGGCTAGAAGTAGGTAGGACCCACCAGACTACATTGGTATGGAGAGATTCTTGCAATAAAGGAAAAAGCGAACTGGCAGGGGGAAGTGGATGCTCAGCAGCCCCAACCCAACAAACTCCTCTTACACCTATCCGTGTCGGCCATACGGAACTGTGTTGGTTATTCCAATCAATCATGGCAGTTGGGTCAAAGTGAGAACGAGTGGACAGAGGCCTGCAGGAAATCAAATTTTGTCAAGGACGATGAATGTTTTCAGTCAACACTTGTCCTTTGACGTCATCTTCAGGGATAAAATTCTCCATCGGATTTGATTTACTCTGGCAAGCCTTAGGCTCTTAGGGATTAACATGTAACAAAACAAATTTTTGCTTTAATTGACATCAGTTTTGTTTATTTCAGGGGTTTGTATCTAAGGGGCAAATTCTAAAAATGAGTATTGTATATTGCTAATTTAGCTGTCAGCTTATAATTATGTTCTCAGAAGCTAGTGATTCACTCCCATACTCATCCACTCATTTAACAAACCGCTAAGTGAATATTTATTGAGCAGTTTCTTAGTCCCGGGCACTGTCTAGGAGCTAAGGAGATACAAACGTGGATGACACGATCTCTGTCCTTAGGCCTAATATCCATGCGATGACAGAGGAGTAGAAAGACTTCATTCTACTCAGAAGGAATGGTGCAATGTGAAGACTACAAAGCCAAAGAAAAGTGCAACTTTGGGTTTAAATCCTGGCCATGTGACTGACCTTGCTCAAGTTACTTAAGATCTCTAAACCTCAGTTTTCTCATCTCTGTAATGGGGGTAATAATAGTTCCTAATTCACAGGGTTGCTAATCTCTTCATACTGATTAATAGATTCAGTGTAATCCCAATAAAGATCCCAGCGTGGGTTTTTTTTTGATGGAAGTTGATAAGCAGAGAGAGTCTAAAATATATATAGAAACAGAAAGGGCCAAGAATAGGCAAGACAATCTCAAAGAACAGAGCAGGGAGGCTCACAGCACCATATAATGTGCCTATGGTGAAGCTGCACTCCCTAAGACAGTGTGGGATTTTGGCCCAAGGATAGATGAATAGACTAACAGAACAGAATAGTCTAGAAACAGACATGTATATAGGTCACTTCATTTATTAATTTATGACAAAGATATTTTTTCACAACAATATTTGTTCTTTTTAGATGTGGAAATTCTTTATATATTCTAAAAATGAGTATTGTATATTGCCAATATCTTTTCTCACTTGCCTTTTCACTATCTTAATGGTATTATGATGAACAGAAGTTTAAACTTTTAATCCAGTCCAGTTTATTGTTTTATTTTAATTTTTTTTTTTGTCCTGTTTAAGAGTCTGCCATCTTCTGAGGTCGGGAAGACATTTTATGTTTTATTCTAGACTACTTATTAGTTTTTCTTTTACATTTAGATTTATAAGGCATCTAAATAAATGTTTACGTATTGTATGAGGTAGGAATTTGAGATCCATTTTTTTCCATATGGATAGCCAATTGAAAATGAATTAGATGGTGAAGCTGGCCTCGTCCAAATACTAACTCCCTTCTAAAATATTCCCACAGAATCCTAGTGGGAAATAACTAATTAATCAAATATTTTAAATTAATTCAGTAAGTATTTTTTGCACACCTAGCATTGCGGCTGAACTCAGTTGGTAAGGGAAGGGCTCCCGGAGAGCTGACATCTGAGCTCAGTCCTGATTAATGAAATGACACAGGCCACGAGCGGAGCTGGGGGAAAAGAATCCCAGGAAGAGGAACCAGGTAGGCAAAAGCTTGACGCATTCAAGGAACAACAAGCAGGCCAGCACAGCTGGTGTGAAATGCCTCAGAGGATGTGAAGCCCAAGACGATTCTTTCAAATGTGAGCTTGAAGGAAGGACAACCAGACTGGGATTGGCACCAGACCAACGGGCAATACCTCTCACACTCTGAGGGGGACAGTGTGTTTCAACCTAAAATTCTCATTACCAAGCGTAATGAGAGGGTAGAATAAAGGCATTTCAGACTTACAAGGCCTTAGGAATGTTACCTACAAAGCAGCTTTTCTTAGGGCTTTTATAGGGCAGTCTGCTCCGACAGGGTGAGCAGGAGATGAGGAAAGGAGGGGGCTCCCCAGGAGGACAGGCCGCTGTGGTAACGGAGCACGTTCCCCGGAGAACATCTCAGACCGGAGCAGGTTTGGAATATGTTTCTGAGCAATTTTAGCTTCTCCTTGTGCCCCTTCCAATCCATTTTCCACAGTGTCGCTCAAGTCAACTTGGTCAAGTTTTAGATTACCTTCCTCTCTCTGTTTATAGTCTTTCAGTGGCTCCTCATCATTTCAGAATAAAACCCAACTTCCAGTGTGCTATAAAATGCCCAGTAACAACTGACCCCTGCCCATCTCTCAGCGCCCTGGATGGCCACTCGGCTCCACTCGCGCACCTTTTCCGAGACTTCTTAAAGCGTTTTGCCAAATTGGAGTCTTTGCCTCTGCAACTCTCCTTCTGCAAAGCAGCCCTTCTTTCCCCCCTTTCCCTGGTGGATTCTTCCTTACCTTTCAAACCTAATTACCTTAGGGGCATCTTCCCTGCACGCTCCTCTGGCTCACCACTAGCGGGTCGCCTTGGTTTTACCCCATGACTTCTCTGCATTAGTCTCCTCTAGTACCCATCTGTCTCTATCTAATTATTGATTTATCTCTCCTCCTCACTACATTATAATCTCCTTGAGAGTAGGGGCTGAATTTTAATCATGGTTTACGTTTCTATAATGGCTTCTCTGTAGTCAGACTGCTTAAATTAAAATCTCAGCTGCCTCACTTGCTATGTTATTTTGGGAACTCTGAGTCTCAGTTTCCTCACTTGCAAAACGATGTGGTATTTTTATCTGCAGCACGTGGCACACAGAAGGTGCTCAGTAAGGTGTGTGGAATGAATCCTTGAAAGTGGACTAGAGTTCCCGGGGTGGGACCCTCTCAGCAGGGGAATAGGGATGACGCACTTCAATCAGTCTTGATTCCTCCCCTCTGCTCCCCTCTGCAGGAGTTCTCAGCTTCCTCTCTAGGAGCATTACATGCCTTGAAGGTTGTGAGGAAAATCTGAAAAATGCAGGCTCTTTCTTTTTCATGTTTATCCATGTGTTGACCTAAGGAATTCAGGATATCTCAGAGAGCAAAAATTTCCAAAGCATGTCTTTGTCTGACCATTTTTATGCGGCTGTCTAAATATGGTGTGACTTGAGGACCCAAATTTTCTTAGCTGTGAATGTGTTAATGAGGGACTGCTAGGAGGAAGCAAAAGGATCTTGTGCCCATTCTGCAGATGGAAAACCTCATGATCTTCTCTAAACTCCTCAGAACCCATGAACTCAAGTAATTTGTCAAGAATCTCCCTAGAAGAGGTCCCTAGCCTCTGCGTGTTTCCTCTTCCCCAACTAAATCACATACTCCTTTCTTTCTTATGGTGAAGCAGCATCTCCAAGGGGCTGCTCCACTTTGAATGAGTTTCTAGAAGGAAGAAAGAGAGCTGACCCTTCTCTACGTGTTCACAAAATCCAGAGAAGAGTCCAGAATAGGCTGTGAACTGGTACATGAAGTTTCATAGCAACATCATTTATAACAGCCAAAAAGTAGAAACAACCAAATGTCCATCCACTGATGAATGGATAAATAAAATGTGGTATGTCCATTAATGGAATATTATTCAACAGAAAACAAACGAAGTACTGACACATGCTACATACGAGTTGGATAAATCTTGATATTATCTTAAGTGAAAGAAGCCAAACACAGAAGACCACATATGATATGTTTCCACATACGTGAAATGTCCAGAGTAGGCCGATTTGTACATGCATGTCACCAGATTTTGTTCAACATGTAAAACTTGGTTTTCCTACAAACAACTAAGCCATTCTCTGTCAAACTGAACAGTGAGATTGTATGCCTCAGAGTAATGCAGGTCCATCTTACTTTAAGAGGTAGGAGGCATAGGGTAAGACCATATTCAAGCCATTGCCAAAGAAAGCAGAAGAATTTGGTGGAGTATTCCAGAATTTTGCCTTAATGACTAAAGAGATGTGAGCAGAGCAGGGGTAGCGGGACTCACACGATGCCAGGAGGGAAACCAGGGAGTAGAGGGCTGTAAGGGCTCTTGGACTCCGAACACACTGGCACACCATAGTTGTGATTATGCTGTAATAATTGCTGGCCTGTTTCATGTTGCTCTGATCCCTTCAAGCATGCCACCCAAAATTCTAGTATTTGAAAAAGCTGAGAGCCACCAGATTATCTACTTACTCCTAAAAGCCCCCTCTGATTAAAACTGCCAGGTAAACTACAGAACACCCAGTTAAATTTGAATTTCAGATAAACAAGTCATTTTTTAGTATAAAAGTGCCCCATGCGATTAAACAAATCACAAATTCAAACAAATCTGAAATTCAAGTCAACTAGGAGTCTCCTATTTTATGCGCTAAATCTCGCCTCTCTGATTCCCTTACAGTCATTGCAAAGTGATAAAGGTGGCCCCACTTCAGGGCTAATGTTTTGTAATGTGCACCATCTAGCGGTTCAAGGAGGAAACCATGAAACGTCTCTGAAAAAACAACGTGAAAACAGCGATGCTTAAAGCTGAAAAGAAACCACAATGCTTTAACTTTAAAAAATCTGACTTACTTCTTTGGATGCGGTGTCTGTGAACAGATGAACAGCCTAGGGTATCCAGCGAATATCAAATCCTCTGTAAGTCATCCAGCGTTTAAAAAGGAAAACTCACCTGGCGGGGGCTGGGGGGTGGGCTCCTTCCCATTAACACATGAATGCGAATACAGAGCCTTGTGCTCAATCTTTGTGGTTCCTAGAGTTTCTAGTAATTGCTTTACCATAAGAATGTAGCATCCAGTGTTATCTATCGAGGACCATGTCAGGCTGGTACAGTTTTATGAAATCCACTGAGCCTGTAGGGAGACACAAGCAAGCATTTCCTGTTCACCATTTTACCCAGTGGGTATAGAGTTAAGTGCCAAAGGGAATTGGCACCATCCAATGAGTCTCTAGCTGCACCTTGGAATCACTCGGTTTTTAAAAATACCAATGCCTGTGCCTCCTCCCTCTCCTCCTCCTCTCTCCCTCCCCCTCCTCAACTCTTTTCTCCTCTTCCTTCTGTTTAAATCATGAGAATTCTACTTAAGGTTACTTTAAAGTAATGCGTTATACAATGCTGAAGACTTAGTAAGAGACTGTCGTTGAAATCAGATTTCACCTTAAGGCTTGAGATATTTTAGGGACAAAAATCTCATCCTCAGCCTATCCCTGAGGCTGACAGACTCTTTGTTTTATTTTGTTTTATTTTATAGACAAGGCTGGAAGGCAGAGGCGCTTCCCTGTCTCCAGTTCAGTGTCTGTGGTTCTGTACTGTAATCACAAACATTCATTATGAAATAGTATAGACACACCACCTGCAATTTAGCCCAGGTTAAAAACCCAGAGCTCGGTTTGTTCTTTGAATAGGTTAGGTTTTAGAATAAACTTGGAGGGTGAGAGGGAGTTTGGGGATAGAAATTTATTTGAAAATATCCTCCAAATTGACAAGGTGTCACTATAATCATAACAGAAATAATAATAATAATGAAAAATAAAACCTGCAATTTATTGAGAGTCTCTAGTTTGTCAGACATAAATCACGATGCTTTATATACATCATCTTGTTTAAGTCTCAAAGCAACCCAGGGGGCTGGGGACTATGTCCCCATGTTACACACGAGGAAACTGAGACTCAGAATTTGCATTTCCTCTGCTGACCCAGCTGGTAATCGGCAGGGCTGGTTTTCACATCCAGCTTCGTCTGACTGCAAATTCCTACTCTGATATTCTGGCAGGACTACATGCATAGTTCTGCAGAATTTTCCCCCCCGCTGAACTCATGCTTGGGATGGAGAGCTCTGTCAAGTCACTCACATGTCAGTGGCACTCATTTTTCAGCCACAGCCGCCCAGTATTTTGAGGTACTTGAAACCAGATTTTAAAACATATATTCACTTTCTTCTGGTTGGCTCAAGAAGTCAAAAAGCAGTTTTCACTTTTTATGGCACTACCTTTGAGCAGCTGAGTCACCTTGTTGGCGGGGTGGGGGGTGGATCTTATTGGGACTTTGGTGATGATATTAAAGGCTTTCTCTAAGGATCTACAGAGCCCTCCTCCAAAGGAGGAACAAGAAAACCACCACCTAAGAAAGGAATAATGGGATACACCAATCCCAAACCTGTGTTTCAGAATCAATCCATTCCTCATGTTCCAGGGCCCCTCATACTGAAATGATGTCACCTCCTCTGGGAACCTTCTGTGACCTGCCTCTGCCCTGGGACCACGAGCTGTCCCAGGCTCTCACTCCTTTTTTGCACTGGCCTCTGTTCTTGTTCTCAGCACTCTGCATCGGAAGCAGGCGGCTGTGGGGTGTGTGTGTGGACACATCCTTTCTCTTTACTATGAGCTCTGCAGAGTGGGGCCAGGCGGAGCTCAAGCTTCCTCGGCCATTTGTGGGTATCCCAGAGGAAGGGGTTGCAAGGCACATGGAGTGGGCTGGAAGGAGGTGCCTGTGCAGGGCTTGCTTGGGACTCAGGATTGCATGGATTAGTCGCTAGGAAGGGTTTTGAAAATCTTTATGGTGGTGTTTTCAGTAAATCTTGTCCACAGCCACATTTTCTGAGCACTTGCACTTTTTCTGAACACCTTTAGCCTCTCTTCTGTGACCCCATAGCTGTCATAGGATTTATCACACTCATTGGTTCATTCAACAAGTACTTCTTGAGAGGCTGTTAGGGGCCAGGCACCCTACTAGGTGCTGGGGATACAATAGTAAACAAAACTATCACGCCTCTTGCCCCCATGAAGCTTACAGACAAGGGGACAGGCTTACAATCGCTGGATTCAAACTGTCTCCCCAGGACACTGTGAGCTTGAAGATACAGATCAGGTTGTATTCACTTTTTAACATTTTAATTTTACTTTAGTTTTTAGTTTATTATGTAATTCACACACCATAAAACACACCTTTTTGAAGTGTAGATTTAGTGGGTTTTTGGTATATTCACAGAGTTGTATATCAATCATGACCATCTGATTCCAGAACACTTTCATCGCCCCAGAAAGTGACCCGGTACCCATTAGCAGTTGTCCACCATACGCCCCTACCCCCAGCCCCTTGAAACCACGAATTTACTTTCTCTTCTGTGGGTTTGCCTTTTCTAGACATTTCACATGAGTGCAATCATGCAACCCGTGGTCTTTAATGTCTGGCTTCTTTCACTTAGCGTACACAGCATTTCCAAGGTTCATCCGCGCTGCAGCACATCGCACCGCCCCATTCCCTCTCATGGGCGATACCGCCCCATTATATGACCCCACCACATTTTGTTCAGGCAGTCTGAAGCTGCTGCATGGCTCCTCCCTCCTTCCCTCCCTCCCTCTTACTCTCTCTTCTCACCTCTCTCTCCTCTCCAAGCCTCCTTCCCGCCCTCGATTCTGCTTTCCCCTCTCAGATGCTTGCTATCCCACACCTACATGTTAAAGGCAGTGTAATTAAACATTTGCTAAAGGTTCCAGTCTGAGGTAAATGGAAAGGCATCATGAAACATTTTTTTAAATAAATGCTTTAGAGTAAAAGAGTTTTCAATGTACAGGCAAGTTGCAAAGATAGCACAGAATTCCTGTACACCCATCATCACTCAGTTTCCCCTACTGTTAACATCTCACATATTGTGGCACATTTGTTTCAGCTAAGGAACCAGCATTGTTACACAACTATTAACTCTACACTTTCTTCAGATTTTACTAGTTTTTCTCTACTGGCCTTTTCCTGCTGCAGCATCCCATGGCACTATCGTCATCACGTCTCCTTAGGCTTCTCCGATTGCGACAGTGTCTCAGAAGTCCCTTGTTTTTGATGACTGTGGCAGTTTTGGGGAATACTGGTCGGATTCTTTGTAGAATATCCCTCAGTTGGGGTTTGTCTGATGTTTTTTTTTCATGGTTAGATTGATTATGGGTTTTGGGGGGCTGGCCACAGAGGTGAATTAAAATTGCTGTGAGATGCTCTGGAACTAGGAAGTGAGACCAAATCTGCCAGGATTATTCAGAAAAATCAGAGAAACTTTACTTTTGAAACCTTCAGATGGTAAGAGTGGTGTGTGGAAGGATTCCCTGGGTCTTTTTCCCAAAGAGAGTTATATGTTGCCTGTGCTTATGGTGGTGAAGAATCGAGCCTTTTATCTGACATGAAAATACAACTTGACATTTGTTCTTTCTCTCCCCATTGTGAGCTGGGTGAGTGAAGCCCTCTTTCTTGGTGTCTATGGAATTAGGAAGTTGGGACCTGTGATCTCCAAGGCCTCCTCCTACTGTGACCGCTTATGCTGTAAGAGGCAGTCCGTGAGTCCCCTCAACGCCCAGCAAATCCTTAAATCTGGCTCCCCTTTCTTCCATATCAGTCCCAGGCTGTTATATGCAGGTGACGTATGCCCCCAGAGAATATGCCCACCCCAATCCCGTTTTTAAACCCTTCTTTGCAAACACACACTAAAAAAACAAACCCTAGACCTTTGCTGTGTGGCTCTCCACTCTGAGGAACACAGTGAGCATTCCAGAGCGGCAGCGCCCAGAGCAGGCCCCCTGTCCTGGCTGTGCCCGCTCCCCTGCTGACACAGCAAAGGGCCCGAGAGAGGAGGGTCATAGGCAGATCCACACACTGCATGTCGCTGGAGACTCTTCCGCCCCAAGGGACTGTTTTGGTTCAGCAGCTCCTGTGGCTCAAATAAGTTAATCACTGATGACAGAGATTAATTTATAACAGGACAGCAGACAAGATAGTTCAGGCTTCGGTGGGGTGGCACTGAACTGTGGCACAGGGCATTGCTCCGAAGACGCCTGGTCTGCAGCTTGGCGTGGAGGCTGAGAAACTCAGACCCACAGTGGTTCCTAGAGGCCGCCTGGTCCAAAGAGGGGAAAATGTGTCAAGCGCTCTCCCTTCCTCTCTGCAGCATATTTGCTGGTCTTAGAAAACGGGTCCAGGCAACAGCTGGGCTTGTTAGAAAAGTGCAGTTAAGAGGGAACACTGCCCTGAGACCCAGCCAGGCCTGTTGAGCACGCTGTGCAGGAGGCTAGGACAGGAGCGGGCAAGTGAGGAGAGAGGAGACGCTGGAGAGACGCGGAGGATGGATAGGAGCCCAGGGCTGGGGTGGGTGAGAGATGGTCCCTACAGCCTGAAATACCAGCTTGGGGGTTGCACCCTCTCCCGTGAAGGTGTGTCTCTGAGGACCACTCCATCATTCCCAACCTTACTGCCCCTCATCCTGGGCCCCGAAACGACAGAAATGAATCATGCTGAGCAGGCCCATAGAGCTGACCCTCATGCTCTAGACCCTGCTTTTGTTTCAAGTAGGAAGTCCACGTTGGATGTGCACGGCTGCAGATGTCGGCTTGTGGGTGCTGTCACGTCGCCAGCTTCAGCAGTCTCTTATTTCTAGCTATGACACTTTGGAATTCTTAAGTCAAGCCTATTTATCCAGGAAGCCCTGAATACTGCCACGTGGCCACAGTCTCACCAGGAAGAAAATAAGATAAAGCAAGAAGGTAAATGGAACCAAAAATCAGAATGAGGCCTGCATTAAAAATGGAGGTGCAGAGAACTCCTCTGCAGGCTGCTGAAATGGGGCTTCCTACCAGGAAGGGATCTGGGAGTTGAATAGGTGATGATTTATGCTTGATTTTCTACTAGGAGCCCAGGAGTTGTTGTGATTCAATCTCACTGCCTTTCCCCCTATGTGCACCCCAGGCAGTCTCCTGTCAGTGCACATGCTGTTCCTTGGACCCAGAATGCCCTTCTCTCTTTTCTTTACATTGCTCGCTTTTGGCAAGACCTGGCGGAGGCATCATTTCTACTGGAAAGCTGTCCGTGAACCTTCATGTGGGACCTTGGGCTCCTTCTCTTGGTATCTAAGATTCATTATCTCTACTGCAACAATATCTGTGGACTCCCAACCCTGACAGGTGGCTTGGCATCACCTGGTTGACCTTGTTAAAAACACAAATCCTTGGTGCTTGAATCTCTCTGGGTGAGGCTTGAGAAGCTGTGTCTTGGCTAGTCTTCATGTGTGTCTCAGACACCAGGCCTGGGTTGAGTCTGTTTTTTACAGACTTAGGTCATGGAGTCAACTTGTCGCTGTGCTCCAACAACCCCCTGAGACTCGCAGGAAGGGATGCTGAAATGCAACACCCAAACCCTTTAATTCACACCATTTTCATCCATTCATAGTTCCTGCTTCGTGCCCCAGATGCTGTGCTGGGGATGTAAGAGCAAAATCGGACAGTCTAGACTGCCCTCACGCAGCATACAGTCTAGTAGGGGAGACAGAGGTGAATCACATTACTTCCACACATATTATTGCAAAGTGCAACATGAGTGTTATAAAGGGAACACAAAGCCTCTCTGAGAACCAGTAGGAGACATTGGCATAGGCTGGGGAGTCAGGGAAGGCCCAGCTGAGCCTGAACTCAGGATTAGTGAAGGACTGGAACACTTTTTACTGGGCTCTTCTTAGAACCTGCTCTTTTGGAAGCCAGCTGGGAGGCACAGGGGGGTATAAGCCCCTCCAGGCACCAAGTTAGTCTCCAAGGGGAGCTTTTCCTCACACCCTCCTGACAGACAAGCCCTCTCTTTTCTGCTAGCTATGCTTTCCATAAGCCTTTGGGAGACGATGTGTTTGTAAACAGAGGAAAGACCTATTTCTCCATGCTGGGGACTACCTGCTATGATGCACAGTGCCTTTGCTGGATTGTAAAAAGTGCACTTCCTTTTGAACGCACATAATCTCACACTGGGCACACGGCTTGGGGTGCAGGCTGGATTTAAGCCACCCCTTCTAATCTCACTCTGCACTCATCAGACAAGCACCCTTGAGCAGTGAACAACTTGGACAACCTTCTGTGGTGGCCCTGCTGCAGTTTTGAGCAGAATGTTCTGGCTTCTTGGCTTTCCTTCATAGATGGCAGATTCCTTTATCCCAGAAGAAGATAATTACATCTTCTATGGGCATAAATCTTTTTGGACATTTAGAAAGGAATTTATATGTATTTGCTGGGGGACTGGGTGTTTTTCCTATCTAAATTGAAAAGAAGATTCTTCTAAATAGGATCCAAGAGAGTTTTTTCATATGGTAATTCACACACACACCAGCTGATAAGCCCTAGACTTGGCGTAAGGTTCAAAGCAGATACTGTTTTCAGATGAGGCACAGGGATGCTTTTTTATCTGATTTGCCTTTAGCCACTGATATTGGGATAATTTTGGACTCTGAGTGGCAGTAAGCCTCAAAATCCTGGGAAAACAAGAACTTTTTAAAGAAAGTCTGAACAACTAGAGTGGGGTAGGAGTCCTTGTTACATTTGGGAGCTAGGAAAAGAAGCATTTTCTAGTGGACGATGACTCATCACACACTAGCCAAGTCAGAGGATTTGAGCTCCAGTGCCTCTTGAGAGGCACTTCATCCGGGTCCTCCCTTTGGCCCAGGGGGTAACTGAAGTTCTGGGAAAGAGTGGGTTGGCCGTGAACGGCAGAGCAGGTTGGCACCTGACAGGTGTTGACACCTACACCCCTGTTCATGGCCCACAGTGTCCAGGACGAGGATGTATGTGCTTAACGAGGATGTGTAGAGCTGGAAGACATGATATCTCATCACGGCCTGTGTGGCCCTACCCTTTCAGATATAGGAAGCTGCTTTTCCTACTTAAGAGTGTTTAGGGATAAATGACATCTACAGGAGATGATGCTGGGAATAGAGTGGGAGCTGGGGATGGAAGAGAGGGCAGATGGGAGTCCATCATACAGACACCGGAGAAGGCACACGTGAGCCATGGGCCACATCGCTGTTTCACAAATGACCTTTGGGTCGGGGAGAGTTGGGTATCAGAATGACATCCTTCTTTGAAGACCGTATCTTTCTATGTCTGAGATTTGTGAAAACACCTTCAGTTGTGAGGATAAGATGAGCTAACGGGCGCCTGGCACCCAGTGGGCATTCAGTAAATGATAGAATCTCTCAATAGAGATCCTGCTAAGGAAAGAGGCAGAGGAAGGGAACTGTATACATGTCGCCTCCTTTAATCCCCTTAACAATGCTTTCCGGAGATATGATTCTCCCCATTTCACAGATAAGGAGACAGAGAAGATAAGTTTCCTGTCCAAAGTCATACAGCTTGATAGCAGTGAAACTTGGCTTTTCTGCTTCTGTGCCATTTCCACCACGCCAGGCTAGCTTCTCTTAGAGTAGTTTCTGTCAGGGTCAGCTGACAATTCCTCTCCTTGCCTCCAGGCCTAGGCCTCCCTCCCCAAAGGACTTGTAGCAGGCACGCTCCCGAAATTTGAGTGCATCTGGGTAGAGTTGTGGCCCCTCATGCACAAGTCCTGACTTTGGGAGACAAGGGTGCTGGCAGCTCAGGCATTTGAGGATGCTGGACATGGGAGTCCCTTTCCCAGAGGTGCAAGATCAGGGGACACTGGGGAACACACCCAGGTTTGTTTCCTTTCCCAGATCAACTTGTTTTCCACAGGCCCAGGTCTGTCAGCATGTCAGAGCCCCTTTCTGGCTCACACCAAGGACGTCAGCACGAACACGGCGAAGGCCACTCCTGCTTGGGTCCTGAGGCGTGCAGGGTCCCCCTTTCCTTCTCTTGTCTCCTGGTTACTCTGCTTCTGGTGAAAAGGCAGGGACAGCTTTGAACAAAGACCTTCATCATCTCTTTTGTGAAACTCTCCTGCAGATTTGGTGACCGTGAGTTTTTCATCAATAGTCACCTCCCAGTACATTTCAACAAGATCTAACTAAAAAATAAAATTGATCGTTTTCATTCCCTGTGACTGGTGTAGGCGAATATGGAAAGGCAAATTCAAAAGGTGAGCTTTTCTAACTCAGAGGGTCACATGCAGGAGTCCTGACGGCTGGGAACGAGGAGGCCTACATTCTGGTCCTGCTGCCCTCCTGCTGCCTGTGTGATCTTGGGGAGGTGGCTTAACCTCTCTGAATCTACATGCTTGCTAAGGACAATTTCAGTGCAACTATTTTATGGTTAATAAACACAGAGAGAGTCTTCTCAAATGGTGCTGCATTTCGCACATACACCACAGCCACTGATACTTGATGCGTTTAGAATTAACTCTTGGTTGGAACAGGGACAGATGTTCAAACAAAGACTTGAGTTCTTTCCAATTGTTGCCCTACGTCTGTGTGTTTGGTAGGCTGACCAGGCTGTAGAGTCATATGCATTTTATACTGCAAAAAGATTTCCCACTTCCTTAAAATAAAATCCTGGAGGTGAAGTAATGTTTCCAAACTCCACTGAGTTGTAGCCTCAGACCTAGAGGGCTGGACCACGCAGTCCAAACCCTTCAGTGTGCAGGTGTGGAGGCCCAGCGCTGAGGAAGAAAATACCCCAAGACTCCTGGAGAATTTGATACAGAATTACAGCTAGAACCCGGTGGCCATCATGCCTAGTTTCATACGTGTGTCCTCTCTATGAATAAAAGCTGATTTGAAACGTAAGGGTTATAAAAATCATACCATTATCTTAAGAACAACTTTAGCACATGTAGATAGATACAGGCCCAAAGATTTTTATTTGTATTTTCAGTTTAACATGCATCAAAACCCAGCACGTCTTCAAGCACCACTACTGGCATTCAATTTGCATTTCCCGAAGCCACCCAGTGAGCAACTCTGAGATAAATTAAAAAGAATGGTTAAGCCTGAATGCACACTGAGGTTTCCATGTGCTCAACTCAGCAGATTCAGGTATCTCCCCTACAGAGCGTGGACTCTGAACCGGCACTCACATTCTCTGCGCTCAATGACCATTTCACACAATGAACTCATCTGTGTAATTGTGCTTAGCTGTCCCAAGATTAACTCCATGTTTACATGAAGATCAAAATGCTTACTTTAAAAAGTTTGGTTTTCTTCCATTTCTGTCTTATCTGGGGAGGTATTCATGCCTGGAATTTCCTGGGCTTTTCTTTTTTTAATCTCTCGTAGGGATTGAGAATGTGAGGACAAGGGTAGGGAGTGGGGGGGGGGCTTACCTTTCATTGTCCTTTTTTGGAACAAAAATGGCCATCCTCCTTCACTGTTTCAGAGTCCTCTTGTCAAAGGCAACACAGAACCTGGGATCTTAAAGTAGGTAATAGCATTCTTGCTTGTCTGCCCCCCTAAATCCTACACTAGCTAGAACGTGATCTAGAATTTTGCTTTATTTAAAAAATGTCTATGGGTTACAATTTATGCACAGTGAAGAGGACACATTTGAAGTGTACATCTTGATAGATTTTTACACATGATTATACTTCTGGTTCACTTAGACCTTCAGTTATTATTTAAGTACCACTTGGTGTGGAATATCTGTTCTGGGTTTTTCCAAGGACTGCCACCATCCTAGTGGGGAGGATGCAGACATCTGGAGCTCTGGAAGGCTGGCGGCATGATCCAAGTCAGAAGGATTTACTTTCTACCAGTTCATCTCACTTGCACTCCAGCCACAAGCTCTGGGAGAATACTGGAAGGCACACTGCACTCTGGCTCACAATAGGGACTGGCAGGGAAAGGGGAGCTGTTTGAATGGGTGGAGTGTTTCCACTTAATCATTACCACTGCTGACATCAATGAAAACCTGCATGGGCACCTAGCATGAGTGGAAGAGACATCAGTTTCTTAGTAAATGTTATGATGAGGTAGGGGACAGACAATACAAAACGAAGAGAGAAAGCTTCAGTGTACAATTGTTTTATGCAATTGAAGGGTCCAAACTACCCTGGCTATTTCAAAACAATGTCAGGAGAGAAGTGGTTCTGTCTTCCAGCACCCGCAGTGGGTGCCCAATACACTAGACAGCCTTGAGAACAAATATGTCCTTTCTTGAAATAGGAAGCCAACTATTTACTTATGCAAGTAATGCTATAAAAGGGCTTTATGAGTTGAGTTGCAGCTCCTGAGCTTTGGACTGACCCCTGGATTTGTCTCAAAACGCTCCTTCCAGAGGAAGGAAAGTCCTGAGACTCTCAGGTCAAGCACTGGCTCAAACAACAATTTAAATCAAGTAGAACCTCCTCCATCTACAAGTTGAACCAGCCCAGGCAAGACAACTTCTGAACACAGATGACAACATCAATCACCATGTCAGTCTATATGGGCATCACAGTCTAATTTCAAAATTCATTTTGGGAAGTTTGTTCCTATGATTATTCATCTTAATCACTTCCGTGCATACCCTCAACTCTCCCTCCCTTCACTTCATCACACTCCTTTGACAAACCACAGCACTGGTTAGATCTAACTCTCCACACGCTACACAAGTGCCTGACCCTGTGCAGGTGAATGAGGTCCGGGAAAAATGCACAACGATGCTGGCAGCTCACACTTCAAGTTCACACTCTCAAACATCTAAGTGGCCTCTTGGTGCTGCCGGGAAGTCATAATATACATCCCTAGGCAATATAGATTGGCATATTCCACTCAATCAGAATTTGTCAAATAAATGGATCGAATAAATAACTTTTATTTAGGGTCCCATCGATACTATCGTCCTGCTTACCCAAGTTTAGAAGTGAATTTTACTTTAAAAATTTCTTTAAAAGATGAGTACTGGCCTTGGGCCCAGAAGACTTGTATTCCAGTCCAATAGCACTGTTACTGGCTGGGTGATCCTGAGCGAGCCATGCTTACTCTCCGGGATGCAGTCTCTCTATAAAATGAGGGGGCTGGGCCAGGAACACTGGCAGACGGAGAGTCTCTTAGATGTTCACTGAATAAGTGATATCAGGTTCCCAACATGCTGCTAAGTTTAAAGATCCATGATTCTTCCTTGACCCCACAGTTGGGTATGATATATTTAATGGAATAAAGCAGAAAGGCCTCGAATCAAGAATACCCGGCAAGATTATCATTCAAATTTGAAGGAGGGATTAAACAATTTCAGGATAAGCAAAAGCTGAAAGAATTTACCTCCCCAAAACTGTCTCTATAGTATATTTTGGAGGGACTGCTATAGTTTGAAGTGTTCCTAAGGCTAATAGCTGTCACCAGAGGAAATAAAACCACATTAAATAAAGTAGAACAATTAATTACTAAGCAGATGCAAAATCAAATCAACTATCCCCAAAGTCAGTCAAGGGATAGACAAAGAGTACAGAATATGATACTTAATATATAAAGAATGGAGGAGGAAGAAAAAAGAGGGGAAAAAAAGAACCTCTAGACTGTGTTTGTAATAGCATACTAAGTGAGTTAAGTTAGACTGTCAGATAGTAAGGAAGTTACCCTTGAACCCTTCATAACCACAAATCTAAAGCCTGCAATGGCAATAAGTACATACCTATCAATAATCACCCTAAACATAAATGGTCTGAATGCACCAATCAAAAGACATAGAGTCACTGAATGGATAAAAAAACAAGACCCATCTATATGCTGCCTACAAGAGACTCACTTCAAACCCAAAGACATACACAGACTAAAAGTGAAAGGATGGAAAAATATATTTCATGCAACTAGTAGGGAGAAAAAAGCAGGAGTTGCAGTACTTCTATCAGACAAAATAGACTTCAAAACAAAGAAAGTCACAAGAGACAAAGAAGGACATTACATAATGATAAAGGGGTCAGTCCAACAAGAGGATATAACTATTATAAATATCTATACACCCAATACAGGATCACCTACTATGTGAAACAAATACTAACAGAATTAAAGGGGGAAATAGAATGCAATGCATTCATTTTAGGAGACTTCAACTCTCCACTCACTCCAAAGGACAGATCAACCAGACAGAAAATAAGTAAGGAGACAGAGGCACTGAATTCTCCACCCAAAAGCAGCAAAATACACATTCTTCTCAAGTGCACATGGAACATTTTCAGGAATAGATCATATACTAGGCCACAAAAAGAGCCTCAGTAAATTTTAAAAGATTGAAATTGTGCCAACCAGCTTCTCAGATCACAAAGGTATGAAACTAGAAATAAATTACAGAAAGAAAACAAAAAAGCCCACGAACACATGGAGGCTCATGCTCCTAAATAATCAATGGATCAATGACCAAATAAAAACAGAGAACAAGCAATATATGGAGACAAATGACAATAGTAACTCAACACCACATAATCTGTGGGACGCAACGAAGGACGTGCTAAGAGGGAAGTATACTGCAATACAGGCCTACCTCACAAAAGAAGAACAATCCATACAAATAGTATAAACTCACAATTAATGAAACTAGAAAGAAGAACAAATGAGGCCCAAAGTCATTAGAAGGAGGGACATAATAAAGATCAGAGCAGAAATGAATAAAATTGAGAAGAATAAAACAATAGAAAGAATCAATGAAAGCAGGAGCTGGTTCTTCAAGAAAATAAACAAAATAGATAAACCCCTAGCCAGACTTACCAAGGAAAAAAGAGAGTCTACACACATAAACAGAATCAGAAATGAGAAAGGAAAAATCACTATGGACACCACAGAAATACAAAGAATTATTAGAGAATACTATTAAAAATTATGTGCTAACAGACTGGATAACCTAGAAGAAATGGACAACTTTCTAGAAAAATACAACCTTCCATGGCTGACCCAGGAAGAAAAAGAAAATCAGAACACACCAATTACCAGCAACGAAATTGAATTGGTAATAAAAAAACTCCCTAAGATTCCTGGAAGATGGCGGCGTAAGCAGGGCGGCAGAAATCTCCTCCCAACACTATATTTATCTATGAAAATGCAGTAAATACAACTATTCCTAAAAGAGAGACCAGAATACACAGGAAAGTGCACGGTGTGCAGATACACCTGAGAGGACTTGGCACCCCACGAGGTGGGTAAGATACGGAGCCGCGACCCCACGGGACCCGAGCACTCCCCAACCCCAGCACACCGGCAGGAGGAGAGGATTCAGAGCCGGGCGGGAGTGGAAGTACAGGCCTGCGAAATAACCACCCCTGGTGATCTGCACGGGGAGCGCTGACACACATCGCACGGTGTAGCGGAGATTGGAGAGACAGAGGGTGCAGGATCTGAGTGGGGAACACGCCAGGTTGCTTGCAGCCGGCTCAGGGAAGGAAAAAAGTAAAGAAGAAAAGCGCGTGTTTTTTTCAGCGGTCTTAAAGAGACAGGAGCCCAGCGGAGGACAGTATCGCCCCGGCACACTCAGCCCAGCAGGCTGGGAGTTCTGGGGAGCTTCGGACCCCTTAGGTGGTGACTGGGAAAGGGTGGCGGCACTTCGACTTCCCACAGGGATCAACAGCCTCCCATTCGTTCCCACCCTGGCCAGAGCTATAAAGGGCCCAGCGGAGCGGTGCGGCCACAGCTCTGGAATAGTGGAGCAACAGTGCCACCTACAGCATGCCCACAGAATCCACTCCCAGTGGGTATTTTTTTTGTTTTTTTTGTTTTTTGTTGTTGTTGTTGCTGTTGTTTTTTCTTCTTTCTTTTTTCTTCTCTTTTTCTTCTTTCTTTATTTCTTTTTTTTTCCTTTTTAAAGTCATAAAAAGCCCAGCTGACATACGTGGCAAATACCAGCAACCACTTCTATAGCCATGAAAAGACAGAGGAATATGGTACAGACAAAGCTCCAGACCCAGACAACCCCAGAGAGGGAACCTGAAGGGATGGACATGCACAATCTTCCTGAAAAAGAATTCAGAATAAAAGTCATAACCATGCTGACAGATCTAAGGAGAAATGTGCAAGAGCTGAGGGAGGAAATGAGGGAAGTGAGGAAAGACAATGCAGAAATCAGACAAGCCATCGACGGGCTTAACAGCAGACTGGATGAGATGCAAGAGACTGTTATTGAAATAGAAATCAGAGAACAGAAATACAGAGAAGCTGAGGCAGAGAGAGATAAAAGGATCTGTAGGAATGAAAGAATATTAAGAGAACTGTGTGACCAATCCAAACGGAACAATATTCGCATTATAGGAGTACCAGAGGAAGAAGAGAGAGAAAAAGGGATAGAAAGTGTCTTTGAAGAAATAATTGCTGAAAACTCTCCCATGCTGGGGAAGGAAATAGTCTCGCAGTCCACGGAAGCCCACAGAACTCCCAACACAAGGGACCCAAGGAAGACAACACCAAGACACATAATAATTAAGATGGCAAAGGTCAAAGATAAAGACAGAGTATTAAAGGCAGCTAGAGAGAGAAAAAAGATCACCTACAAAGGAAAACCCATCATACTATCATCAGACTTCTCAACAGAAACCTTAACAGGCCAGAAGACAATGGCATGATATATTTAACAT
The DNA here is from genome assembly GCA_029783875.1 of Phataginus tricuspis. Lineage (NCBI taxonomy): Eukaryota > Metazoa > Chordata > Mammalia > Pholidota > Manidae > Phataginus > Phataginus tricuspis. The sequence goes on along the minus strand of JAQQAC010006923.1, from coordinate 10,064,955 downwards.
AATGAAACAGAAGGACCTCGAACCAAGAATATTGTATTGAGCACGATTATCATTTAAATATGACGGAGGGATTAAACAATTCCCAGACAAACGAAAGTTGAGAGGTTTTTGCCTCTCATACACCACCACTACAGGATATCTTAAAGGAACTGCTCTAGAGGGAAGCACCCCTAAGGTTAAAAAGATGTCACCAGAGAAAATAAAATCATACCAAAGAAAGCAGACCATCCAAATACTAACTAAAGGCAAAGAATGAAACACCTAATATATAAAGAATGGAGGAGGAAGAATAGGAAGGGAGAGATAAAGAAACATCAGACGGTGTTCACAATAACATAACAAGAAAGTTAAATTAGATTCTCAGATAATAAAGAAGCAACCCTTGAACCTTTGGTAACCACGAATCTAAAGCCAGCAATGGCAATAAGTACATATCTATCAATAATCACCCTAAATGTAAATGGACTGAATGCACCAATCAAAAGACACAGAGTAACAGAGTGGATAAAAAAGCAAGACCCATCTATATGCTGCTTACAAGAGACTAACCTCAAACCCAAAGATATACACAGACTAAAAGTGAAGGGATGGAAAAAGATATTTCATGCAAACAACAAAGAGAAAAAAGCAGGTGTTGCAGTACTAGTATCAGACAAAATAGACTTCAAAACGAAGAAAGTAGCAAGAGATAAAGAAGGACATTACATAATGATAAAGGAGTCAGTCCAACAAGAAGATATAACCATTATAAATATATATGCACCCAACACAGGAGCGCCAGCATATGTGAAACAAATACTAACAGAATTGAAGGAGGAAATAGACAGCAATGCATTCATTTTAGGAGACGTCAACACACTGAACAACACACTAGAACAGATGGACCTAACAGACATCTACAGAACTCTGCACTCAAAAGCAGCAGGATACACATTCTTCTCAAGTGCACATGGAACATTTTCCAGAATAGACCACATTCTAGGCCACAAAAGAACCTCAGTAAAGTAAAAAATATTGAAATTCTACCAACCAACTTCTCAGATCACAAAGGTATAAAACTAGAAATAAATTTTAGAAAGAAAGCAAAAAGGCTCACAAATACATGGAGACTTAACAACATTCTCCTAATTAATCAATGGGTTAAGGACCAAATCAAAACAGAAATCAAAGAATATATGGAGACTAATGACAACAACAACATAAAGCCACAACTTCTGTGGGACGCAGCAAAGGCAGTTCGAAGAGGAAAGTACATTGCAATCCAGGCCCATTTAAAGAAGGAAGAACATTCCCAAATGAACAGTCTAAAGACACAATTACTGAAATTAGAAAAAGAAGAACAAATGAGGCCCAAAGTCACCAGAAGGAGGGACATAATAAAGATCAGAGAAGAAATCAATAAAATTGAGAAGAATAAAGCAATAGAAAAAACCAATGAAACCAAGAGTTGGTTCTCTGAAAAAATAAACAAAATAGATACACCCCTAGCCAGACTCATTAAGAGAAAAAGAGAATCTACACACATAAACAGAATCAGAAATGAGAAAGGAAAAATAACGATGGACCCCACAGAAATACAAAGGATTATAAGAGAATATTATATGCTAACAAGCTGCAAAACCTAGAAGAAATGGACAACTTCTTAGAAAAATACAACCTTCCCAGACTGACCAAGCAAGAAACAGAAAAACTAAACAGACCAATCACCAGCAACGAAATTGAATCGGTAATCAAAAAACTACCCAAGAACAAAACCCCCGGACCAGATGGATTCATGTCTGAGTTCTACCAGACACATAGAGAAGAAATAACACACATTCTCCTTAAAGTTTTCCAAAAAATAGAAGAGGAGGGCATACTTCCAAACTCATTCTATGAAGCCAGCATCACTCTAATACCAAAACCGGGCAAAGA
>JAQQAC010006923.1:9974795-10062541 GCA_029783875.1 Phataginus tricuspis | reverse complement strand
GGTGTTTTATTCTTTGCCTTTAGTTAGTATTTGGATGGTCTGCTTTCTTTGGTATGATTTTATTTTCTCTGGTGACATCTTTTTAGCCTTAGGGGTGCTTCCCTCTAGAGCAGTCCGTTTAAGATATCCTGTAGTGGTGGTTTATGAGAGGCAAAACCTCTCAACTTTCGTTTGTCTGGAAATTGTTTAATCGCTCCGTCATATTTAAATGATAATCGTGCTCGATACAATATTCTTGGTTCGAGGTCCTTCTGTTTCATTACGTTAAATATATCATGCCATTGTCTTCTGGCCTGTTAAGGTTTCTGTTGAGAAGTCTGATGACAGTCCGATGGGTTTTCCTTTGTAGGTGATCTTTTTTCTCTCTCTAGCTGCCTTTAATACTCTGTCTTTATCTTGACCTTTGCCATCTTAATTATTATGTGTCTTGGTGTTGTCTTCCTTGGGTCCCTTGTGTTGGGAGTTCTGTGGGCTTCCGTAGACTGCGAGACTATTTCCTTCCCCAGTGTGGGAAAGTTTTCAGCAATTATTTCTTCAAAGACACTTTCTATCCCTTTTTCTCTCTCTTCTTCCTCTGGTACTCCTATAATGCGAATATTGTTTCTTTTGGATTGGTCACACAGTTCTCTCAATATTCTTTCATTCTTAGAGATCCTTTTTTCTCTCAGTACCTCATCTTCTTTGTATTCCTCTTCTCTAGTTTTTATTTCATTTATCGTCTCCTCCACCATATCCAATCTGCTTTTAATACCATCCATTGTGTTCTTCAAGGATTGGATCTCTGACCGGAATTAATTCCTGAGTTCTTGAATATCTTTCCATATCTCCATGAGCATGTGAATGATTTTTATTTTGAACTCCCTTTCAGGGAGAGTCATAAGGTCCATATCGTTAAAATCTTTCTCAGGAGTTGTATTCATAATTTTACTCTGGACCAGGTTCCTTTGGCGTTTCATATTTGTGTATGGAGCCCTCTAGTGCCCAGAAGCTCTACTCTCTGGAGCTGCTCAGCCCCTGAAGCAAGGTCAGGGATTGTAGGGGAGTGGTATTGGTGCCTCCGGGGAGAAAAGGGCTGTTTCCTGGTTCCTGGCTGCTATGCCTGTCTCCACTGTCTGAACCAGTGGGCTGAGCACACAGGTATAAGCCTCTGTGCTTTGCCTTTTTAGCTGCTGTAGACAGATCCTCCCTCTGGCTGGCCCAACACCAGGGAAGGGCTTCCAGGTTTGCAAGCCCGGTGGGGCTGGCCAGGCGAAAGGTGCACTAGTCTGCCTGTCACAGAAGAGGTTCCTGGAGCCGTGCAGGCAGCCTTGGAGCTGGCACACCTGTAGATCAGAAAACTCCCAATCTGCTGGGCAGAGTACACCCAGACAGTCCTGTCCACCTGTCCTTTCTCCTGAGCAGCGAGCTCCGTGCAGTCCTTGCCCCCTCAGCAGGCCTCCTGCCAAGGTCCTCCCTGCCAGGAAGTCTCTCAGACTGCCTGCCCCTCCCCCGTCCTGGAGAAGCTGGGTATGGATCCCTGATCTCACAGGCAGCCGGGATCTTAGTCTCTCCAGGAGCTCCGCCTGTCTTAGCTTTCCAAGCTCCTAATTACAAGAGTATCACGCAAGCACCATGAAATGTAGGTTTGTGCTCCCAGAGTAGATCTCCAGAGTTAGGTATTCAGCAGTCCCAGTTCTCCACTCCCTCTCAGCTCCGTTCCTGTTCCTCCTGCCAGTGAGCTGGGGTGGGGGAAGGGCTTGGATCCCGCAGGACCACAGCTTTAGTACATTACCGTTTTCTGTGAGGGCTGCTCTTGTCTCCAGGTGTATGCAGTTTATTGTAGTTCTCTTTCCCGTTGCTCTTTCAAGAGTAGTTGTAGTAGCTTTATTTTCATATTATATGCAGTTTTAGGAGGAAGCCTCTGTCTCACCTCTCACGCCGCCATCTTTAATCCTCTATACTTTTTATTTTTGTAGCCTATTTTATTTTCTTAACATGATAGCATAAGCATGTGGCCACATCATTCAAAACTCTCTGTAAACATTATTTTAAATGGCTGTGAGGTGTTTAACACAGAGAAGCCCCACAGTGGATTTAACTACTCCCCGACTGTCAGACATCTGGGTTTACAGTTCTGTCCATTGAAATGTCATGATGAGTATCTTCATGCATATTGCTTTGTCTGCAGTTTGGATGATTTCCTTACAGTAATTCCAGAAGTGCCATCCTTGGGGGGTGGGGGGTTAAGGCTTTGGGGATACCTATTGCCAGACTTCTTCCAAAAGGATGGGACAGGAAGGTACCCAGATCTGAACCTACATCAAGGGACATCTGGTTTGTGTTTGCAAGGTGGGATTGTTCCTGGAAAGAGCTCAGACTATGCCACTCTGGGTAGGTTACCCAACTCCACCACCTCCTGCTGGTACAGGTCTGACTGGTCACTCCCCAGGAATCCAAGAGCGAGTGTTCTTCATACCTAGGCTCACAGGTGCTCATATTTCAGCTTCAAAAATACACACATCACTAACTTCTCCTTATGTGATTCTCCTTTCACGTAAAGGGATCAACCAGTTTTCTGGAAAATTACTTGTTTCAGCAGCCTCAAATGCCTTCTGGTAGCTAAGCTAGGAGAGGTTTGAATGGTCACTGACTTTAGGAAGAAGATAAAAGGCGCTCGCTCTTACTAGGTGTCCGCCATGCATGTGCCGGATCTGCCCTGAGAGCCACGTGCTTTATGTCCCATTTAATCCTCCCAAACAGCTTTTCCCAAAGCGTGTCACATAGAACACTGCCTCTACAGGATGCTTAATACGTATTTCTTGTAAAAAGTATTCTGTCACTTGGAAAAGGCTATGTACTTAGTCAAAGTAAAACTGATGCTTCTACAGGTCTCTCAGAGCTTGCTTAGTCTACGTTATTCGAGAATCCCGAAGATGAGGATGTGACCGTCAGCATTTGCCAGACTCACACATCCCGCGGGGTTGATGCTCCAAGGAACACACCTTGGCAGTCACTGCTGACAACACCCGTGCGAGAAAGCATTAAACTTTATCATTTCCGCATGAGAAGACTGAGGTTCGCCTAAGTTAACCAGGGTTGCACAGCCAGGAATTCGTGCACTCAGATCTGAGCCCAGACCCCCTGACCATGAGCCTGTGTTTCACTCCACTATGCCCTGTGGGGCCTGGGGTGGGGGTCAGAGTACAGGGTGCCTCTTATTTAAGTGTTGGGTACATGAAACTAGAGGGTGAATATCATATCAAGATCAGAGCTTGGGGAGAGAATGTCATACTGAGAACACTGCTCATGGAGACTGGGCCAGTGGAAATGGATGCAGCCCTAATAAACCAAGGGCGTGAGGAAATTGGAAAGCTGAGAACAAGCAGTGGAAGGCAGTTGGGGTGAATTCTGGGGGCCCAGTATTAATACCCCATGGCTAGCTTTCTTATGGACTCAGTTGGTTTACAAGGAAGGAGAATTCACCCCTTGTGCTCTGTGCCCGTCACCATAAGCTACTCCCTTGTCTCCTGTCCTCCCCACAGCCTTGGCTTGGACTGTTGCCTGCTGGGGCCCTGCTCTCAAGCAGCTGCATGCCTATTACATGTGTCTTGCACTGGCTTCAAAGGAGCAGAAGAAATGGACACTGATGACACAATAGCATAACATACGAAGCTCTGCGTCTCCACATAGTCACAAAGATTCTCACGCCAGGCACTGTTCCATGTATTAGTGAACCCTTGGACACAAATCCCCTACCTCAGAGCACAGTTGTTCTAGTCAGGGAGGAAAACAATAAACCAAGTAAGTAAGTAAAATGTTAGAGAGCAATGAGCAACAAGGGAAAGAGGGGAGACAGAAACAAGGGGGGAGGGAACCCTGGGGACTCACATTCTGGATAGGGATGGCCAGGGAAGCCATACTGAGAAGGGGCGTTTTAGTCTCCAAACAACCCTTTGAGCAGGGAAGGGACCCCACATTTGTTGCATACCTAGTAGATGCCAGACATTGCACATTTATATATTCTATTTTTTTTCTTTCCAATTTACAGATGAGTAAAGTGAGGCTCAGAGAAGCCAACTAATTTTTCCTAGATCACACAGCCAGAGTATGGAAGAGCCAGAGTTAGAAACTGGCTGATGCTGGAAAGCCTGTTCTCTCTGCAATCCCACTCTCTTCCTGAAACAGTCAGGAGGACTGGGTGTCATTCACCCATTTTATAGGAAACAGGGGTCCTGAGAGCCTCGGGGACCTACAGAGTCAGGCCTGGAATTAATGTCACCTAATGCCTATTCCAGTTTCCTTTCCACTTCAATATACTGTCCGGCTGATGTGTGCAGGCACGGTTTGTACTTCATGGGGCTATAGAAGGAAATAATAGGCTAGGGACTTGTTAACAACTCCTATGCAGATGAAATTACAGACGCTGACTGAGTGAGAAGGGGCAGTGAGTATTTACGAAATGTGCAGTGTCGCTACCTCGGACAACCGGCAAGAGGCCGACCGCACCCTAACTCTTGCTAGACAAAGGACAGGCCAGGAACCAGCAGTGTGGGCACTACCTGGGGGTTTGTTAGATGAGCAGCATCCTGGCCCACACCCCAGACCCACTGGATCAGAATTTGCATTTTCACAGGATCCCAAGGATCGTTAAAGTTTGAGAAGCACCTTGTTGATCGCCTCCTTTCTAAGCCATGTCTCATGGTGGACCTGATTGCTTCTACTGTGCTGCAGCGAGGCAGGGTGTATATGCCGAGCTTTTGGCCAGCGTGGGGGGTGTGGGAGGGTCCATGCCAGAACTGCAGGGTGGGGTGGACATGGGCAGAGGCGAGGCCACCTGCAAATGTTTAGCTCTGGCTTTGCCCAGTAGCACAGCTAATTTTGGAGTAACTGGAGGGGAGGAGGGGGTTAACACTCTATTGTCTTACTGGGGAAGGGCCACATTCTTGCAGGCATATGTGTATGCGGGCAGGGGTGAACTGAGGGGCCAGGCATGCAATGATAGAGCTATCCTATACCCAGGTGCCACGTGAGCTTTGAGGGGCAGGACATAGGACTTGCTAAGGACTAGTTAAGCTTCCTGGAGAAGGTGGCTCCTGAGCTGTCAAGAAGGCTGAAATGCTCTGTGCACTGGCTTCCCACCCTGCTCTGCCCCCCTCTACACACACACACACACACACACACACACTGCAGTGTATAATCTGGGAAACAGAACAGCAATCACTTCTTTGCAGAACATCAGCAACTGTACAATTAGCAGCTCATGCTTTGTTATAAAAAATCCAGATAAAATTAAAGGGGAGGAGGAGGAGGAAGGGGAAGGGAGGAGGGGGAGGGGGAGGAAGAGGAGGGGAGGGTGATGGGAGGAGGGAGGGGGAGGGGAGGGTGAGGGGAGGAGGGAGGGGGAGGGGAGGGTGATGGGAGGTGAGAAGATGGCGACTTCGAACAATCCGGGGAAATTCAGTGAGAAGATCGCGCTGCGGAGCAGAAGCAGGCGGAGGAGATGGCCACCTTCAAGGAGGTCATGAAGGACCTGAGCCTGATGCCGGCCGCACGGCAGGATGGAGAGGAACACAAAATATTCCCACCAGGATGCCTGGAAGCTTCTCAGAACCTACAAAGGTTTCTCAGACTTCACGGTTTCTTTCAAGGCTCTGGATATTTTACAAAACCTCTGATCAAAAGATGGGAGAGAGAAGAGCAAGACGAAGAGGTGCCGCTCTGATCCACAGTAAATACACTGCGCTGTATAATTCCTAGGGAAATGCTCTTTCCCCTCTAGGGCCCGTCCCAGAGGCCCCGCCCACTCTCGGTTGAAGCCAGGAGCGGGCAAGGCCGGCCTCTTCTTCTCCGCCTCTCCCTGCGGACACTGCCCACCCATGACGGGCAGCGAGAGAGACAAAACTTCTGCAGCTCTCAAAATCCATTTGGTATGCTTTCATTCGTAAATATGAAGGGAGAAACAAGAAATAATGGACATTTTAAGAAATCCAGAAACATAAAGCCGGATCAGAATGAAGCAGCAGAGCAGCTGGGTTTCATATCCATGATGAAAGATCAGGAGGATGTAAAAAAAGGAAGTAGAAATATTTTCCATAAAAGAGAGCAAGGGATTAATAAAATGATTCTTAAAATAAATAATCCATGAATGTGCTAATAGAATAGAAGATGAAAATAGAATATACGTCTTGTAAGAAAAATGATCTTTTGAACAAAAAGTCTATAAAATTTCACAGTATTGGAGTCTTAGAGATATACACAAGAGGCCAAATAATATCCTAACCATATAACTAACAATCTTTTATTCTCTCCCTCTTTTTCCCTTTCTCATGACTTATTTAGCTATGTGCATTTATGTGTGCATATATATCTCTATATATGTAATTACATATGTGGTAGCTGCTTCATACCTATTGGTCATACCATAATATATTCTATCTTGCCAATTTGATGGGCTTTGAGGCTGTTCCTAGTTTTTCTTTTTGTTTTATTTTTCCCTTCACAAATTAACCTGTCATGAATATCTATGTGCCAGTATTGATTCTACTGGTGCCTACACTGCTATAATATTGATTTCCAAAAGTACAAAGTAGGAATAAATTGACAGAAAGGCATTTAGTATATAATTTGAATAAATATTGCCAAATTATCCTTAAAAAAAAATTAGAGGTCTAGCTTCCATGAAGATCTTCTAGATTTTTTTTTCCCTAGACTTTTAAAAATGCATCAAGAGTGCCTCCTGATTGCATGTGGTAAAGTCTTGGTGATTGTCATTACATAACAAGGAAGGCAAACTGATGAAAACTTTTAGGGAAATAAAACTTTCCGTAACGATTCCCAGATTTTACCGTAGCATCAGTCACGGTGCATTTATTGACACCAGGTAACCCTTCCTGGGAGTCTCCGTGCCTGACCTGGGTAGGTGTGTTTGTGTCTTGCAGGTAAGAGGAGGCACAGCAGCCTCAAGCTTAAGAGTGAGGAGTATCTGAGGTAGGCTGCTCTTTACCTTTCTTCCTAAGTCCAAGTTCTCGTTCTTTGTCTCCTCAGTGCCAGGAGAATAAAATGCAAAACTGCTCCCCACATTATCAGAGCCGCTCCCTTCCTCCCCTCAGCTGGTGCTTTCCCACTTTTCCTGTGCCGTTCTGGGACGTCTTCCCGCTAAACAAGCTCTGTGTCCCAAGACAACGTCCTGTCCCCAAATTCCTGTAGCTCATTCCCTGTCTGAGCCTTGCCCGAGCCATTACCTCTGCTGTGTTTCACTGTCCCTCCGTCCCACCCCCTAGAAGCTTCCACCAGGCAGCACTGAGCTTTGGCATTAAACAGCCTGGGTTCAAACCCCAACTCTGCACGGACAGGGTAACCATGAGAACGTTGTTCAGCCTTTTTAAGCCTCAATTTCCTAATCTGTAAAAACAGAAGGGAGGGAGAGTATAATATTGACAGTTTTATTTTTTAAAGATTAAATGAGACGATGTGATTGAATTTCCCTAGTGTGCAGGAGATAGTCAAGAAATGTTTCAATTACTGATGGAATTTTCCTCTTGTACAAGTGGGACTGACTCCCTTTTCTAAGGTTCTAGAGCATTCTATACCTCACTATACCACTGCCTTGAATTAGAGGTTTTTGTGTTTGTGTTTGTGAGGTGGGGTTAGAAGCTCATTTCACTTATCTGAGTATCTTCCCTGATGCCTTTAGCGTAGTACTTGCTCAAAAAGCCAAATTCCATTGAGAACTGCTCTCTTTCTTCTGTGACATTCACTCCAATGGCCTCTGAGTCTGAAGCCAGCGAAGCTGCCAGGCTTTTCCGGGTGCGCCAGCCCCCGCTGTCTGACTGCTCACCAGCCCTCTCAACACGCAGTCTCACAAACACCCCAAGCTCCCTGCGCACACGCCCCTACAGCCTAGAGCCGCCGTTCCCCACCAGGGGGCGCTTGTGCTCCCCAGGGCACGACTGGCCCTGTCTGCAGTGGTTGTCACACGAGACTGGACGGGGTCCAACTAGCATCTTATAGGTAGAAGTCAGGGATGCTGCTCAACCTTCCACACCATCGGAGAGTCTCCATAACAAGGAATTATCCTGCCCTGAATGCCCATAGGGTTCAGGCTGAGAAACTAGAGATAGAGGGAGTCTTACAGTAGGTGAGTTCCTGGCACAGCTCTGCTCAAACCGCCCCCCGGCCGGGCTCATCTTCTCAGGTCCAGAGGCCCTGGTGGTTCCACCCTGCTCTCTCCCTGCCCGCCTGTCCGCCTGCTCTCTCTGGTGCCCACTCCGCCTCCCGCCCTGCCCCCAGCACCCTTGTTCTCGCCCACTGGGAGCCTTGCCCCTGCATTCCCTCTGCCCGGAACGTTCTATCTCAGACGGCCCCAAGGTTCACCCCTCACTGCCTGCAGGTCTTCACTCGATGTCACCTCTGCAGGGAGGCTCTCCACCCGCCTGCCCTAGCAGCAGCCCTGGCCCAGCACTTTCTCTCTTCCTCCCTTATCCTGTGTTTCTCCACCGCGTTGATTGCCTTAGACACCAATTTAGTTATTGCACTTTTCTCTCTTTCCACTGGAGTGTAAGAGCCACTTATACACTTTTGTGTTTTGTTTTGTTTTGTTTACTGGTTATCCCACTGCCTAGTGCTCAAAAAGTATTTGCTGAGTGAGTAAATAAATCAGTATCTTACTGTCCCAGACTTGCCCCTCTTCCTATGTTTTCCACCTGATTCATGAAGCCACCATGGAGCGGACACCTAGGTCAGAAAACAGGATCCTGCTTGAGTTTTCCCTCTCTCTCTTTATTGAGGTATGATCCAAATACTACGGAATTCATCCATTTACAGTGTACAATTCAATGACTTTTAGTAATCGGTTGTGTACCCACCACATCACCACCACGCATTTTAGAACATTTTCATTACCCCCCACAAAAGCAACCGCACCTCTTCACCATCAGCTCCAGTCTCCCCATCCCTCCAGCCATAAGCAGCCCTTAATCTAGTTTTTGTTCCTGTACATTTGCCTGCTCTGGACATTTCACATAAATGGAATCACACCATATGTGGTCCTGTGGGACTGTCTTCTTTCACTATGCAGTGTTTTCAGGGTTCATCCCTGTTGTAGCATGGATCAGCACTTCATTCCTTTTTTAATTCAGTTATGCTCTGTTGCATGGATTTATATCTTGTTTATCCATTCATCTGTTGCTAGACATTTGGGTCAGGTTTCTGTGTGAACATTTTCATTTCTCTTGCGTATACGCCGAAGTAGCTGGGACCTCTGGCAACTCTATGTTTAATCGATTGAGGAACTGCCGGGCTGTTTTCTCCCCTTTTCTCTTCAGGAGCCACGGCCGGCCAGCCACCATGGGCCGTAGTTCTCCCTCCTGAATGGGTGCCCTTCAGCTCCAGAAGCGGCCCATCCCCGTCCCACCTGGTGGCCACAGTGCCTCCTACGTGGGATCTCTTCCCTGTGGGTCCCTGTCAGCTGTACATCAGAGGCACGGGGGGAAGGAATGTCAACATCCAAAGGCCCAGGCCACACCCCAGACCAAGAACAGCAGCCTCTCTGGAGGGGACCCAGGTATCAGCCTTCCTATAGCTCCCCAGGGGATGACAGTGGACAGCCGAGCGTGAGAAGGTGGCTCCCTTTTACTTCTAATCCATGCATATGCCGCCCGCTGGTGCAAATCTGATTGTGTCACCTGCATTCTTCTTGAACCCTGCGTCTGGCTCCCAGTGGCCCGCACAATCAGATGCGAGCTCCCCAGGGTGCAGGCAGGTTTCTCTGGCCACCTGCCTTCCGGTCTCGCCTCCTTTCCCTCCATGACTTATGTGGCCCACTGGTCATTCCTCCCTGCCTTTGGACAGGCCGTTGCCTCTTCCCAAGTGTCTTTCCCATCCTTTTTTATCCTCCTCTGGGAAGTCTTCCCTGACTGCTCCCCCTGGGGACTGGTTGAGACCCCCCCCTCCTCCACAGCCTGAGCAAGCCTCTCCTGGAACTCTTGCCACACTGACTGTAACATTGTTTGGTGGCCTCTTGTCTACAAGCTCCTCAGGCCCAGGGCCGGTATATTATTCATCTTTGTGTCCTCAACTTGTAGCTGCAGGATAGACAGTAGGCAGTGTCTGTTTATGGTGGTGGGTGGGGGAGGGTGGCCAGTACTGGAGGGAATACCCACGGGTCCATTCAGGGGCAGGGACCAGGTAGGCAATCCTTCCAGCTGTCCAGCTACACTCTTACAAGCCCCAGCATGAGCCTTGGGGCAGCCAGGTAGGCCCTGGACCAGTGAGTTGCACACATGCATGCCTACCACGGCCACCTCCAACTGCATTTCCCCAGCTCAGGCCTGACGTGCTTCATTTCTCGAGCTGTGGCCCTGCTGCCAGCAGGTGTTGGCAGGAAAGGGGGAACAGGTGGGACAATCCTGCAGCTAAAAGCAAAGAGGCCAACCCATGTAAATCCACTTCCAAAGGGCCCAAACTGGGCGGAGAGTCCCTTGTCCTTTCCTTGCCCGTAAATCTCCTGGCTCAGGAAGCGAACTGCCCTCCTCCTGTAGAAGCTCTAAAGACACAGCACATCGACAGTCCTCGGACAGCACAGACACAAAATGCCCCTGGGTGGGGTGCAGGCTACGCGCGATGCCTCTGCCCGCTGACCTTTCCCCGCCCTCCTCTCCTGGCATGGGCTGCGCGGTTTTGGGGGAGCCGTCAGAGCCTGCAGGGCTTGCGCATGCTGGAGGCTCCCCTGGAGCATCTGCTCTGTGAGTGGCGGGACTCCTTTTGGCTGCTCAGCCCACACTGACGCTACCTTACTCCCCGTGAGTACGAGGAGCACCGGGAAGGGCTCTGCTGTCGCTCAGGTGCTCATGTCCCTCCAGGTAAAGGGAGGGGTGGGCCTGGCTGGATGACCCAGCAGTTTGCTGTCAGCTCTACTGTCACAGCTTGCCCCACCCAAGAGTAAAGCTAAGTGAAGGTCTTCCCCTCAGGTCCTGAATTATTAGGAAAACCACAGTTGGGAAGACAAGAGCCAAACAGCAAAAAATAACAAACTTGAAAATAACTCCTCTTTGTATTTTCATTTCTTCTGCATCTGGCCTCAGCATGCTCAGGACAACAGCAGTGTAGAGAGAACAGGACTGGACAAAGGGGCCGCCAAGACCTGAACTCAATTCCTGTTCTGACCTTTACTAACAGTGTCATTTGATGCAAGTCATTTTTTCCTCTGTAGGACTCAGTTTGCACATCTGGAAAATGGGGATATTTAATGCCTTCACAAGTCATTCAGCGGACACTTGCTGAGAGCCTGCTATATGCCTGACCCAAGCTTGGTTGGGGAGAGAAAAGTGCGTGAGACACAATGCCAACTCTGAAGTTCTCACAGTCCGGTAGGAAGACAGCCAAATAAACAGGCAATTCCAGAACAGTGTGGCGAAGCCATAGGAGAAGGATCATAGTGATAATAGCTAGCATTCATTTAGGTCTTATTAGTGCTTGGTGCTCTGCTAGGGGGTTGATCATTTCATTCAGTCCTGTAACAACCCCAGGAGCTGAGCTCTGCAAATATCTATCTGCATTTACAGGTGCTCAGGGAAGGTGGCCCAGGGGAAATGGTGTGTGTCCATCCGCTGAGACCTGAAGTGTGTTTAGGAGCTTGTCAGGCAAAGCCTGAAGGGTTGGGAGAGGCAGACGGCCTGAACAAAGGCTGGCGCATGCATGGATTCTGCAGGGTGGAGCTGGGGTCGGTAGGGGGCTGATAGGCAGCCAGGAGAGTCTTACACACCATGTGAAGGGGTTAGTGAGGGGCCATGGAGAATGAGCCTAGGCCAGCAGCAGTTTGGCGAGTGAGTTGAGCCAGGTGAGAAAGGGGACAGGAGACCTGCAGGTCCACCATGGCTGGAGTGCCCTCTGGGAGGAAGTGGAGGGCAGAGCTGGTGACTGTGGGCTGTGGGGGGTGGAGAGCCATCAAAGCCAGTAAGATGGTGTGCCCAGGCGCCCTCCTGAAAAGGTGGCACCCTGCGGGTGGTCCCACGTTCCAGCAGCAGCCCCTGATGCTTCAGTCTCAGCCCAGAGCAACCGCTGACCCACCTGCCGTCCCAGCCGTCAACACGCTGGGAATGACCCAGAGGCAGACATGGAGGGTCACGCCTTCCAGGCCTGGCAAGGACCCCTCAGCAAGAAGGTGGCCAGAGGCCAGGCTGAGGAGCAAGTTCCACAGCTTTATTAAAAAGAACACTTTATGGACACCTGTTAAATGGAAAAAAAAACCTCTTTTCTTCCTCTCATAGCTTATATTCATTTCCTCTTTAGTAAAAGGGTTTATTTATAAACACCACTACTAAATGTCTAGTAATTAGCCACACCTGAAACTCCCAAGCAAAAGGTGGAGCCAAGCTGTATCCAGTCAAGGAGCCAAGGGCCAAACCAGCCTTGTCCGGTTGGCCCTCTGGCCACTGACCTCTGCTAAAGCCCAGTAGTTAGAGAAGTCTGCATCTAGCACAAGGATAGAGGGGCAGCAGGATGAATAGAGTAGGAATCCCATACACAGTCCTGCAGGAATATAAGAACACAGTTCTGAGCAAGGAGGCATCTAATACCTGGGGGGAAAGGATGGTGTGATAATTAAATCAGTTGTGCAGTGTAGACAGCTGGCTAACTGCTTGGAGAGGCATAAGGTTACATCTCTGCCTCATATCACACATCCAAATAAAATTCTAACATCTATTAAAGAGCTGCATGTAAATCAACAACTGGAGAACAACATCCAACAATAGTATGGATGGTATGTCATACTGAATACTAGGGACTATTATCAAATCATTAAAGTTATGTTTTAGAAGAATATTTGGTGTTAGTGATATATTTTTAAGTAAAATAGCAGGCTGCAAAAAAGTACATAGCTTATGACTGCAATTTTGTAGACTCATCTCCCACAGTATATATGTGTGCACACACACATATTTGGAGTGTGAGTCCACATATATAGTGTGTCCTCATACTCACATATACATATATCACGAAAAAATCTGAAACAAAACATCAAAACCATTATCTCAAGTCATTTTTACTCATGCATACTTACTGGTTTTTTTTTTCAAAAGTTCCAAGCTGAAGATTCATTACTTTTATAATATGGAAAATCAATAAATGTTATTTAGAAAATTCTGCTAGCTCTAATGTTTAAATAATTTGAACAGTTCGGTTGGAAGAAAGTGAAAACGAATTTAGGGAGCATACCTCATGAAGGCTGGGAATCCAGTTGTCCAAGAAGCTCCACTTTTTCCTACTGCCCACCATGCAGAGACCTAACATGACTATAAACTCTTCTGGAAC
Organism: Phataginus tricuspis; assembly: GCA_029783875.1. NCBI lineage: Eukaryota > Metazoa > Chordata > Mammalia > Pholidota > Manidae > Phataginus > Phataginus tricuspis. The sequence goes on along the minus strand of JAQQAC010006923.1, from coordinate 10,049,251 downwards.
CTGACACCGTGCACGGCTTGTGCTTCTCTGGAGAGGAAGCCCACCGGCCTGGCACAGGGACCCTGCTCCTGAATTCCACAGTGTAGTCCAGGTGCGGCCCAGGTGATCCACTCTCCATTTTCAGGGGGGAAATTAAATTTGTGATTAGCATTTTCTCCAATAGAGTTTATATCTTATCTTCTCAAACATCTGATGCCTGAGGTTACTATGATATGTTAGAATCTAGTATGAGACTATATTAGATTTAGCCCTGATTATGTATTTACCTGTGTTAAGCTTAATACAGCCCCATTTCAGCATGCACTGGTTCTCAAAAGAATGAGGACTACAACAGCCTGGGTCTCTGTTTTTCACAAACTTCCCAGGAGATTCTGAAACATGACAGCTTGAGACCCACTCTCATTGCATGGTGGGTTTCAAACTTAGCTGTAATTAGAATCACTTGTGCAGATTTTAGACCTCCTAACGGCAAGACCACACCCCAGATATCTAAACTCAGTGATCTGTAGTTTCTCAAGTTCCCCAGGTGATTCCAACGTGCAGCCAAGTTTGGAACTGACTGTTGTGAGATGAACGGGAGCAACCTGGAATCCAGGTGCTCCTGCTCTTGAGCCTGAGAAGGAGCCCCGCGCCTGAATGACTTTTCGCTCTCTGTCTCCATCTGCTGGCCATTCCACTACCTGCTGCAATTTACCTCTAATTTCGGTATCCAAGATGGGGGGGCTTCTTGAACTTTTAAGAACGTTTGCCAAGAGAATCTAGGAGAACCAGAAAGAGGTGAAATTTTTAAGTAATAAAAACAGTTACAAAATGTACTATATCATAAATGCATTAGGATAACCCACCTGGGATTTTTTCTGTGCTTGGTAAAGTCAATAAATGTTAGTTATTACCATTATAACTAGTCATAAGGTAGGCTCCACCTTTTGAGTATTTGAGTCCTTCTGAATGAATGGTTCTCATCCATCTAAAGACTATATTTGGTGCTACTATACCTGGCACGCTGTCAGGCATGGATACTGTCTTGCCAATGGGTTTCAGCCCCGGGCAAGTTCACTATGGATTCAGTGAGACCGAGAAATGAAAATGGAACGTTCTTGGGGTGAAAGGGTTTATTAACCGGCTTGTTCTCCTGGCGATAGGTCAAGCACTAGAATTACATCTGCATCCAACAGTCTGCAGGTCTGTAAACCTCCCTCGTCTCTGCCTCCGCCCAGAGCACTGGGCAGAGCTCTTTATATAGTGACTCAGTCAATACTAGCTTATTGCCTACAGGTGTGGAAGCAGTCGCCTAGCAGCAGATCAGTTACAGCACCAAGTAGTTTAGGTTCAGGTGAGGATCCTGGGCATGAACCCCAACTTTCCTGACAGGTACCCAATGGGAAACAGACGTTGTACTGAGAGTGAGAGATTGTGTGCACATGCCTGTGTGTGTGTGTGTGTGTGTGTGTGTGTGTGTGAACTTCTCATTTTAGACTTTTTGAGGAATATAATGTTCCATGAGTTTTGTCACATGTAGATCTATATAACCACCACCACAATCAGGATTCCAGTATTTCCATCACCCCCAGGAATCTCCCTCATGCTTCCCTGTAGTTGAATCCTTCCCTACCCCAACCCTAGCAAACACTGATTTGTGTTTTGTTCCTGTAGTTTTGCCTTTTCCAGACTGTCATGTAAATAGAATCGTACAGTCTGTAACACTTTGAGAGTGGCTTCCTTCCCTCAGCTTGCTTTAGTTTTGCTTTGCTTTTGTTTTTCTAGTTTCTTAAGTTTGAAATTTAGATTATTCATTGAAACCTTTCTTCTTTTCTAATATAAGCAACAAATGATACAAATTTCCATCACAGCCTTGCTTTAGTTGCACCTATACATTGTGATACACTGTATTTTCATTTTTGTTCAGTATAAAATATCTAATTTCCAATTTTCAGTATCTTTTGAGATATCCCCTTTGACCCAAGGATTACTCAGACATATGCTATTTAATTTCCAAGTATTTAGAGAATTTCCAGTTACTAATTTCTGACTTAATTCCATTATGGTCAAAGATCATACTTTGTATGATTTCTTTTCCATTTGTTGAGATTTTATGATCTAGAATAGGGCCTCTTTGTTATTGGTCAGTGAACAAGGAGTGTGGGAGTCTCCAATTGTGATTGCTGTTTGTCATTTCTCCTTCCAATCCTATCAGTTTTTGCTCCATGTATTTTGAAGATTTGTCGTTAGGTGCATAGCTATTTGGGATTGTGTGGATAAGATTAGAGTTCCTGTGGCCAGGATTCTCACCTGGCCCTGGTTGATTAGCTCACTGCACACCTGTGGGCAATACATGGCTGTTGACTCTATATAAAGAGCTCCACCCAGTGCTCTGGGTGCAACACGGTGGTATGGCTGCAAGGCTGCAGGAGAGCAGAGCAGAGGCTGGAGTGGTGGCAGTGCCGAGGACAGAGGCCCAGAGGACGACTGTGCGGGACAGCTGTGTGGGACAACAGTGCAGAGAGGCCCAGAGGACGGCTGTGTGGGACAACTGTGTAGAGGGGCCCAGAGGATGGCTGTGCAGACAGAGGAGTTCAGAGGCAGAGACCAGCTTGCTGCATACAGACTCGCTCTGAGTGAATGGGATTTTAGTGACTGACCTGCCACCTGGAAATAAAGTTGGGTATAACCCTTTCACCCCAAGAACGTTTTGCTGTCAATTTCTTTGGTCACATTGAATCCATAGCGAACTTACCTGGGGCTGAAACCCATTGGCAAGACAGATTGTTATGTCTTCTTTGACCTTGTTATCATTATGTAATTCCCTCTTTATCCCTGGTAAGCTTCCTTGCTCTGAAGCTATTTTGCCTGATATTAATGCGGCCACTCCAGCTTTCTTTTGATGGGAATCTGCAGTGTATTTTTCTTTTTTGTCCTTTTATTTTTAACCCATACTATTTACTTAAAATGAGTTTCTTATAAATAGCATAGAGTTAGGTTTGGTTTCATTTGCTGTTCTGACAATGTCTTTTAACTAGTATATTAGGGCTTTTAAATTTAATGACTGGATGTTTGGATTTATATTTGTTCCCAGTGTTTTCCATTCCAGTTTTTTCCTGTCTTCTTTTGGATTATTTGAATGGTTTTTTTTTTTTGTATTCCATTTTAACTTATCTATTGAATTTTTTAATATATGTTGTGTAATTTTTTTAATGTGGCTTACTCAAGGGATTACAAAACACTTAACTTTTCATAGTCTGTTTAGGAATAATTATTTTATTACTTCAAGTGAAATGTAGAAATTCTACCACAGAGACCTCTTTACCTTTCCTCTTTATGTTGTGACTTTCGTATGTACCACATCTACATTCACTAAAAACCCTATCAGACAATGTGATAAGTCTTGCTTTCACTGATAATACATACTATAAAATGATAGGAGAAAAGTAACCTATTTTATTTAACCAAATAGCTACCCAAAGGACCTCAACATGACAAAAATAGCCTACTATATTTACCCAGATATTTCCCATTTCTGTCGTCTTCATTCCTGGAGTTTCAAATTTCTCTCTGGTGTCAGAGTTCTATTAACAAAATGTTATCTCATCAAGATGTAAATAAGAAAATCCAGAGAGAGAGAGAGAGAGAGAGAGAGAAAGCAACGGGCACCACTCCCTCGCGGTTGGGACCACACTTCCCCCTGGTCAGAGAAGAGCTCCTCTCCCTGAGGTCTTCGGTACCTACCTGGCGGAGGGGCTGGTGTGGGACAGGAGAGCAGCACAGTCACTCTGACCGAGACAGGCCCTTCTTTCCTAGGACAAGCTCCTTCCATCTGCATCTGGTAGTCGGTCTTGGTTTGTCTGCTTGGAGGCCAGGCCAGGAGGTACCAGCGGTAAAAAAAGGTAAACTTACTGCCAGTTTGGCGGTGCTCTGTGTTTTCCATTCCTTTCCGAGATAGCTGCTCTGTGCATTGAGTCCAGGCTAGAGCACATCCAGTGGAAGACACAGGGTGGGACAAGACTGGAACAAGAAGAGATGGATTTTTATTTAACAAACATGCATGGATTTACACAGGCTGGATACTGCTCATATGAAAGATGCACTAATTTAGGGAGAGATTCTCCTTTCCCCCACAGCGTGGTGGCTAAAAGCCCGATTCCTTGGTTTAAATTTCTGCATTTAGTTTTCCAGATGAAGTTTAGAACCATCTTGTCACTTTAAAAAATCTTATTTTGATGGGAATTTACTTAAATTTATTTGGAGAGAAGCGGTCTTTTTATAATATTGAGTCTTTCTATGTAGAACATGGTATATCTTCTCTTCTTTCATGACCTTTGAAAATTTTTAGATTTTTCACAACATCCTTGCATAGGCTTTGGTTAAATTTATTCCTAGGTATTTTATTATGTTCGTCACTGTTGTGAATGGGATCTTTTTTTAACACAAAAAATCAAATTGGTTATTGCGGATACATAGAAGACTTACTGATTTTGGCTTATGTGTAACCAGCTGCCTTACAGAATTTTATCCCATTATTTTCTGAGTTGATTTTCTGCAATTAGTGATTTGTGACTATAATGTTTCAGACTGATGAAATAATGGCAATTTGGAAACACTCTTTGAAAAAAAATTTTTTTAATTCTATTTTGGGTTAATCACATTGGCCATTAAATCTTGTATGATGTAAGGTAATAGTGATGACAACAGGTTGGTTTTGGTTCTGACACTTTTAGGAAAGTCACTGTTAAGACAGGTACATTTTACGATGTTGATGAGGTATCTTTCTTCTGTTCTTCATTGTTTTAAAAAGAATTTTGATCAGAAAAGGACATTGAATTTGGTCAAATGCTTTTCCAGCATCAATAAAAACGACCGCTTGGGTTTTTATTTGACCTATTAATGTGAAAACATTTTGTTACTAGAATTTCTCATTCAAAAAAATATCTGCATTCCTATAGAAAATCCTGATGGGTCATGGGATAGATCGCAGAGCAACAACCCTCAAGGACATGACACAAGCTGCTCCTATTTTGAATTACACCACCAGGGTGGTTGTGCACCACCACCTCCCTCCCCACCCCATCAGTCCAGTGAGCACGTTATTACCGATGGCAGTGCTGTAGTTCACACGTGTTGGACAGAAAAGACAAATGAATGTTGAATATCTGAGACTCTGGCCCTAACCCTAATTCCCTGCCCCCTGGAGCTGAGGCTCCCTTTAGTTGAGACTTGAGGACTCCAAGTCCGGCCTAAACGCAGACAAACGCTCCTTCTCCAATGATCTTAGTTTACTGAGATGGACATTCAAGCCCAAGGAAGGTTCAATGAAAAGCATAACAAGGGCACCATTTATTATTGAGCATCTGCTCTGTGCCAGCTCCAAGCCAGATACTTTACACAGTGTGTGACGTCTTCTTGAAACTCCTTGAAGAACCATTATCCCTATTGCACAAACAAGAGGTCAAGCCACTTGCCTCTGGATATAGTAAGTTGAAGAGTTGTCCTTTAAAACCCAGGTGTTAATTTGGAAGCTTGTGTCAACTAGATCTGTAATTTCTACAGTTTGGCCCTCAAGATTGAGTCATGAAGCAGAACTAAGAAAGGGGCTACTGCTCCCCTGCTAAATGTGTGGCCTTTCACACTTCCAGTCCTTTGCCTTGCCCGTGAAGGATCTGGGGGACAAGATGGAGCCCTGGCAGACTACAGGGCTCCTGGAGTAGTGCCTCTCCCACACTGCTGGGTCTAGGTTCCTGAGGAATCCAAGCCAACACCTCCCCTGGAAGTGCAGCTGGGGAATTCAGCTATTTGTTATCACAAAACCTCATGGTGTGGTGACAGTATTTCTGCTTGGTGCTCTGAAAATTCAAGGAAAATCACTATCTAACATTTACTGAGCACCAGAAACTGTTCTAAGAACTTTCCATGTATTAACTGATTTGTTGTAATATCCTTTTGGGATAATAAGCACTATTACCCCATTTTACAGATGAGAATATTAAGGCACAAGATGTTCCTCGAGAGAAAGCAGCAGAGACAGGACTTAAGCCAGGCTCTAAACCACTGCACTGTTAATGAAGGCCAAATGAACTAGGGTAAGTAGAACTCACATAGCTCTCATGTTGGAAAGATGGTGAGATTCTGCATATGGTCCAGTCTTTGCCCCAGTATTCCATGGGAGGTCTCTCTCTGCCCTGGAATCACCGTAGGACATTTGCCATACCATTAACTAATACCATGGGAGAGATTATAACGTGTGCCTTCCTCATATATTAAAACTGGGTATGAATTAGTGGGTATCTTTTAGTGGTCACAGGCAAGGTTCAAAGAGAAAGATAAGCAATGTTTTATACTGCTGTCAGTTGAAGGAACAAAGGTTCTAGCCATCTACGCCTAGATAACCCCTCTTCCAAATTTTTTTTCTTTTAAATATCAGAACAAAGTTCAGAATTTGGTATTCTGAGTTAGAATTCTGAATCAGAGCTGAAGTTTCTACTGTTTCTGCATTAGAATGAATTCTCTTTATTGTCTGTGTGGCTTCCTTTTACCAAGGTGGCTTTACTGAGGAACCAACCCAGGGTGTCTGGTGCACACCCACAATGCCACAGGGAGAATCAGCACCCTGTCAAGACAGAAGCCCATATCTTGGGCTCCTGGAATTTCTAGAAGTGCTTACCCTTGGTCTTTCCCTGAATTTGAATATTAATATGTTTTCAGAGAACTGAAAACCTTAATAGAAGTGAAAGGTTTCAAAATAAAAAATTAGGTTTTAGTCAAGATCAACAGAGAATGCAAGTGAATCATCAAATAAATCCATTCGATTTCACAGATATTTAATCAAGAAACCCACCAGTGAAAGCCCCCCAAAACAGTAATAAGCTACAGAGGCCCTATTTTCACTTTTATGCAAATGACAAGTTAAGTTAGATGCTACTAAGAATATATTCCTTTAAGAAAAGTAAGTTCCAAGATTCATCATAGGATTGGTACAGGTCTAATGCAGTCTCTGGGTCTTTATTACAATTTGTGTCTGGAATCTTCTCCAAAGAAAAGCAAGTTTAAAGAATGTCCTACAAGGGTATGGGTAATAGTACCTAATGACCAATTCTTTGCAAACTGGTCCTTCTGTTACCTGAGCATGCTGTTCCCCAGTCTCTGCCTGGATAGTATCTGCTGAGCAATCAACAGCATATTAGAGGGAAAAGAACAAGTACTTAAATATTTAAGCTAAATGAGAAGTTAAATAATGTATCATCAATTTAACAATTAAATAATATTATTGCCAAAACCCCTTCTATATATGTTGATTCTTATTTATCCTAGGTCAAAGGTAAGTGTGGAATAATTTTTAATTGGCTCTTGTATATCACTCAATTTCTGCCTGAAATCAATTCCAAACAATTACTTGTGATCAAGAGATGAAAGCAAAATTTTAAAGTAATTCTTCAGTGAGAAATTACTTTCATAACTGCTTGGACATTATCAAAATTTAATTTAAAAACCTCTCTTTATAACCATTTAAAATAATTTTTTAAGACCCAAACTCAAAGGCAGCAAAACCACCATGAATCTATACCTAGGGCCACCTCTTCTACAGGGTATTAAGATTCAGACAAAAGTCGATGTAAGGCCGGGAGGAGGGGGCCTGGGCCCAGGCTCAAGGCCCTGCCTGCCAGGAGCCCACTTTGCTTACTGGGTTGTCGAGAGGTGCAGAAGGGCTTCTGGGATTGGCATTTGGGGAGCTCAGCAGCTACTTACCAACACATACTCAACTGCTTCAGTGTTTTAGCAGCCCATGCGGCTGTACCAGTGCAAACCAGCTGAACATCAGCCCTGCTTGCAGCTTTCTATAAACGTAACCCAACAGAAACAGGAGATTGTGGGCACACTATTTTTCATCCATTTATTATAAAAGAAAACAATTCCCAGAGACACAATATACAACATTCTAATTCCTAAATGCTTTTGCTTTTTTTAATCTTCTGAGACTAAATACCCTTCACAACACCCCAGGATGCTCAGCCCACACTATAACCCAAGTCCTCGGCTGCTGGTTGCCCAGGTGAGGGGTTCCAACAACCCGGCCCCGAGCCAAGGCAGTAGTACCACTTCTCTGCAGCAGCTGAGCCCTTGGAGAAAAAGTTACATAGCTGCTAACTCTAAATAAATAGTAGGTAGATTGTTTCTGCCCCTAAGATTAAATCCCACATATCTGATGCTCATGCTTGGGTCTTCCTATTACCACTTGACACCTGGAAAGTATGGTGGCATAGTCACCAACTTTTTAATCCTGTGAGTGCTATTTCTGATCCAGAGGAGTCAAAATAAATGGTCAGTATATCTTCTAAAAAGCCCATGACGGCCCTTTTGGCTGTGTTCCCAGCCGGTACCTGGACACTGCTTATGTGCTCCAGGGCCGTTTTGACCATCTGGTCTCTTTCCTGTGGGCTATGGGGTGCTCCAGCATCGTCTCTCTCTACTCCTGATTTTAAATACTGTAGGATATATGACTGGACCATGTCCCCATTCTGGGCAAGAGTTTCTTTGATGCAGGGCAGGTCTGGGGCGCTGGCCAAGCTCAAAAGATGAATCAGTGCCTGACAGATCTGGGTCCTCAGGCTGGTACAGTACTTGAATTCCAAAAAGTCTGTAGTGTCTTCGCTCTTTTGTAAGGCAGTGACCAGTGCATTCCAGACCTGAGCATACTGGCCAACAGACCCGTAGTGCTCTCTCTTGCCCGGGACAGAAAGGGCAGCGGCAGATCTGATGCGCACTTTAAAGTTCTTGCATGATGTCACAACTGATGTCAGAGCGTTGTAGGCCTGGGAGGTCCATGGGGCTGTTCCTAAAAAGAATCCACAGTCATTAAAATAAATGAAAGCTTTATAAACAAGTGGTGTGAAAGGGAGGGGGCAGAAGGAAGCATACACACCAGTGCTCATATGATTTTCACAGTAATCCTGCAATATCAGGGTGGTGAGTGACTAACTGTGGGATTCTAGGTAAGGGCCCAGTACTGACTCCCAAACCTCCTTGTTTCTTTAGAAAAGCCTGCTATGGATACAAAATTAACACACAGAAATCTGTTGCTTTCCTATACACTAACGATGAACTAACAGAAAGAGAAATCAAAAAAACAATTCCATTCACAATTGCATCAAAAAGGATAAAATACCTAGGAATAAACTTAACGAAGGAACTGAAAGACCTATACTCTGAAAACTGCAAGACACTCCTAAGAGAAATTAAAGAGGACACTAACAAATGGAAATGCATCCCATGCTCCTGGCTAGGAAGAATAAATACTGTCAAAATGGCTATACTACCTAAAGCAATCTACAGATTCAATGCAATCCCTATCAAACTACCAACAGCTTTCTTCAATGAACTGGAACAAATAATTCTAAAATTCATATGGAACCAGAAAAGACCCCGAATAGCCAAAGCAATCCTGAGAAGGAGGAATCAAACAGGGGGAATTACGCTCCCTGACTTCAAGCTCTACTACAAAGCCACAGTAATCAAGACAATTTGGTATTGGCACAAAAACAGACCTACAGAATACAATTTGGTATTGGCACAAAAACAGACCAGTGGAACAGAATAGAAAATCCAAACATTAACCCAAACATATACAGTCAATTAATATTTGATAAAGGAGCCTTGGATATAGAATGGGGAGATGACAGCCTCTTCAGCAGCTGGTATTGGAAAAACTGAACAGCTACATGTAAGAGAATGAAACTGGATTACTGTCTAGCCCCATACACAAAAGTCAACTCAGAATGGATCAAAGACCTGAATGTAAGTCATGAAACCATAAAACTCTTAGAAAAAACATAGGCAGAAATCTCTTGGACATAAACATGAGCAGACTTCTTCATGAACATATCTCCCTGGGCAAGGGAAACAAAAGCAAAAATGAACAAGTGGGACTATATCAAGGTGAAAAGCTTCTGTACAGCAAAGGATACCATCAGTAGAACAAAAAGACATCCTACAGTATGGGAGAGAATATATTCATAAATGACGTATCTGATAAGGGGTTGACATCCAAAATATATAAAGAAGTCACGCACCTTAACAAACAAAAAGCAAATAATCCAATTAAGAAATGGGCAGAGGACATGAATAGATACTTCTCTAAAGAAGAAATTCAGATGGCCAACAGGCACATGAAAAGATGCTCCACATCGCTGGTCATCAGAGAAATGCAGATTAAAACCACAATGAGATATCACCTCACACCAGTGAGGATGGCCAACATCCAAAACACAAACAACAACAAATGTTGGCGAGGATGTGGAGAAAAGGGAACCCTCCTACACTGCTGGTGGGAATGCAAATTAGTTCAACCATTGTGGAAAGCAGTATGGAGGTTCCTCAAAAACTCAAAATAGAAAAACCATTTGACCCAGGAATCCCACTCCTAGGAATTTACCCTAAGAATGCAGCAGCCCAGTTTCAAAAAGACAGATGCACCCCTATGTTTATTGCAGCACTGTTTACAATAGCCAAGAAATGGAAGCAACCTAAGTGTCCATCAGTAGATGAATGGATAAAGAAGATGTGGTACATATACACAATGGAATATTATTCAGCCATAAGAAAACAATGGGTATTATGCTCAGTGAAATAAGCCAAGCCGAAAAAGACAAGTATCAAATGATTTCACTTGTATGTGGAGTATAAGAACAAAGAAAAAAACTGAAGGAACAAAACAGCAGCAGACTCACAGAACCCAAGAATGGACTAATAGTTACCAAAGGGAAAGGGACTGGGGAAGATGGGTGGGAAGGGAGGGATAAGAGGGTAAAAGGGGCATTACGATTAGCAGACGTAATGTTGGGATGGCACGGGGCAGGCTATACAACTCAGAGAAGACAAGTAGTGATTCTATAGCATCTCACTACGCTGACGGACAGTGACTGTAATGGGGTTGGTGGGGGGGACCTGATGAAGGGGGTAGTTTAATCACCATAATATTGCACATGTAATTGTAGATTAATGATAACAAAATAAATTATAAAAAAAATAAATAATAAAAAAAAGAAACTGCCAAACTGTCTTCCAAAGTGGCTACACCACAATTCTCTATTTAAAACAATAATTTAAAAATATTTAAATTGACAACTATATAGTTGGTGTTGTCCCCATGTTACCAATGAAGAAGATAAGTACAGCAAGGTAAAGTGGCTTGTCTGTAGCGTGGAGGTAAAGCCATGTGGGTCTGCATGCAGAAACTGGCTCTTCACTACAATCATGACAGGCTCAGTATTTTACAAAGCAATACGTGAGTGGGCAAATCTAGTGGTTAAAAACCTTTCCCTTTATGGCAGTAAAATCTGCCTCCCTTCGTCCTGGAGTCACATGACACTCCACAAGACAGAGAGGAAGGAAGGAAGTGTAAAAAAAAAAAAAGAAAAGAAAAGCCTGCTGCATGCTCAGGGGCTCTGCTACCCTACAAGGTGACTTTGGTGATGCTGAGAGAGGCCTCTCCTTTCAAAGGATGTGGTACCAAGACGGCAGGGCCTGGCGGGAGGAACACAGGTTGAATCGCAGCCCTACTTGTTTTCAGTTCGGTGCTTCTGAGCAGTGTGCAAATTGCAAAACTGCACATCCCACCCTGTTCATGCTGGCAAAAGACTATTTCATCATCCAGATTAGTGTCTAGACACTGCTCTGGATGCAGAAAGTCATCGGTTTTATTGCAAAGAAAGACACAACACTATCTAGGTAGGGACTGGGGAACAGAGAACTCAGATGAACTGGCGGCTCAACTTTCCAATTTTGAGAAGATGATGCTCAGATTTGTCTTCTTGCTCTTCCTGTCAGCCCTGGGAAATCAGCCTACTCTTCCTCAGAGCTTCCACTACCCACTTCATTTTGGGGGGTCCTTATTCCTCAAGATGGGCAGCAAAACAGAACGCAGCTTCCCTAAGTCTCCCAGCCCCTCCCAACTTCTCTGTTGCCTCTGAAGACAGGGAGGCAGACACCCACCTCAATGAGCTCCAACCCCAAAGGTCACTTTAGGCTATTTCCGCACCGGCTCCTGGCTGGCTGGTGTATGTGGATGCCTTGGCAATGAAGAGGTCAGGAGCCAGATTTCCCTAACCTGATGCAGGCTAGGGAAACCAGATGGTTTTACCTCTCCTCCTGAAGGATCAAGGATGAGGGTGAAACACACCCTTGTGTTTCTAATCTTGTTACAGAGACAAATGTGTAAGGCAAATGCTGCCAAGGATAGTGAATGGGACTTGGAGGCTATGATCATACTGGCCACTGATGACATGCAAGGTGCATGGCATGTCACTACTCAGAGACAGATACCCTCCCTGTGCACGGCATTCCACTTCAGTACCAAGGGCTCATATTAGATTTCCAATTTGTATCTTTTCTCCTGTGCCAGTTGTCCTTTATTTTTTTCCTGATAACTTGAAACAATATATGCTCATTGTAGAAGATTTTATAAAATGAGAGCAGAAAAAATCCTACTCATTGTTCCATATAGAGGCAATCACTGTTAATAATTAGGCTAATTTCCTTTTTGTCTTTTTTCTACCCACTTATTGAGATCAAACTGTAGAAAATATTTCACATCCTGTTTTAATTTGCCTAACATCAGAAGTTTTTTCCCAGACTATCATTTCCTAAACATAATTTCAAATGGCAACACAATATCCCTTTGAATACACATACCATGATTTATCTCATCATTCCCCTAAACTTGGATGTTCAGTATGTTCCCATTTTTTCCAATAACTGTGATAAATGACATCACAAGCAACACCTTTAACAACAATGTAGACTGGTGTGTGCTGTCCAAAGAGGCCCTCCACCAGAAAGAAGAGGGAAACTTTCTTACCTAACAGGAGAGCAGGATTTTTAAATACATTCCCCATTGCATAACAAGCATTCCATCGGACTTTCATGGCAGCCTCGATTAGAACAGTAGAAATGAGGGCCTGGATGGACTCCTCAATGATTTCAGCAAATCTGGGTTTTTCTATATGAGAAGGCTGCAGAAAATGAAGCAAATTTCCAAGGGCCCGGACAGCGTTGCTTTTTACCTAAAATAAAACATAAAAGCATTAGAAATCTGTCTTGCCAAAGAGATGTTTCCAAAAGCGTAATTTCAGCTTTAAAAACCCAGGAAGTCCTAGACATCTTAAAGCAAAACAGCTAATGAAAAAAGCAGCCTGTAAATGTACAAGTTGCCAGAACTCTGCAAGGTCTTGTGTGGTTAACATTCTGAGTCATCAGAAAGGTGAGGTCCTCCAGCAACTTTCCCGATATTTTTAGTACCTTCAGAGAGGTCCATTGTCCTCTTACCGAAATGGCATATAAGGCCCAGGGGCACTAGGACAATGCTGCTTGGCAGCAAGGTGAAGAGGACTTTGTAATTCCAGTCTAATACTTTCCTACTATAAAGTCCCAACCTTTGCAGTATACTAGAAAACCTGGGGAGCTTTGGTTTTTAAAAACCAACTCCCAGCACTAACCCCAAAAATTCTGATTGAATTAGCCTGAGGTAGGGCTTCCCAGGTTTTCAGAACCACTGTACTAAATTAAGCACTTGGTATGAGGTACTGCACTAGGTGCTTTAACATAAGTTTTCTCAGAATCCAATTAGGTATATGGAATGACTTCCATGTTCCAAATGAGGAAAATGACCTTCAGAGGAAGTTAAATAATACACCAAAGGTCATCTAGCTGCAAAAGGGCAAGCCAGGGTTTGAACCATTTCTACCTGACGCTAAAGTCCAGCCAATGCTTTTAAACTTATTAGTCTAACAAGGGATAGTCAAAGCCAAGGGCTTCTCATCTTTCTGACTTGTCAATTCTACTTAAAGATCTTTAAAAAAAAAAACAGATTAACACTACACATGGACATATCACGGAGGAGCTCTACGGAGGGCACTGATACTTTTCATTAGACAGGAGACAGAAAAGAAATTGTACAGTATGGACTAGATTACTTTACACCCTAAGTACATACTCAATCTCCTTTGAACAGGGATAAATTCAAAAGGATAGAACTATTACACACTAAGTATATAACTGAGAAATATTCAGTTCTGCTGTGAGCTACCTTGTCTTTATCCTTGGATGCTTCTATAGCTGACTGCAACATCTTCAAGAGCAGGAGACCAGAGAACTCTTCCTGGAAACTTGGGTCTGGGGTTTCCCTGTTCCCCCCAAAGCAGGCAAAAAATGTTAAAAGGTAATTTATTTAAATATATACATGTACACATATACTCACTTAGTATAACTATAAAATCTGCTCATACTATACCAAGAACTTAGAGTTTATACCTTTTAACCCAAAAGGTCCACATTTAGGAGTGTAACCAAAGGGAATATCTTAAAATGGAGATTTCACACACAAAAATGTTCACTGTGTATAAAAGCGCAAAACAATGTTTTTGATAATAGGGAGATGACTAAATAACCATCACAGACTGATGAATGTGTAATAATAAATAGCAATTTGTAAAAGTAAAAGTCAGGAGGCAAAAAGTTCTGTGTCAAAGAGGCAAAAAGCAGGACACAGGTGTATGACTAGCCACAGATGCCTCCTGGAAGGGCCCGAGGGGATTAAAGTAGGAAAAAAGCTTTACACCAAATATCCTTTTGTACTGTTTGAATGTTTTTTTAACCTGTGAATATATTACTTAAAAAAATACGAATACAGTATTTTAAAAGCAGGGCAATCATTACTATCATTCTGGATTTCTATTTTTGTATTTCCCATAATTTCTATAATGTGGATATGTCATTTATTTCAGCACATGGTATTTTTTTATACATATGTATTAAGAACAGCTAACTAATCTTATTACTGGAAGGAATATAAAACAAAGTAGGAAGACTGACTATATAATGTAGGAGAATTACGGCTATTTCTTTTATAGGAGGGATCAAAGATACCCTCTTGAGACCTGAGCCCCAGAAGGCACCCAAAAGAAAGAAGCTTAGTCACCTACATGTTGACAATCAGAGTATCTGTCAGGTTGCCCAGGGACCAGGCTGCTTTGGCCCGGACATTCAGAGACTTGTCTTGAAGTGACATCAATATTGCATTTGCTGTGTCTGCAACAAATATGACATCCTATACGATAAGCAAAATGAAACACTCTAGTTACTTACGGAGTTCACACTGTTCCCTTGGAAATTCTGCAATTTGCAGATAAAACTGTAAGCCTTTACCAGAGTAAACTTCTATTCGGAAACCAAAATTAATTCACTCAACTTACTGTTCTTCTATCACAATTTGGACACTCATTAAAATCCCAGGGGAATCTCTCATGATTTTGGTATGTGCCATGCACACCTGAGGGGCCTAGGGATTTTGCTCTTCTGAATATCTTATAACCTGGCCTATGACAGTTATCTATAAATTCTGTGCTAGACTGACTTCTACCTTGGGAAACAATGCTGATAATGAAATGCATTTCTAACACACATCCTATTCACTTACACATTTCTCAGAGAAATAAATGTCACAAGTAAGAAGGAAGGAGAAATTAATTTTCTTCTTAGTAAAAACTATCAGCTTTCTAAACTATTGCTATCACATGGTCTCGTCCCCCTTCACTTTCTCCTCAATTATTCATTAATTTAAATTTATTTTCTGGGCACCTGGGGTCCTAGGTAGTATACTAAGTAATTAAACTATAGAAATTACCATACTTTAGTAGCAATTTAGGACACCAAGTTACAAAGCAATTTAATGTGTTACGTCCAACTCAGAAGCTCTATATTCCACCCCAAAAAAAAGTATTACTATGACTTATCAAAGAGGCACGTAAGAGCTGCTAGTCAGGCTCACTCAGACCTGTCTGAGACAGGGGAAAAGCACATAGACTCCAAGAGCCCTGGAGGTTGACGCTTTCACTAAACGATTCTTGCTGTCGCTCAGCCCAAGCAGCACGGTGATGCACAGGATCTGCCTGTCACTCTGCAATGAGAAAAGTCGGCAAAGGAGTAGTGAGCACGAAAAACTCTGAGCCCCTGTCTTCAACAAGAGACTACGACATGCCTGTGTTTGAGTCCATATTTGGGAGCTGAACACACGGAGCCCTTGAGGCCTCCCTGGCAGAGAACAGAGGTTCAATTCCGATCCAGTAATTATCTGAGAACCTGCTTGGCGCAGGGCACCAGCATCATGTGACCGTTTAACTTGTACCACCATGTGAATTAGGTCATTTTATTCTCCTACACCATGAAAACCCCTTCTTTATAAAAGCTAATTTGTAAGAACAGATACAAATGCCACTAAGGACTGAAGGAGAGGCACAGTCTGACCTACCACATGTTGGGCACCAGCTAAGGATTTTCACATACTTCATGTTATTCACCACTTCATTCCCATTTTATAGACATAAAAGTTCAGTTTTAGAGAAGTTAAGATAATCAAAGACCTAGAAAGTGGAAGGGCTAGGACTTAAACCTAGTTCTTTCTAATTTTTGGATGTATAATCTTTCTGAAATCTGACTTCCAAGCCTGTTATCTCCACTTCTGCCACCTGCTTCTTGCACATGAGGAAAAGTTTTCCCAAGACATTAAGATTTTAAGTTTCCCTTCTGCCCTCACCCCACACTCAAAGCAGGATAAGCACCTTTTCCTCTGAGGTGATGCTGAATACTGGTTCAAAATGAGAAAGAATCAAAATCAAGCTCAAGCTCTGATGCTTAGGGGCACCATGTAAGGATGAGAAAACACTCCTAAAGATACCGGGAGATTGCTGAAGGCTTCTGGCAAGATGGAAGACAGGGCATCACAGGCGCTGGCCTGCAGAGATGGGTGCTCTGAATTCTGCAGGGCTCTGGGTAAAGGGCCGTTCAGCATCAGAGTCCAGAACGTCACCACCTGGAACAGGGGCACTGTTAAAATTGCAGCTCAAACTGTGGGACCAACTTGACGCTAAGACTACGTAAGTGACCTCAGTAATGGAACATTTCTCCTTAAAGATGTAAATTTGTAATGTTGCAAGAACTTTGTAATGTTTTCACTAGCTTGTCTTCCACAGCAATGAAAAGGACTTCAGAAAACCACTAACTGAATCTTCCCATTTTACTGACTGGGAAACTGCCGTCAGCTATGGCGAGGCAGCAACAGCGATCACGCCGGGGAGGAGGACAACGAGGACAGTAGGCGCAGCAGGAGCAGCTCATGTTCTTCAGGGAGCTGTTCATACCCAGGCCCTGTTCTACGTGCTTTACCCCTATCGACTCATTTCAAACCACAGCACAACTAAAGCACGTGTGGGGGTTAGAAACTGCCACACCCCCCCACCATGCAGTGGATGATCTACATATAACTTTTGATTCCGCAAAAAGTTAACTGCTAATAGCCTACTGTTGATTTTATGGTAGTAAGTGATAAAAGGGACTCATGTCTACGTCTATTTTATGCTTTCATGACATACCTTTTAATTTTTTTGAAATTTCTAGGCTATGTGGTTTGAGAGTTTTATCAAATTGTCAAAAATCTCTACAAAATACTTTTTGAAAAAAATCCTTGTCTAAGTGGACCCATGCAGTTAAAATCCATGTTGTTTAATTATCAACTGTGTATTATCTCCATTTTCACACAAAGGAAACTGATGCAGGAAAAAAATGTAACTCGCTAGTGGGCAGCCGAGCTGGACCACAATTCAGATCTACTGACACCCAGCTAGGATCACAACCAGATCCCTCGTGGGTACAGGGATCAGGATTCTAGGGCAGCCCAGAGGCTGCAAGCCAGAAGCCAAAGCACAGGATCCAGAGACAGAGCTGGCGCTGAGTCCTTCAGCTGCTGCTTCCTGTCTGCAACCTCGGGTGGGAAACTGAACCTGTCTAAGCCTTGGTTCCTCTTCAATAAAACAGGGCAAAGGTGTGTCTACTTGGCAGAGCTTGTGTGGTAATAAAATGTGATACTGTGTGTAAAGTTCCAAGCATAGTGCCTGGTGCACAGTGGAGACTCTTACACTGGGCAGTAGGCTGTTTTAAGCACTTTAAAGAATTAGCTCATTTCAAAGCCCCTAAGGTAGGCACCTAAGAGTACCTTGAACAGTTTGCTCCCCACACTATATAAAAACCCTGGGATTTCACATCCATTTGCAAATCCATCTATGGTTTTGTTATCTTCACTTTCTGCTCCATGGATTTAGTCCTGAGTTTTGCCAGATATCCCATGCACCAGTTCTCTCTCCCCTAATCCCAGCTCCTAGAAACCAAGTCTGGGCCCGCTCCACCCTAAACCAGAGGAATGTGGACAGGTATGGTTGCCAGCCTCCAAGACGGCCCAAAATGACTCTCACTTCCTAATATTGAGGAGACAGTCCCCTCCCACACTGATAGGGCTGACTTGTGTAACCAACAAGATGTGGAAACGAAGGTGTGAAATTTCCAAAGCTAGGTCATAAAAACACTGCAGCTTCTGTTGGGATCTCTCTCTTGATTCACTTGCTAAGGGGGAAGCCAGCTTCCATCAAGGACACTAGGTTCTCATGGGCAGAAGTGAGGCCTGCTGCCAGCAGCCAGCACTAACTTGCTAGGTATATGTGTAGCCACCTCCAACCCCCGTCACTTCAGTTGACTGCAGCTCCCACCAGCATCCTGACTGCAACCTTAAGAGACACATAATCCAGAACCACCCAGCTACTACCAACTCCTGACCCACACTAACTACGTCAGAGAATAAATGTGCGTTGTTTTAAATTACTAAGTGTTTAGGGTAATTTATTTCTCAGCAATAAACAAGAGATATACAAAAAATATATCTCTTCATTTTTTACAGATGAAACAATACCTGAGTGTGAACAGTTAAGAGTCTTGCCCAAAGTCACCTGACTAGCAAAGGGAGAAGTTTGTATGCAAACCCAGGTCTGTCTGACAACAAAGCTCACCTCCCCATGAACAGTGACATTTCAGCTTTAGTGGCCATCTCAGGAAGGGAACAGAGCTACACATTCTCCATTCACTGCACAGATGATGGAAATTGTGAAGGGAAAATATTAGGCAGGATGAAGAGTGCCCAGGGAGAAGCTATCACTAATGGTGAACTGATTTTGCTTTTGACTCTAAGCAGAAGCTCCTTTTGGTGGGGTCACGTGTTCCTCCTCCAAAGAACTGGCACCGCATGGGAACAGGGGAGGGGAGTGAGGGAGTCAGGGGAATGAACATTATCAAGCACCTGCTGCCTGCAGGCGTATTTACATTTCATTCAATCTTCCAAAAGCCCTATGAGTTAAGGATCATTATTCCTCTTTACTGTGAGGAAACTACGCTCAGGCACTGATTAAGTGGTGCTCCCTGGATCTGATCTCATGTCTTCTGATTACAAGTCCTTGGCACTTCCCTCAATTCTATTCTGCCTCATGGGCAGGGTGAGCAACCAGACTAGGTTTTATACAAAAGAAATACTGGTTTTTTCCACTGTTGACTGTATGTTATAAATTATCCTACCAGATACTGAAGTGCAAATAAAACTGATTCCTACTAGTATCAAGTCATCAAGGATTATACACCACATTTTTTTGACAATGGAAGAAATCCTTCCCCTTTATCTTTAACTGTCTTTCCTCTTTATCACTAAACCTCAAAATAAAACTGACTGAAGCACTAAGAAAAAAAAAACTATGAACTGACATTTACTTACCAAGGTGACAGGCACTCGCTGATCAGGTGCTATGGTAGAATCTGGTTTGTACTGTTGTATTAAGCCTGTACCCAGTTCTTCCAGAAGCTGCCAAGATAAAAGAAATACATTATCAGAGTTTCAGAATTATGGAGGTTAAAAAAACCTCTTCAGTTTGGATATTAATTCAACTCAAGGGGAAAAATCATTTCCAACTGATTTTCTTTCTTTTCTCAGTAACTCCTATGTCAGAGGCAGTATTTCCAGGAGCAGAATCAACTACATATTGTTTATTTATTACCAAATCAATTATTTGGGTTATAGGTAGAACTGAAAATAGAGAAATATATGACCTCCCTACCTGAAACCTCTTTAAGAAATGCTGGAATTGAAGGACATGCAGCACATGGAAGAATATAAAGGGAGAGGAGACAAAAGCAGGTAGCTTCTAATGAAAATGACCTTTGCTCCATGAAGCTGAATGGATGGATCTGCTTCCCCCATGCACTTGCAAATCAGTTCTCCAAGCTCCATCAAGTACACCTGAGCCATGGAAAAATAGCCCCTTGCCAGATGAGCCAACACCTGTAGAGAGAGGAGAGGATTAACCCCGAAGCCTGAAAGCAGTGCTGCGATATCCAGAAAAGTGTTTAATGCTCACAGTTTACAGGGGCTGACATCTGATGTTGAATGAAATGAAGAACAACCACAATCTTAATCTTATGACTAACATTCAGTTAACTATACCATATAATTCTACAGTGGTTTTTAATTTATGAAATATGTTAAGATTATATTATCTTATTTGAGCCTGGGAACAATTTTTTTAAGGTAATAATGACTATTTCAGCTGAAAAAACTAAGGCCAAATAACTTAGTGGTTAAAGGACTTGTTTAATATTCACCAGACAACTGGCAGCAGACCCTAGGACCAAATCCATGCCTTAGATCACATCTGAGTACAGAAATAGCAAATACTTTAGGGTTGTTTTCTTCCTTTGAAGGAGCAATTATTTCGTTGTCTCTGAGCAGATCTAAGACCAGAGAGAAGTTTATAGAGAATAAAACATTTAACTTTAAGTTGCAGAAATCAAAGATTATAGGATTTCTTTCAGAATTATCATGTAATCTAATATACCAACCTGTCACATAACAACTGAGGTGACAAATAACTTGTAACAAAAGGAATGAATCTGACATTTTACAACCAAGCCCCCCGCCCCCTACAAAGCCAAACAATGACAAACAAAGCACTCACACCCAAAATACAACTGCCACCACCACCACTGACCTGCAGCTCGGTTTACATCATTTCCATGGACTCACTCTTCACAATCACCCTGTGAAGGAAGAATGATTACTCCTGTTTCGGAGACGAGGAAATGAATTCCTACCTGTAAGGCCTCCAGTCGCATGGGGGATGGTTCATAGGTGCTGCCTGCTGCAGAGCCAGCATCGCTACCTGAACAGGAATCCTCCCTGGGCAGCACGACAGTGGAAATGCAAAGGCGAATGAGCCAGCAGGGCTCTGAAGACCCCTTTGGGGAGCTAAGTGATGTTTCTTCCAGAAAGAGTCCCGAGGGGGCTTTCTTCCACCAATCAGCAGGGCTGAGGTGAGGAGTCGCTGAATTGCTATTGCTGAGTCCAGAAGAACAGGGCTGCTGTAAAAGTAGCTGGACTTCAGGTAAAGGTGCGTGAGTGGACACTATGGCTCCCAAGAGAGTGAGACTGGACACTCGGACATTAACATCTGTCAAAGTAAAAAGTAAGAGCCCATCACCATGGGGACAGCTATCACAAGGCTCAGAACTATCCCTGTAGGCAGTTAAGGATTATGGAATTCTTGTTTAACCTGAATCTAATTAAACCTCTAGATCTAACTTCCAGTTTATAGAAAATACATGGGACAGAAATAGAAGTTAACACCAAAAAGAAACGATTCAACAAACAGAGGATGTGAGACATTCTCAGTGACAACTGGCTTAGACTCTTCCCCCAAAAAGGGTGAGGGACTACTCCAGATTTAAGAGACTGAAGTGACACAATAATGGAATGCAATGTATGAACCCTGAACAAACCCAGGTTTTTTAAAAAAAAAAGCTATAGAAGACTTTTTGAGACATGAGCAAATTTGAATGTGGACTAGACAGTAAATGATATTAAAGAATCAATGTAATTTTCTTAGGTACAAGAATGGTATAGTGTTTTTTAGGAGACTGTCTATTCTTAGGAGAACTGTTTAGGGTGAAATATCTTGTCTGTAATTTACTTTCAAACGGTTCAAGGGAAAAAAATCTATATAAATATATACATACACAAAAATATACATATATACACACATACACACAAAGATACAACTATGTGGAGAGCCAGAAAGCAAACATGATGAATGTTACCAACTGGTAAGTCTAGACAGGGGTCTACAGGTGTTCACTGTACTCTTCTTTCAAATTTTCTGTGGATTTGAACATTTTAATAATGAACAGTTGCTGGAAGACTAAGCCAGATACTTGAAAGGGACCTTTGAGACATGGTCTATTCTGCTCAGTTTGCAGGTGAAGAAAAGCTGCTGCAGTGGAATAAGCAAGGGACTGAGCCAGGAGACTTGGGCTGATTTAGCCTTACTTCTGCCACTAATGTGACGAGAGACCTTAAGGCAAGATTTATCTTCCTCAGTCTCATTTTACAAATGGTGAAAGGAGTGAATTGGACTTGGTTTATACATCATTACCTCACTTAAGCCTCATAAAAACCTTATGAGGTAGGTATAATTCTTCCCGGAGGAAATTAGGGTTCAGAGAGGACCACGACTGTGAGATGGCAGAAATGGGGGCGCTGCAGGGCCTCTGGGCCCAGGACTCCTCCCAGAATATCTCCAAAAACGTCCATGCCTCCTTCAACTTTTATAATTCTGACTGAGAAACTCAACTTATAAGAATGTGATCTGATCCTAAAGCTTGTAAACAAATGTTCTAAAGGCAAGTGTTTATAGCACATACATATATTACATCTGGGAATAAGCCAGGAAATAACAAGATATAAGAGTTAGTGAGGATCTGAGGTTCTGGAATTTTACCCAACTTCAGAGGAGATAATCTTAGAAAAAGAAAATGAGGCCTTACATTCCAGTTTTTCTCTCCAAAAAGGGGGTGATACCCGTCTGACTGTCCATCCATCCTCTACTTAAGCCTAAAGCACACAAACTATATGTACAAGAGGAGAACCCCTTGCACTTGGTTCAGTGCTAATTCTAAATGGATACTCTGGCTATTGCACTACTGGAGAGGCATTAAACTACAGCTAATTCTCCAGTTCACTTCCTTCCAGCAGTGCCCACTGGGGATTCAGGGTCAAAAATGAATTCTAGCAATAGTGAGTTTGCCCAAAAACTTGAGAGTAAGTAGAGATATCTTGGAGGTATAAAAATGCTCTCTATTTTTTAAACTAATGATCTAGATTTGATTAATATAAAGAAGCAATCAATTTTAAACTACCACCAACCTTTGTGGCGGATATAAGGCTTTATCTGGTTCCAGACTTTGGTAAGCAGGCTGAGTTTCAGTCGGTTATAAGGCGAGTTTGATACTAAATTTGCAAGGCACTGAAAAATATAAGACCAATTCATTAATAGGCCTGGTTAAGCCACAGCATAGAGAGAAAATTTTACAGCATTTAATTACAAAAGAAAAGTCTTTACACTTATTTGAAAACCAGACTCTTGTTGTCTTTTTCAGGAAGTAGCACTTGTATTTCCATTGATACAACTTAATACTAAAAATAAAGGAGTATTTTTAGTAAATTCTTCATTTGGACATCAAACAAGTAGGTAAAAATAGGATATCTTTAAATAGAATTACTACTCAGCTATATTCTTAAATCAAGTTACTTTTGGGCAAAGTAAGACATTATACAAAATTTAAACAGAGATACCGCCTCTGGAAGCTATCACTGACTTGGTACTCTTACCTTCATTATTTGAGTAAGGGTCTGTGAGGATGACTCGGCCACCAAAGCTAACAAAAGACATCTGTGCAACTCTCTAATGCTGGACGCAATCATCACAGAGAAGGGAGTAAAGGCCCTTCTGTGGTCACTGGTGTCTTCAGCAACAGACAGAAACTGCTTTGAACCTTCCAAGATGGCAGATAAAACTTGCAGAGCACAGGCACGTGTCTGAAATTTCAGGATGAGTCACAACAGTTGGTTAATAATCGAGTCGAATCCTCTTCTTCCTATATACATTTTTAATTTTTGAAGTACTTAGAATCAGAAGAATAAAGGCAACAGGATTATATATCAGGTCCTAAAAGTAGCCATGAATTAGGCACCTCACACTTGAAAAAAAAAAAACAACAACACCTTAAATCACATTCCTATTAGGTTTTCTCACAGTAAGGAATACATCTAAGTTATACCATAGCACAAAAACCTAAAATCTTGTGCATGAGAATAACTTAAAAGATTAAAGACCTAGTTCACTCAAGTGTAAGGCCAGCTGAAACTAGAGAACTTAGCCTGTGGGGTAGAAAAAAAATAGGCATCTGGAATGTTTCATATCAGTTCTGGAGGAAATTCTGCTTTATATCCACCTTGAAGCATCCATGAGTGCCCAGTGTTAATTAGATAAGACATCAGGAAATTGGTGTACATTCAACTTGGCAGGCACCATCACTGATTCAAATTTTTAGAAATACTCTTAAGTGTAGTGAGATAATAATGAAAGAAAGGAATCCCATTAAACACAACCTTAAGGATGAGATGGGAAACGTGCTGCTGGGTTTGTCAAGAAGTGTCACTGCATCAAGATTTTCTTTATCAAGTTAAAAGAGTACTTTCAATTGTTACTCAGATTCTGCAGAATTAAAAATCAGAAAAGAAAGCCAATTTAACCAAAATGGAATGTAGATGATAAATGCAGGAGGAAGAATATGAAATAATAACGTACCCTCTTTGGCCATCAAATTATACTTCTCATAGATCTGATTCAATTTCCTTTAAACACTATTTAATACATCTTTGTTTTTAAAAATGCTATTTGTGACACTGAATCTGATTCAAGTTCTGCTTCACTTATTCTTACATCGTATTTAATATACTGACCAACAGTTTTAAGCAGCACTTTCAGCAGGAATTACTGATGCACAAGCAACCCATAAGAGCAGCTCTCCAGGGGCTTTTGTTTATTTTCTGTTGTCTGAATATTTACAATAATGAATGAAAGACTTTTCAATCTTATAAACATCAGTGTGCTCAGTTTCATCAGTAGGTAATTTCATCTCCTTCGACATGAAGGCTTGTTCACAGGTGATGAAACACGAAAGCAAGCACTTTTCCTTTTCTGCTGCCTAAGAATGGAGCAGAAACGTTTGCTGAGGTGGCTCAGTCAATCCTTATTTTTCCCTTTTTTATGTACCTTCAGTCTGAGAATATTTCTAGGAGGGTGATGCAGAGTCACTGCTGGGAGTGGCGCCACTAAAGCTTCAATGCAGACACTGGACAGTTCTCGTCTTTGGCTTGGCCCAAGTCCTGATTATTCTTCCCACCTTCACTCTAGGGTTAATTTCATTTGATCACACTCCCAAAGTTGGTTGCCTTTTGGGTAGAGGCTTTGAAAGGAAATTTCAAGTTTTCTCCTTTCCAAATAACCATTCTAGCAGTTTCTTGAAAATAAACTGTTGGTGTCCTGAGTGGCAGAATCCAATTACCTCTCCTGTCCATTTCTTTTTGGAAAATTTTTCAGTGTACCAGTGAAAACTGTGTTTCCAGTTGAATCTACCATACATTATATCAGAGCTGCCACGAACTCAAAACCATGATCACCATGTGCCTCAACTACAAGTGCACTACTATTGTCTTGCCATGTTTCATCCTGGCTAATAGGAACTTCAGTCATCCAACTCTATGCTCAGAATAAGCCCTTGAGAAGATGATCACTCAGCCTTTACATGTGGCTCTGCCTTTAATCTAGCTCTGATCAATCCAGAATGCTACCCCATTCCATTTACATGGACTAGTACTTTTAATTTTTACATACCTTTCTAGATGTCTCTATAAAAAGCCTCTCTCACTGACATCATCTACCACAACACTTTCTTCTAGCACGTACCTGGTGCACAATTAATTACAGAATACACAGTTTGCAAAGGTGCGTTCTAAGTTTCATTGAGGACAACCATCACCACCCTTATTTATATCCCTCTAACCTAGTATCTGCTAAAAATCTGTTGAATCATTTCATTTGCCAGTACATTAAACCGACAAAGTTTAATCATTACTTTCATCTTTTTTAATCCTCTTTAAGATTGATGACTGGTTTTCCATTTTCTCCAGGATGTGGCTTTTTTTTTACTAGATCTAGCACATCTCCAGATGGAAGCTATGTTTTTTTCCTCATCACATCTCTTATATTCACCAAAGTTAAACAGCAAGAACATATCTAAAAGGTACCCAAATCAAGGAGGATCACTTTTGTAATATATAAAATTTCTCATGGCACTTCAAGTCAAATGTAAACATTTAAAAGATATAAAGATGTGAAAATCATGAAAATTATCTCAATCAACTTTCATGAGACCTGACTTCACAGCCATTCTGCATTCATACTGTAAACCCCCACACCCCACATCCCCTGGCCAGGCAGCTATAGTGCGGGCAGTTGACTTGGCCTGCTACTTGCTCCAAGCCACCATCTCCTTGGCTACCACCCGCAGCTCCCCTCAGCTGGAGGGTCTTCAAATACACATATTTTAAGCCTTTATAGTTATTATCCTTTTAATTACTAGAATGGATTAATTACTGATTTATTTGCCACCATTCATCTTCCATTCTTCTCCCAGGTTCTCATTTGCTACTGATTCAATCTGAAAATTTTCTGCTGGTTTAACTACTCAGGATACTATCTGAAATACCCTATGAGGCATTTTTCTGTGCAGTTCAGTCTAGTTTATTTTTCTTCACCCTGTAGGAGCCTTTGAAAGGTCATCTAAAAGTCTTCTTATGTTTTCTTATTATAAGCATATTCCTAAGCCTTATACATCCTACATAACCATTATGCATCATGATATTCCATTGAGTGTTGAAGCCACTTTTTCGATCAGCGTTATTATCGCAGGGCAAGAAGCACAGCTGCTTCAGTGCGGCCATAAGGGGACACTGAAGTTGTAACTCAGTATGCTCAGGCTTCGAACAAGCCCTGGGGCAGGAGGCACCCTAGTATGAGCTCTCTCAACTTGTTATTCACATAAGCCCATTTCCTATCCTCCTGCCTGTTCCAGTGGTTCTCAAGTGGGGACATGGGTGAGTATTAGTAAGAGCTATGTTCAGGTAAGATCAGCTAAAGCAAAAAATACAACAAAGACCTAAAAAGTTTTCCTTTGTTGTATAATGTTTCATAGTATAAATGCTCTTACCTTTGGAGAAGGATCTTTTAATGTAAGAGTCATCAAGGACACAGACTGTGGGCTTCCAAGCTCAGGTGTATCAGGAACAAAAGCTGACCAGTAGCCATAAAGAACTTTTTTTTCTATTGATTTTATAGTAGAAAGAAAACAAGCTAATGCTCCTTGGCGAACTTTGGCTTGGTAAGACCTTTAATACCCAAGAAAGGGAAGAAAAAGATCTTTTAATAGTTTTAAAAAATACAAACATGAAATGCTATTTATCCTAGAGAACTCAAATGATATATTAAGAAATTCAACATTCTGAATAGGCCCTAAAATAAAAATACCAATATTATATTAAAAAATTAGTTTTCAAAATACAATCAAAACACGTTGAAGCAATTTATCCATATAATAACTTAATAAAGTTACCAACATAAAACACAACTGTGCAGAAAATAAGAGAGCGACAGTTTGATGTTAGGAAAGCAGTGTTAGATATGGAACATTGCAGAGTATCCATTCACCCAATAGGCATGTACTGAGAGTTCTTATGTATGTGCCAGGCACTGTGCTGAGGCTGCCAAGCTTATTAATGGCAGGGACTGACAGTTAAAGAGATACCTGTTAACACATTATGATCAACACGAACGCAGAGACAAGTCAAAGGGTCACATAGGAGGGGCCTAAGCCACAGCTAGCAGGGGAGGGGTCAGAAGGAGCTTCTTGAGATGACATGATAGCTGGGCTCAAATTAAAGATGAGCAGTGGTTAACACAGCAGAAAGGAAAAGAAAGTGAAAGAATATTCCAGGCTGAGGAACATGTAAAAGGCAGATCCAGAGAACAAGACAAAATGCAAAGTAATACTAGGGCCCACATAAATGAGAATCTTCAAGTTAAGTCATATGCAGCACTCAGGTTTTTAGGCAAAGTTATAAACTTAAATGCACCTTAAAATATAAGGAATAAAAATATAACAAAATACTACTACCTCATTTTACTCTGCATGCCTCCTTCAGCATCAGAATAGTCTGACTCACTACTGCTGACCCTCTTCCAACCGGAAGAACTGAAGGCTGAGGAGACGCGGTCTTTTCCTGCAGCTCCACTTCCATCTGCTGGCAAACTCCGGACACCCGGGGCGGAAGAACACTGAGTGGTCCTTTCCTGCAGCTGCACTCTGCCCAAGCCAGGGGCCAGGGCTACTTCTCTTTCACCACTGGATTCCTCCTCTTCCTCCTCCCCTTGCTGTATTTTCTTTGATTTTACTTTTGATTTTTTCTTTTTATTCTTATTTTAGGAGCAAATGAAAACATATTATGGTTATTGCACATGTAATTGTAGGTTAATGATACCAAAATAAATTGTAAAAAAAAAAAAAAAGAAAACATATTATGGTAACTATTGGTACCTTCTCATTTGATAATTACTAAATATGTCCTCAACATGTAAAGTTTGAAGAAAAAAGAAAAGAGGAGAAGAGAAAAATGTGGCACTTACAGAATACTTGATGTGTTAGGCACAATGCTAAGTGCTTACACACATCCTACTGGACTTTAAGAAACAAGGTATGAGAAACGTGGGACAGACAAAACTTGTGACTTGGGTTTAAATTTTATCTGTGACCCTGGGAAAATTATTTAGCTTCTCTGAGCTTGACCTTCCTCATCTATAGGTATAAGGCTAATGCCACCTTCCTTGCACAGTTATGAAAGCATTCAGCCTCCTCAAATGGGGTCCCATAAGAGAATTCAGGTCTATAGAAAATGATGTGAGTGACTTATTTTCTCAGTTCTCCTAAATAAGATATATAGCTAGCACCTCTCTAGATGCCTAGGAGATATGTTAATCCATTACATACTATGCATGTTTTAGGGCATTGGGCTTTGTAGATCTAGATATTAAGTAAAAACCAGTTTCTTTCTTTTCTCCTACTTTCTTCTTTTTGACATCCCAATATCTTTGGAATCTGTGCCTTCCTTCGCACTTCCGAAGTCCTTGACCTTGAGGAAGGTCCTTACCACTTCCACCTGGAATTATTAAGGTGGCTCCAGACTCATTCCCTTTTACTTACTATCTCAGTGAGTTTCCTAAAAATGCAAACTGATCACATCACTCCCTAATACAAGACTCTTCATCTCCACCACCTATAAGACAAAACCCCAAACTCCTCAGATACTATATAAGATCTGGCCTCTGCTACAGACTTGCCCCACCCTCCCCCTTCCTGCAGTGGACACTCTAGCCCTATTGGTTAACAAGTGGGCTGCAAACACTCTCATTCTCTGTGCTTAGGCACTTCTGAGTAAAACATTCTCCTTCCTTCTCTGTGCTACTATTCACTCTTTTTTATTCTTTTTTAATTTTAGTATAGTTGACACATATTAATTAGTTAAATCACAACACAGTTAGTGATGTGGCATTTATATACATTATGAAATTCTCACCACAATAAATGTAGTTACCATCTGTCACCACACAAACTTATTACAATATTATTGGCTATACTCTCTATGCTGTACTTTTTATCCCGGTGGCTTATTTATTTGATAATTGGAAGTTTGTACCTCTTGATCCCCTTCACGTTTTTCACCTACCCCCTGGCCCCTCTCCCCTCTGGCAACACCAGTTTGTTCTCTGTATTTATTAGTCTATTTCTGGGGTATTTCATTTGTTCTTTTGTTTGTTTGTTTTTTAGATTCCACACTTAAGTGAAATCATAATTTTCTTTATCTGATTTATTTAACAGCATAATACCCTCTAGGTTCCATTTATGTTGTCATAAATGGCAAGATGTCATTCATTCTTTTCCTGTGGCTTAGTATTATTACATTGTATCTTTTTCCATTCATCTATTGATATACATTTAGGTTGCTTCCATATCCTGACAACTGTAAATAATGTTGCAACAAACACAGGTGCATATATTTTTTTGAATCAGTGTTCCCTCCTCTCTTGAGCAAATATCCAGAAGTGGAATTACTAGATGGTATATTTCTGTTTTTAATTTTTTGATTAAAAATCCTACTGTTTTCCATAGTGGCTGCACCAGTTCACATTCCTACCAACAGTGCACAAGAGTTCCTTTTTCTCCACATCCTTGACAACACTTGTTATTTCTTGTCCTTTGTTTTGATTGGTATGAGGTAATAGCTCATTATGGTTTTGATATGCATTTCCCACCCATGCTTACATGGTAATTATCTACAACAAAGGAGTCAAGAATATACAATGGGAAAAAGTCTCTTCAATAAACGGTGTTGTGAAAACCAGAGAGCTATATGGAATAGAAAGAAACTGGATCACTTTCTTACATAATATATAAAAATAGACTTGAAATGGATTTAAGACCTAATTCTAAGACCCGACATCTAACTCTTAAAAGAAAACATAGGCAGTAAACTCTTGAACATCGGCCTTAGCAATTTTTTTTTGTATGTCTCTCTAGGCAAGGGAAACAAAAGCAAAACCAAACAAGTGGCACTATATCAAACTAAATCTAGACTATATATATATATCTGCACAGCAAAAGAAATCATCAACAAAACAAAAAGGCAACCTAATGAATGGAGAATATATTTGCAAATGACATATCAAATAAGCAGTTAATATCCAAAATATATAAAGAACTCACACAGTTCAATACCAAAAAAACCCCAAATAATCCAATTAAAAAAATGGCAGAAAAACTGAATAGACATTGTTCCAAAGAAGACATACAAATGGCCAACAGACACATGAATGATGTTCTACTACTTACTCTTGAGTTACTTTAGTCAACACGTCTTTTAAAAAGCCTTCTCCTACTTCTCTATAGGGACTGGGTGCCCTGAATGTATTCCCAGGTACCCTGTGACTTTTCTGATTTTTAAAAAATCACAATATTGGATTATAGTAGTTTATTTATACATCTTCGTCTTCTCCCCCAAATTCCTAAAAACAGTCTATATGCTTAATGCTTCACACAATGTCTGGGATATAGCAGATGTTCAGTAAATGCTGAATAAATGAATGAGTGAAAGAATTCTAATTTTAAGCATTTTTATAAGGCATTAGATTTCCAGATGCAATACCTTGGCCATATATCTGTATACTCTCGGTTCTCCAACACCACATGAGGGAGATGGCAGCTATCTGGAAAGGGTGGGAAATTTGGCAGTTGCAACAGAAACCTAATGACACCTACCAGCTAAACTTTTACAGGATAAGTTTGTTGATCTGTGGTCTTGAGCATTTAGGGGATAAGGATACTTGGCTTTGGGTATAAAGTGAATGCCTATTTTTATAGCTGTTAAATTGCCTAGACCTCTTAGAAGTATATGATGCTCTAACTTGTTATTTTCAGCAGTCTGATGAATTTAAATTTGCTGTGCTAAAACTTTAAATTAAAATCAAACTCAAGGTAAGCCTTTGGCACAACAGTAATGCAAATCATAGAAAACACACAGCAAGCAATTAAAAACAATCCAAAACTAAAATCTAAATAGACATAAACGTACCACAGTTGGTCGAGAAGCACTGGATTCCGATGGCTGCGGTTGGATGGGTGGTCGCCCATCATACTGAGAAAGTGGAGTGGGGTATAACACAACAGGCATCTCTAAGTTTAGTCCAGGGAGTCCATGAAACATGGATTTCTAATAATTGTGATTAAGGAAACACAAATCATATAACAGAATTATTCACCATGCCCTAGAATCACACAGAGGAACAGACAATGTTTGGGAGCTTATTAAGGAAATTAAAATAGGACAGAAAATAGATTTTCTAACTCTTTGAAGGTTTAAGGTTACAGAAGAGTTTAATATCTAGCCTCCAGATGGATCTAGCTTGGCCACATAAGGTTAGGTTTGATTTTGGTTTATTTATTTACTTATTATTTTATTAATTTTTAAAATGTATCCAATTATTTCGCCTATATCTATCTCTCTATGTGTTTTTTTTTTTTTACCGAACATTATTTTTATTTAGCTTATCCATGTCTGCATCTAGCTATCTTTTTGGGAATAGGGGAGATGGCAGATGGAAAGAATTAAAATTTTAGTCCTGATAAAGTTAAGTTATACATGGCTTTGATCTGAGGCCAACACAAAGCTTCTTATTATTTCCTGGCTGAACTGAAGATATCTGTGTCCCCAGGAAGGCTGACCTGACTTTCTCACCGATTGCAGGCTCAGAAACCAAAGGACGGCAGCCTACTGACACACGTCTTGGTTGGCCTGCCTACCACCTGAGGGCGAGAGACCAGAAGAAGCCCTGGTTCTTCTTTTAAGAACAAACAGGTTAAAATTACGTGCAGACAATACCTCATAACCTATTCCCTTCCTAAGTTTAGTTTCACATATAGTTTTAGAATTTTGATATATTTACTTTTATTTTCAGAGCAATAATTTCCAGTTCTTCATTTTAAGTATGCTTGAATATGAACAATTTATTCTTCTCTCTGGAAATACAATACCCTAAGGCTAGGGTTGATGGTATAAAGTAGTCCTCATGCCTAGGGTTTAAGCAGGGAAGACACTGTAAAGAGGACTTGTAGTTTAAACAGGAAATGCCTTACCTTCAGCACAGCTAGAAGAGCTCCGAGTTCATCAGTCTGGGTCAGTTTCATCTTCCCACCATTCAGAAGAGACTGTATACCTTTTAATGCACTTTGTAACAACTAGGGAGAAAAGGAGACCAAGTTGAAAGGTAAGTAAAATTTGGCTGTTCCGTGGTCAACTTTCCAGCACCACATAGGACGGTGATGAAAAATCTTTAGACAGGAAAAAGAAAAGGAGAGATGAAAATCTAGAGATCTGATGAACTCATTCTTTTCTAGAAGAATAGTGCTCTTATTGAGTAAGAGTGGTCATACGATACATGTTTATAATCAATCCATACAAATAAAGAACAAGAAAAACGAGAGATGTTTAATGGAAAGAATACAGTAGGAAAGTGGCAGCAGAGATCAGAGGTGGGGAATATCTATAGTAACTTCAGCAGCTCTTAAAGGCAAAGGAATGTATCTGGGAGCAGGTTTCTGGAGAGAAATTTTGCTCAATATTGATTTTTTTTGACTCAGTAATCTCATTTCTAGAATTTTGTCCTTAAGAAATACTCCCCACCTGGAAAGGATGTAAACTGTAGCTTTGTTTGAAACAGTGGAAACATTGAAAAAACTGATTTCCATTAATTACGGCAATTACATAAAAAGCTAACTCTGCTACATATGAAACTCAACAATAACAGGAAGCCCTTTGCCAAGCACTTTAAATGCTTTATTTCATATACTCCTCACAAGACCACTGCAAGACATATTAGTTGTCCCATTTCAGAGATGAGGAATATGGAGGAAGTTAAGGAACTTGCCCAGATCTCTTAACTACAGTAGTTAGGAAGCAAAAGGTACATTAATAGGTACTGACAAGATGTCCAAGAGATATTAAGTCTTAAAAGAAGAGAAAGTTGTGAAACAGCTTGTTTAATACCATTTAAAAATTATAAATATGCTCATCAATATATAAAAAAAATCTGGGACCTGTAGAACAAATACCCAGGGTTATATCTGAGCAGGAGACCATAAGAAACTTGCACCATTTTAGATCTGTAATCTTTGAAATGTGTCACTCTGAATTTAAAACATGCTAACAACTTATCATATTTTCATCAGATTTTTTAAGATATAAAATGTTGCAGATATTGTTGAAATCCACTCCATTCTCTTCCATCTAAAAGACAGTCACTAGTCTGTAACTGTATTGCTTTTATAGTCAGGAGGTTGGGGGGGGGGAACAGTTTCTTTAAAAACCTCGAACTGCAAAACAAAACCAAGGGCAAATCAAACAAAAACAGTTTCTTATAATTTACACATGAAAGATCCAAGTTCAGTCTTTTTTGATTATAAACATTCCACTTATGCCTGTATCGCTAGAAAAAACTAATACAGCAACCAAATTAAACTGTTCAGTCCCAGCTTCTGTTCTGTTGCTGCTTCTAGACACATCTGTAATATCCACAAGCTTAGTGGGAGTCTCACCTACCATACAGAATGTGATATCATCCATATCAGATGATTTTGGAGACTGTAACATGGTCAAGAAAGCTTGGAAGCAGATATTTTGGTAGGGCTCCGCCAAGTACGGCTGTCCTGGCACACTAAAACACACAGAGAGAGCAACTCAAACTCAGTCTCCTTTGAAATAGGGTTTGCAAAAGAACATGAATTAAAAATAGCAGTAATGCAGACTAATGGAGTTGGAACAGACCCTTGAATGTAAGTGTATTTTGGAGGTATGTGCATTTCAGTTAATTAATTCCTGCTGTGGGACAGGCACAAGGCTGGAGTGAAAAGGAAGAAGGAAGAATGGTTTCCACAGGGAAAAGTTACAGAAGTTTACAGTGGAAGAAGTATGGAGAAAGAGAAATCCTTTCTAGTTCTGCTTTTCAGCTCTTAGAGGGAAAGAATGCAGACAGGTCCTGTCAAGCTAGAATCGCATAGCAACCCTAGCCACTGGACAACACTGCAATGTAGAAACAAGATATACATCCGTTCAAGTCTGCACTGCTCATTTTCTGTTGCATTAATCTAGACTGGGCAGCTGGGATTGGTTCCATTTTCTTAGAAGAAATTGGCTTTGACAGATAAATCTCACCATAGCTTAAACTTATATGAAAAGGTCCTTCTAGAAGACTTAATATATATAGTTAGAATTTATACAAGTAGAAAAGAAAACTTGACATACTGCCCATATATCACTTTTACCATACATTAGGGATAAGGTTCTAGTCTATTTTTCCCTTCACTTCCTTCTAAGCTTTCTTTATAAGCAGTATTAAAATTAAAGATAAGCCATATAAAATAACCTTATTAGCAAAGAACATGGAAAATGCAGAGTAGGCTATTTTTCTAAGTTGGCTCTACCTTCAGACAGATTGAACCACCAACAAAGGGCCCAGAAGAGGCCCTGTCTTATTACAACTGGGAAATCTGACTGGATCCACGTACCTGAGACACAGGTTTGCCATACAATGTACTGCAGCTCTCCTAACTTCAGGGTCAGACTGAGCCAAGTCACTCAACTTCATCAAGAGTCCACTCTTGCCTAGCAAGTCTGGGAGGTACTAAAACAAAATTACAGCAATGTTGTTGAAAGCTTCCAGGAAAATATTACTCTTAGACACAGATTTCTTTTTTTTCTAACTAAATGGCAGTTAAGTACCAAAAGACTAGCTACTAGGTAAATCTTTCAGATGGGAAAAGAGGCCAAACATCAACAATAAGGATCATCATTCCCAGCCTAGGTAGCTGCTGAAGCTCCTTCATCTTCACTGATGCTGAAGGGTGATGATAGCAATAAGGTTTGTATTTACCAAGTGCCAAGCATTTCACAAGCATTACCTCACTTTATCCTCAGAGGAACTATTTTACATTAGAGGAAACCAGGCTCAGAGAGGGTAAGGGTTGCTCACGGTTACACATCTAATTAATAGCAGGACAAAACCTGAACATAAACCTGTGGGTTTATTTAGTCTTTCAAAGCAAAGACAGAACAAAGGAAAAAAAACTACCTTTTGACATTTTGAGCCATTGCCATAAACCAGAGCTGCGAGGGCTTGAAGAATTTCCACGTGTGTCCAAGAACTGCACTGCTGAATAGCAGAAACAGTATATGCCAACAGAAAATCCAGGTTTTGTTCATCAACAATCACCTTTCAATAGAGGAAAAATATGTATGATCTTATTTCTAAAACAGTATTTTTATCCTTTTCAGATATGTATGCTCATCTGAATCAAGCTGTTTAAGGGAGAGAGTGCATTTGTCCATTTTTTTTGTCTGTCAAAAGATCAGCTATAATGGCCTTCAAAATTCAATCAAGACAGCCTTCTCCTTGCCAAGGCCTTGCTCCCTTCTTCCCCTTTACTCCCTCCACTCAAAGTAGAACCTGGCAAAGTCCTTGTAACTTTTCCTTGAACTACCAGACACTGGCAGCTGTAAAATCCATAGATATGTAGGACTCAGTCCTTATTTCTTATTTCAACTAAATTGCGTTATACATAGTAAATACTCAGTAACTGTGAATAAATATAAATATGTCTGCTAAATACTACTATGTATCTACCATGAAGTGGAGAATACAGCAGGAAAAGCTGGCATATCCCTGTCCTGAAGGAGTCCATAATCTCGTGGGGACACAGTCGGCTAATCCAAGTACGAATTAATGGACAACTGAGATAAACTGTCATCAAATGTTAGAAAACTGGTTAGGGGCTGTAGGTGCCATAAGTGATCAGGAACTTTTCCAACTGCCAGTGCTACAAGAGTGATATACCTGAGTATATATTCAGAAGGTATTCAGAAGCCACTATATCAGTTTGCAAAATTCTCAACTTGAAACTAGCCTTATTTCATTTAGAAGTCACATGCAGCAGACATTGCTGGTTACCTACCAGCATTCATCATCTCCTCTTCCCTTGCTGGCAGAGTACTGATTTTATTTGGTTGCCCACCTCTACACGTGAGACCTGATAGTAAATCCTAGTTAGTTTAAGATGGTGGTTCTCTACTAGGGACCATCGTTTTCCCCAAGATACAGTTGGCAGTATCTGTGAATGTTTTGTCACAACTGGAAAGATGCTACAGGCATCTGGTGGATAGAGGTCAAAAATTCTGCTGAAGATCCCAAAATGCACAGGACCGCCTCCACAACAAGCTCCCATCCAACTATCAATACTGCAAAAGGTGGAAAACCCTGACATAAGGGTTGAGCTGGAATCATCTGGCGAGCTTAAGCCCTCCAAGTGATTCTAATGTACAAAGTTGAAACCCCTGGTTTAAGCCACTCATGCTAATGACATTCCCCTGATAAGCTGGTAGAGAGGAGTTCTTATACAACCGAGGTCTCCCTAGCCAGGCACCAGGGAAGGCAAAGTCTGTGGGACAAATTTCCTCATTCTTAAATAAAAGAGACACAAAGCAAATAGTTCTTTTGCTTCTGCTGGGTGTTGATTTACTTTGCATGGGATGCCTGAATTGAGGCAGCTATCTTATGACTGTAAGAGATGTTAGCTGAGGATAATCCATACGCTGAGGATGGCAGAATGGAAAGATGCTAGTAAGCCTCTTATTATTAAGTTTAGCTAGAGTTGCCCTCCTTGGGGCTTGTGACATGAGATACTTTATTTTTTATTTTTTTAGCTATTTTAGGTTGTCTTTTCTGTTTCTTGTAGCCAAAAACATCCTAGACTGCACAATGTTAATTGATGTTTTGCTAATTACATTCACATACTCATGTGGTACCTAATGGTAACAGCCTCAATTTTTGAACTGTTACTAAAAAGATACTAGATTTATTTAACAAATTGGAAAAGGTTCTGGCCAGAGGAGAGCTATAGTACAGACCTTGATATAAACAACAGGGGTCTTTTTATACTAGATAAGTGTCTCCTTGTCCCCAAGTTACTTCTTAGTTTTATGAAGATCAAAAGTAGATTACAAAAATGGTAGCTTTGGACCCGGCAAAAACCTCACCAAAAAAGAAAATTACAGACCAATATCCCTGATGAACATAGATGCAAAAATACTCAACAAAATATTAGCAAACCAAATTAAAAAATACATCAAGACGATCATACACCATGATCAAGTGGGATTCATCCCAGGGATGCAAGGATGGTACCACATTCGAAAATCCATCAACATCATCCACCACATCAACAAAAAGAAGAACAAAAACCACATGATCATCTCCATAGATGCTGAAGAAGCATTTGACAAAATTCAACATCCATTCATGATTAAAACTCTCAACAAAATGGGTATAGACGGCAAGTACCTCAACATCATAAAGCCCATATATGACAAACCCACAGCTAACATCATACTTAACAGCGAGAAGCTGAAAGCTTTTCATCTAAGATCGGGAACAAGACAGGGATGCCCACTCTCTCCACTGTTATTCAACACAGTACTGGAGGTCCTAGCCATGGCAATCAGACAAAACAAAGAAATACAAGGCATCCAGATTGTTAGAGAAGAAGTCAAATTGTCACTATTTGCAGATGACATGATATTGTACATAAAAAACCCTAAAGACTCCACTCTAAAACTATTAGAGCTAATATCTGAATTCAGCAAAGTTGCAGGATACAAAATTAACACACAGAAATCTGTTGCTTTCCTATACACTAACGATGACCTAACAGAAAGAGAAATTAGAAAAACAATTCCATTCACAATTGCATCAAAAAGAATAAAATACCTAGGAATAAACCTAATGAAGGAAATGAAAGACCTATACCCTGAAAACTACAAGACACTCCTAAGAGAAATTAAAGAGGACACTAACAAATGGACATTCATCCCATGCCCTTGGCTAGGAAGAATAAATATTGTCAAAATGGCTATACTACCTAAAGCAATCTACAGATTCAATGCAATCCCTTATCAAAATACCAACAGCTTTCTTCAATGAACTGGAACAAATAATTCTAAAATTCACATGGAACCACAAAAGACCCCGAATAGCCAAAGCAATCCTGAGAAGGAGGAATAAAAAACAGGGGGAATTACACTCCCTGACTTCAAGCTCTACTACAAAGCCACAGTAATCAAGACAATTTGGTATTGGCACAAAAACAGACCCATAGACCAGTGGAACAGAATAGAAAATCCAAACATTAACCCAAACATATACAGACAATTAATATATGATAAAAGAGCCTTGGATATACAATGGGGAGATGACAGCCTCTTCAGCAGCTGGTGTTGGAAAAACTGGACAGCTACATGTAAGAGAATGAAACTGGACTACTGTCTAGCCCCATACACAAAGGTAAACTCAAGGTGGATCAAAGACCTGAATGTAAGTCATGAAACCATAAAACTCTTAGAAAAAAGCATAGGCAAAAACTCTTGGACATAAACATGAGCAACTTCTTCATGAACATATCTCCCCAGGCAAGGGAAACAAAAGCAAAAATGAACAAGTGGGACTATATCAAGCTGAAAAGCTTCTGTACAGCAAAGGACACCATCAGTAGAACAAAAAGGCATCCTACAGTATGGGAGAATATATTCATAAATGACATATCCGATAAGGGGTTGACATCCAAAATATATAAAGAACTCATGCACCTCAACAAACAAAAAGCAAATAATCTAATGAAGAAATGGGCAGAGGACATGAATAGACACTTCTCTAAAGAAGAAATTCAGATGGCCAACAGGCACATGAAAAGATGCTCCACATTGCTAATCATCAGAGAAATGCAAATTAAAACCACAATGAGATATCACCTCACACCAGTAAGGATGGCCACCATCCAAAACACAAAAACAACAAATATTGGCGAGGATGTGGAGAAAAGGGAACCCTCCTACACTGCTGGTAGGAATGCAAATTAGTTCAACCATTGTGGAAAGCAGTATGGAGGTTCCTCAAAAATCTCAAAATAGAAATACCATTTGACCCAGGAATTCCACTCCTAGGAATTTACCCTAAGAATGCAGCAGCCCAGTTTCAAAAAGACAGATGCACCCCTATGTTTATCGCAGCACTATTTACAATAGCCAAGAAATGGAAGCAACCTAAGTGTCCATCAGTAGATGAATGGATAAAGAAGAGGTGGTACATATACACAATGGAATATTACTCAGCCATAAGAAGAAAGCAAATCCTACCATTTGCAACAACATGGATGGAGCTAGAGGGTATTATGCTCAGTGAAATAAGCCAAGCGGAAAAAGACAAGTATCAAATGATTTCATCCCTATGTGGAGCATAAGAGCAAAGAAAAAAACTGAAAGAAAAAAATAGCAGGACACTCATAGAACCCAAGAATGGACTAACAGTTACCAAAGGGAAAGGGACTGGGGAGGATGGGTGGAAGGGATGTACAAGGGGGAAAAAGGGGCATTACAATTAGCAGACGTAATGTTGGGGGGGCATGGATAGGGCTGTACAACTCAGAGAAGACAAGCAGTGATTCTATAGAACCTCACTACGCTTATGGACATGACTGTAATGGGGTTGGGGGGGGGGGGGGGCCTGATGAAGTGGGTAGTTTAATAACCATAATATTGTACATGTAAATGTAGATACCAAAATAAATTTTTAAAGAATGGTAGCTTTGGGAAAGGGGAGAAATAATTGTAGGAAAGGGGTAGGGGAATTATTTCAATTTATTCTTAGATATATCTTGCTTGGTCAAATCAAATTCCATGAAAAATTCTAAGACCTGGGGGCATGAAGGATACTGCTTTCTTGAACCAACAGAAAGAAATACCTCTAAAGAAACTTCTAGATAATGCAGAATATTTTTTTGGCAGACATATATGTTTTAATGTTATTCATGGTAAAGCATTTGGTTTTTCTATAGCTTCTCAAAATACTGGCCTAGTACACCTTCCACAGATGCAGTATTCAAAGGTACTTATTCTCAAAATTCATGATCTGAATTCTAAAGTTATTACCTGCAATCTGTTGAGTAAATGGTAGATAAGCTGAGACACTTTGCTGACAAGATGGTTCTGATTAAGAGGCACCAGTCGGCAAGCATGGACAAGAAGAGTGTTGACATCCTACCAAAAAAAAAAAAAAAAAGACAATGAAAATATGCTTATTAGACAAGTGAAGACACTCCCTCTCCACTGCCAAACACAATAAACATAAAATGAACAGCATTCACACTCAAAAAGATGAAATCTGAGACAAAATAGGAAAAAATGAAATGATAGCACAAAAACAGGACGTGGTAAAAAAGAGGAATCAATACACTTTTTGTTGAGCTAAGGACTCCAGAGTCTCTTATTAATGTAGACAGTACAATTAAACAACCAAAAAAAGGCCCCCAGAATGTAAAAGCACACACTGAAGTTAAAAATACCAAAAGCAAACATGATTTTCAATGTCACTTGGAAAATCAGAAATGATATTTGTGTGAATTTAATGTAAAATTAGAGAACTCTAAAAAAAAAGGAACCTATTTGCACACTATCACGCTTTTCATTCATCCATTGATGTTCATTGAATTAAAAGACTCTGAGTACCAAGTGTGCTACTAGGTCTTAGGGCTCCAAGAGCTCCCATTCTAGTGAGGGAGACAGAAGTACACATAATTAAAGTGAATTTCTGCAAGAATTAAGCGCATAGTTTATGGGTACATTATATTCAGAGTGGTCTTGTGGAGGTGATTTTTAGGCAGAAACTGGAATCATGTGAAGAATAAGTAAAAATCTCCCAGGCACACAAGGCACTGGAAGACACTGCCAGCAAAGGAAATGGAGTGTGCAAAGACCTATGAAATACCAGCAGGAGGAACAGCAAATTTTAAATGACTGCACACAGGGCACAAAAGGAGGACTGACTGGAAAGGAATGTATTTTTGGTGCAAAAGTAATCAAATTATACAAATAAAAGTCCTGGACTACTCCCTTAATTCCACTGTGCTCTCTAGTAACATAACTACTGTTTTGTTGTAAACTCTTCCATACATTGTTGTGAACTCTTTCCATCTATAAACATACATACATAGTTTTAAACCCTCCCCACCCTATACTGGTCTCATACTGCATGTCTTGTTCTGTATATTCACTTGCTTTGACCATTTACCAGTATGTACTGAAGATCTCAAATCAGAGTTTTACTTTCCTAACCAGATTTTTTTTTCCACTAAAGAAAAGACCACTCTAGCAGCAGAACAAAGAATGGTTTGGAGAAGGGCTGGACTGGAGGCAGGAGAGAAGTTGGAGGAGACCAGTGGAATCGTCCAGGAAAGAGTTATCTTGCCTGAGGTATTAGCCATAGGAATAGAGAGAAGGGATGGACTGAAGAATACTTACAAGATAAATCCTGAGGATTCTGGACTGGATAAGATCTGGGAGGAAGGAAAGGGGAAGAGCTAGTGTCTATGTGACTTGGCGGACTGCGCGTTTGCGTGTGTTGTGGGGTGGGACCGGTTGGAGATGGAAGTGTGTACAGAGAAATAATGCACCCATTTTTAAGAACTGTCAAGTCTGAAGTGCCTGTGAGCACCAGAAGGCAGTGATATGGCTGGACCAAGAGCTCAAGGAATTCAGCAAGTAGTATCCAAGGCCTTCTATGTATGAACAATACCGCTCAAAGTACTTGTAATGAGAAAGGGAGGGTGGAGCCAGCATGTAGGCGGACAAAATGGCAGCGTCTTTGCGACAGAATTAGGTTCCAATTTCCAATTCTAGCGCCGCCTTTTGCCATCATTACGACATTGGATCTTCATAAGCCTCAGTATCTCTATCAGTAAAACAGACCTACTAATACCCATATTCTAAGATTCCTGGACCCGTGCACGCTCAAGTTCAGTACGTGGCCCCGGGCACCATGTACTCAATAAATAGTAGTGAATTTTAGATACAAAGTGTTTTGGATGCAGATAGTGAGCTAGGGAACGGGAAGCCACCCACAGTGTTATCAGAGCAGAAGCCATCAAGTTGGATTTGGAAAGATGGGACTTCGCCAACACTGCAGGGACTTCCAGATAGAGGAGGGCAGAGAATGTGCCACGGTCGGAGTAAGCAAACGAACCTGGAACTAAGTAAGGCGAAGAGGGGGTGGGAAAGCCGGGTTAGGCAGGCGGGAGTTACCCGCTAGGGTCCCCGAAGGGTGGGGCCGGTCCCAGCAGGCGCTGCCCGGCTCCTCCCAACTCGGCTCGCCGCCTACCTCGGGGGCCACGCCGCCGCCCTCGCTGTAGTTCTCGGAGATGAGCTGGTCGAAGAGCAGGTGGATCTCGGTGCGGGCGGAGCTGCTGCCATCCGGGCGCAGGGCGCAGAGCCTGGCCGACAAGCAGCGGAACCCATTTTTCTGCTCAGGCGGCGGATCCGGCGGCGGCCTGCCTGGCAGACAGCCGGCGACCTGCACTGCCGCCATCTTTCTTACGTAGAACACCAGGGTAGTACTTCCGGGGCAGCCCCCCGGCCTGCGGCCCAGCCCCGGAAGTGCTTCATTTGAACGAAAGCCCAGTGCTGGTCGGATTCCAAAACCTTGGCGTCCTTCGGGAGACTTATGCCCTGCAAATACTTATCAGAAATGAACTTAGAGACGATTTCGCCACCCACTTGTCCTTGAGTCCTGATTGAAAAGTGGAGACTGTGCCCTCCCAGAAAGCTTTTTCTTGGGCAGGGCCGACAATCCTGTTTATAGTTGTAGTGTTAACAGATTCACGCAGGGGCTGGAGCGGGCCATTGTGAATGGCAGTGGCAGAAACTGCTAGATCTACGACATCCCTGTATTCTTCTCACGTCTTATTAGAGCCCGACTTTTCTTTTTCCAGGTACAAAACCACCCTGAATAAAGGTATTCCTAGCATTCCTTGCAGCTGGCTGTGAAGCCTCCTGTGGGTCTTGAGGCACCTTACCACACAAGAAAAGTAGTTTGGGAGTTCAAACTGAACCATGTAAAATACAACCTGCCAGAGAGTGGCCTGGTTGTAGTGGGACATCCCAAGATTTCCTGGAACCTTAAAAAGCAAGAAGCTGGAGAAGAAAATAGACACTTTAAAAGCTGTGAAAAGTTTTGTAACCCAAGAGGTCAAGGCAAATTCTCATCCATGGCTTTTAGGAAAACACTGAAGTCACCTGAATGTGCATGTTTTATCCTGAGAATAAAACACCTCTCTGTTCAGCAATGATAATTGGGGTTATGCTTTAGAAGGGCTAGTTCTCTGAAGACTTTAGGTTTCTTTGGGGAGAAATACATATTTTTTGTTTGAATGTAGCTTTCATTAATGCTTGCATATTACAGCTTATTTGGGGGATGTATATGTGTGTATTTGTGATATTCAAGCACTTGCTCAGACAAGATTGGAAGCTGAGACCTAGTCACTGATTTTTTAGTTTGAATTCTCCTAAAGCAGAGCCTCAGATGAGGTTGATATGTGAGTGACTTATTCAGGAGTGCACAGGGAAGAAAGGAAAATCAATACAAATGCATGCATTCGAATTTTCCATTGCAAGGGGTGAGTGAGTGCTCAATCCTCAAGACTTTCTGAGAAGTCTTATAGAATGCTCTCAGAACATCACTCCTGGGAAATGGAAGCAGAGACTTTGACCTCTATTGTCAAGCAGTGCCCCACCAAGTTTTAATTCTCCAGTGCTTCTGCGTTAAGCATGAGTCAGGGTATGGTGGTTCCTACAGGAGACTCTTGTTGCATAGTCAAAGAAGCCCTGAGGCAGAAAAATGAGAGGTGTGGTGTACTAGGGTACAAGTCCAAGGCAAGGCTCTGACAAGT
This sequence comes from Phataginus tricuspis, assembly GCA_029783875.1. NCBI lineage: Eukaryota > Metazoa > Chordata > Mammalia > Pholidota > Manidae > Phataginus > Phataginus tricuspis. The sequence goes on along the minus strand of JAQQAC010006923.1, from coordinate 10,005,022 downwards.
TACCTTGTACAAAGCTAGTAGATGCCTGAAATAAACTGGTTGCTGTAGCAATGATTACAATAAGAGTGTAAGTTCAAGAGTATTTGAAGCAGAACAGAAGAGATGTCCGACACACTGGCCTAGAAGGATGTGTGAGACCTGATCATCACCGCACTGGAGGTGTTGTAGAAGAGGCTGTGGAAAGAATATGGGTTTGGTGTGGCTCATCTTAGGTTGCAACAGGATGACCCACACATAGTTTTATGCAAGACTGAATGGCCCAAATATAAAATAGACCAATACCAATCTATTGAATTCTAATGGAATATACCCATGCTGGTGGCAGTGTGGTTTCTCCATGGAAAAGAACATTCCTACTCTAGTGATTATGAACTGAAGGAAATATATAAAAGCTCTTGAAGGGTCTCCGCATTGGCTTGTGTTAGATGGTAACCTTTAAACCGTGGAAAATGACAACTTGCTAAAAGCACTCCCACAAAAATCTCACACATCCTCACTCTCAATATTTTTATGATCTTAAAGTGACTCAGGGACTTTAAGGGATGCTAAGCAACTTCACAGCCATTTCCTTTTATAAATTCTGCACGAGGTGATCTGGAGCCTTACCCTGGAATTTCTTTGATGTTTTGAAACCCTGTCAAGACTTCATTTTTATCACCTTAGCAATCTGGATCATCCTTACTAAAGTAGACTTTACTTTAACCACCCCACCCCCAATTCTAATTCACATCCTTATTTATTTCCTTTACAACATTTACCATAATGTGTAGTTACCTTCTTTCTTTGTTTACTTGTTTATTATCTGTTTTTCCCTCTAGAACGTGAGCTGCATGAAGGCACAGACCCTCTCTGTCTGGCTCACTGTTGTAGCCCCAGTGCTAACACAGCACCTGGGACATGGCCAGCACCCCACAATACTTGTTGATAGAATGAATGAACTTACTATTTTTATTCGGAGCTCCTATTTGCCATCTGTTAGTTGATGTGAAAGTCGAAGGTTTGTGAAAATGCTTTGTAAATTGTAAAATTTATAAATCTAAGCTTCCAAATGAAGTAGATGTTATTATTTTCCCCTTTTAAAGAAAGTTTAACTGGTTTAAAGAGAGCAAGTATAAGGAGTTTGGTTTTCAGCATCCACACAGGCAGTAAATTGGCTGAAATCACACTAGTACCTGGCTGGTTGAATCTTAAGTTCACAATTTGAAGAACATAGGCAAAAAATTATAAGTCTACCACCTCCCACATTTTGCAATGGGAAAAACCAGAAGAGACAGCCTGGCTTTCAGTACTGAGATGAACTAGGAGAGGCTAGGAAGGAGGATAGGCCTTAGATTCTGATCTGGAGTCTTCAAGAATTAAGACTAGGGGTCACCAGCCCATCTAATTAATAATAATAATTGTAGTTGACATTCAATGAGCGTTTTCTGCGTCAGGTTCTATGCCAAGCACTTTACATGAACATCTTTTATCCTTGCAGCTCTATGAAGTACGTACTGTTATACAGATGAGGAAATAAGTACAGAAAGGTTAGGACATTCGTTGAAGGTCACACCATTTGTGTAGAGGGCCTGGGCTTGAAATTCAGAGCTGGAGCTCCCAGCTACTATGTTATAATGCATAAGGCCTTAGAGTTTGATGTGGGATCAAAGGCCCTGACACTTACTTGCCACACCACTAAGCAAATTATTTTTCCAAACCTCATATGTAAAATGAATGTGATAATAAACATAGTCTCAAGGTTGTTGTAAGGATAAATTAGATGATGCTTGTGGAAAATATATCACAGTCCTCACTGCATAGCAAGTGCCCAACGAATGTCATCTATCCCCCATTTCCTTCTCCACAGCACTCCCCACCACATAACTAATAGTGGGTACTTTTAACAATGGTGATTTATTAAAAGACCCAACTCTTTTTCCTTCCCCACCACATCCCTTGTGATGTCCATACACAGGCCACCATTTTCATCTGTCTTCCTGGGCAGGATCTCCAGTCACATCTTGAAGCTAGGAACTCTAGGGAGGGATGAACAATAATTATTAGAGAAAGATGACCTTAAGACAATTCCTCAACTGAGAAATGGACACAGACATTGTGCATGAGACCTGCTGTTCTGGGGTTCTGGACCTACAGAATGCAGTTGAGAGGTGACAGTTCCCAGTTCTTGGAATCAATAAGCACCTGCAAGGAGCCAGCCAAGCTGAAAGCATCCCAAGAATTGTGGGTGGATAGGACAAACAGTATGTCCTCAATACAAATGGGTTATCTGAAAAGTATATATTGATTCTGTTGGTTTAATACCACTTAATTTATAACCAAAACTGAATCACAGTAGCTCCTACTTAGGCTTTTGGTGTCTCATTTAATGGCTACTGAAAATAAAGAAATTATCATGTGAGGACCTGAAATATTTTTACAGAAAAGGGGTTCTCATAGGTCAACATGAAAATGTGTACCAAAGGCTTAAAATGAGCATACACTTTGGTCATCAATTATACTTCTTAGAATTTATCCCAAGGAAGATAATGGGGGCATGTACACTAATTAAGTATTCATTACAGCTGTATTAATAATATAAAAAATAACAAATACATGAGACATATATTAATGGAAGTCCCCAAGTATATGAGCATGGATGGACTTCCATAAAGCTATTAAAGATGATGGTATAGTAGCATCAGTGTTGATATTAAAAGTTGCTCATTAGTTATTTCTAAGTGAAGTAATCAAGAAATCAAAATAGCTACAAGATTATCTCATTTTAATGTACATATTATGTATTTATGTATATGTCTGTATAAAACATGCACCAAAATGTTAAGCAGATACCATTTTGGGATGGAGGATTGTGGGTGATTTACATCTTCTATTTGCTCAAATAGTCTAATTTCTCTCCAGGATATGCTGAGTAATGAAATTATTTTAAAGGTTTGGAAACCATCATCCTATGATAGATGCTTCTTTTTCTTGAGAAGGGTGGTTGGAAAGGGAAAGGCCACAGAGAAACAGGCTTCTGTCCCACCTATTTCTGCAAAGTCCCATCAGGGCCAACTATATAGCCTGCCTAGCTTGGACAAAGTTTGAGGAAGCAGGCGGGGCCTGATGTTTTTACCTGTATTTAGTCTCAGACACAATTATAACCACACCCGTTGCTGACGCAGTGCTGTCCTGGATCACAATCCCAATCACCGTTGCAGAGGTTGACACAGATGCCTACGTGAGAACAGACCAGTGAAAAACCACCATGCTTTAGGCACAGGCACTGGAGAAGACAGCCCTTGATTAAGGAGCCAGTCCATTTTTTTTCTTTATGTTAATGTATAATGTAATTTACAAGTTATTACTCACAGAAAAATACTTATTAACATCTTACATGTTTCGTTTAAAAGCAATGCATTTACATAACCACAATACAGTAAGGCCTACTTTAAAGAAAAGGGTAATTGTGTTTGTGGAAGGGAAGTGCAAAGAAGCCCACTTAAATGTTCTCACTTCCTTCCTCTGCTGGGACAGGCAGAGAAGGGGAAACTCACGTTTACCAAATGCCACCAAGGGTGTCTTGCATGCTGTGCAGCGAGTCTGACTAGCTCCATTTTGTTGGTGTGGCAGCTGGGGCACAAAGAGATGACATGCCCACTAGTGGGTATAGAAGTGGAATTCAGCCCAGACCTGCTTGGCCCCTAGGCCGAGCTCCTGCTGCCATCCCACACAGTGAAACTGACCCTGAGAGGAAGAGCCTATCTCCAAACTTTGAAGAGTCATTCCTGACCTGAGTGGAAACACAACAGGTGCCCAGAGCCTCAAAGTTAGTCTTTGAGGCCCAATGAAGTAAGTCCAAGAAGCTGGTTAACAACCCACAGCAGCTTCTAGAAAAATATATAAAGAGCTCTGGATTAATGCGTGCTGTGGTTACTCAACTGCTATTAGGAGTTTCTCTACCTGATTCTGTCTCTGGACCTCTCTGGGCCTGTTTCCTTATAAGTACAATGGAGCCCTTGGGTGCAGCAGAAGAAATGAAGTTTGTTCTCCAGGGTCAGCTCCAGTCAGTAGAGATGGCTATCTGAAGCAGTGCTGAGGAGCCTGGCATGCCATGTTCAGGCTCAAAGACAAAGGATGCTATGATGACTAGCAATGTCTGAGGGTCTAAGGAGGGGGCCCAGTGGGATGTCTACAGTATTCTTGCAGACCTCAGAGGAAATTAATCCGATCCCTCCCTACTTCTTTTCGCTGTTGTTGATTTATGGTGAGAAGGTTGAAGACTTGTCTCCACTCACAGCAGTTTGGTTACACATTCTATCTGTTGATTTCTTACTATGTACGAAGCATAGAGGTCAGTTATTCAGATGTAAGGCAGGGTCATTACCATCAGGCAGCTAAGATTCTAACAATGGAGATAAGACTTTTGTTTAAATCACTAAAAACAAAGCAGAATATGACAAGTGTCCCAAGAGAGGTATATCCAAATGGCTTAAAGGGGCTTAGAGGAAAGAAGTCATTACTTCCAACTAGGTTAGTCAGAAACAGGGAGTTGTGAAGTACAGAAATCTTTTGAAGGCACAATTGAGAGGGGTGGTAGAGTCTTGAAAGAAGAGAAAGAATTAGTAGCAAAATTTCACAAGGCGAAAATGCAATGACTAGGGGAGAAGAGTGAGGCACTTAGGGCCCAGAGTTTAAGGAGGCACTGGCCCAATCCCGAGGGCGAGCGCCTCCTTAAATTTAGCACCAAATGCACCTCATCGCCTCACTCCTCAGCCTGAAACACAAGGAATACAAGAGAAATGGCACATGGAAGGCTGGGTAAGTATTAGGGAACGCTTAGAAGTTAAGCAGGGGAAGTAGGCAAAGCAGATCTTGAGGACGTGAGGAGTTTGGGTTTCATTTGGTAGGCCAAGAGAGGGGTATGACTGCAGTTTGGTTAAGAAGATTATTCTGGTGTGAGAGCACAGACTGGACCAGGCAGGATTCAACAAGCAAGCAAACTTCAGAAGGAAGGGAGGGTCAGGAAGAGCTGTTAGGAAACCACTGAGTTGGCCCAAGCAGAGGGTAATAAATACAGTGTGGAAATACAGTGTGGCAATCTGGGGTGGACAGGAAGGAACATATGCAAGAAACAATTTCAAAGAATGGATGGTATTTGGAACCATTCAATGTGAGGGAGGAGAGCAAAGAAGAAAGAGGAGTAAGAGTTGAATCCAATAATATTTAGGGAGAAGAAGATACAGTGGAGATAATCCAGGAGAGGAGTCTGAGGATTGATGGAGTGGTGAACAATGTCAGATGCTACAGATTAAAAAACTGACTTTTGAGAAAAGTTAAGAGATTTGTGACTAGGACCTGAGACAGCAGTTTCAGGAGACTGGGGGGAGCTGTAATGACCATAATCAGTCTTCAGGGGATTGAGGAATGAGGAATTATGGGGTAGCAAGGGCAGAAAATTAAGGTTACTCCTTTGGGAATGTTGGTGGTAAAAGGGAAAGAAGAGATCAAGATGATTCACGTTTAACAAGATTAAGCAAATATTTTCTCTGGGTGATCCAGCCTATCTGTAAAAAAAGACAAACAGATGGAGAGAGAGATGCTGAGGAGATGGAGGGTGGCTGATGAGGCAACAAAGGGAATGAGTAGAGAGTGCAGATGGAGGGGTGACCCAGGGAAAGGAGGTGGGAAGTGAAAGCAGATGGAGAGAGATTCTTCAGTCGAGGAGGGTCCCTGCAATGGCTCCTGGACTGGAATAACTTTCCTTCTCCTTCTTCCCCTCAGCTCCCTGTACACACTGGTTCCTGATGACCTTTCTGGCTCCCTCATTCAAAGAACAAGACTGTCTTCTGCCTGCACTCACCCAAAAGTTGCAGTGGTCTCACTGCAGCCAGAAGCTCCTGAACCTCCAAGGTGAAGGCGCTGAGGATCACCAGGAGAAGGAAGCTTCCCAACTTCATGTTGCTGCTGGAAGTCTTTAGTAAAACCACAGCAGGGCTGAGAACAGCTGAAATGTATACCCTTCTGCCCACTGGGCTGGAATGCAAGGCTGAGGTGGGACTAGAGACTGTGGGAGCCTAAGCCCCACCCAGGAACTGACATTTCTAGAGAACACACATCACATGTACCCTGGGGTAATCCTACATTACTACCTAAGCAAGTCCCTGAGCCAAAGGAATACTCTCCTCTGAATGACGAATGTGACCCCTAAACCAGGAAAGCAGTGAGTGAGTAAGAAAAAGATGGGGCAGGGTGGGTACTTTTATTATGTACTTTCATTCACTCATTCATTTTTCAACACAAATATTAAATGTCTTCTATGGGCCAGGCATATGCTGTGCATGAGGAATATGTGTTGTAGAAATTATCATCTAGGAACTTGGTGCTAGTTAGCAAGGGCACAGTCCGCTCTCTCCCCATAGCCCCCTGCTCCAGGCCCTGGTGCCTCTGGAATTGAGCGCAGGGAGAGGTAGTAGGACAGTCAGCAAGGATGCTCCTACGTCACCTGCTGGTGGTAAGGAGGTGACCTTAGTCTCCTGGCTTGGTCTGATTCTCTCTACTGCTGGGCACTGAGGCAGGTGTGGCAGTCTTTGCCTGTATATGTAGTTTTCCTGGCATAGCATTCCACGTCATCTTGTCCACCTTTATTTCTGAGGACCCAAACTCCCGATGTACATGTTAAACTCTTCCAGGATCTCTCATCACGTTGCACTGTGATGGGAGTGGGGTGGCACTGCAGGAACCAACCAGCTGGGGAGTGAGATTTCATTTCCCCCTTCATGTAGGCCCTCCTAACCTAGATGAGTGATTCTCTGAAACACACACTCACCTTGTTTTGGGGACAAATATGCCCTCTTCCCTCTCCAATGGTAGCAGGGTGGGGGTAGGCATGTATAACTTTGGGCCATGAACACTGCATCTCATAAGAGGTCTTAATGTAAGATAAGGAAGACTGGGTTGGTTGGGAATGGCAGGACCAGTCTGCAGCCTATTAATAAGGTCCTGGGAAAATGGTTGACTTCTCTCTAAAAAGTGAAGTACTTGGTATTTCACCAGGGGTCCTGGTTCCTAATTCTGGGGCTACAAGAAAAGACCCTCCCTATTATATGCATCATTTGTCACAGTTCTTGAAATTACCAAATTGAGATCCTTTGGGCAAATGACTGACCTCATAAATTGCTAGTATCCTTGGGTAGTATCCTAGGAGTACAATGATAGGTTATTCATAAAGCAATTTTGCAAATTTTCTTAATTCTACCTGTCCCAAAGCTGAGATTGGTTCATGTCCAATTTCTAACAGAAACCTTTACAGACCCTGTGAAGATAAGAGTGATGTTCTCCATATATAATTCCAAAAAATGCTAAAATTTGAAATAAAAATATTTTTTGAAATTGCATAAAACTCAAAGGTATGTTGAAATTAAAGTTGTTTCTTTTTAGCTGTCCTCTTCTCTGATTTTATTTTGGGTGCCCTATTTTGCTGGTGCCCTAAACACATAGTCTGTCCTTTGGGTTGCTCAGAGTTGAATAAGGACTTCAGAGCCTTGGCAATGGGGCCCCAGTCTGCTCCCCTGCCCCCTCCCTTGCTCCTCGCCTCTTAGTCCCCAACCACCCAGGCACGTGGGGGTCTCTGGCTGCTGCCCCTTGCCAAGTACTTCATGTTTCCATAGCCCAGTTCAGGCTGTTCATTGAACTTGGAATCCCCTTTCCCTTTCTTTCTCTGTTGTCTAACAAGGCTCAGCATAAATGCCACCTCCCAAACTTTCCTCAATCCCTGCCCCTGAGAGAGGTGACTTTTTGCACCTGTCTGGTTGTAGCACTTAGCACACTATGCAGTAGTTAATTATTATTATCATTATTTTTACATTTCTCTCCTGTGAATATCCTGATGGCCAGGATAGAGGAGGGGTCTTATTTATCTCTTGTCTTCCATGCTCAATGATGGGTGTCTATTCTGTTCAATAATTATTAAATGAACACACAGTAAAGAGAGTAATAAATGAATGGGAGTGTTTACTGAAGGGAAGAGTGGGGCATAGAGAAGAGTGGGAGAGTGGGAGGGATTTGGGAGCAGAGTGGAGGATGGGTATGAATAGGACCCAGAGTGGGGTCCTTTAGTTGCCAAGGTGGAAGCTCTATAAAGGCTCTAACATTCAAAAGCACATGGCTTTGGAGCTAGATAAACCTCCACTGGAATCCATCTGTGTGACCACTTCCTGGATGTTTGACAGTGGGCAAGTATTAATTTTAGTGAATTTAAAATTGCGTCCAGTTTTTAGAAAATAACTTTTTGTTCTCCTATGTGCCATGCCTTGAGCTAAATGCTGGGGATGTGGTACAAAAAAGGTGGGCTTGCTATGGAGAAGGAGGTAAATAAATTAACATTCTACAACACCCATGTTGGCATAAGAGACAACAAACTTGAAGTGGAAACCAAATGTCATGAGGCTGGCCCAGACCTACCAAGGGGAATTCCATTGGCATTTACTTGGACTCCCAGTCTGCTCAAGAAAGAATCAGCAACCCTTGAAGGGTTCCCCAGTTCTTGGTGCATGATCATCTTCCCTAGATGTAACTTGGGGTGCAGCTATTTTGTGCTTCCAATTAAACAGACATTGAAGCCTTGTTGGTCTATAAAACCTAAAGAAACTTAATTTTGTCTTGTGATGAAAAAGCTTAACAAGACCCCTGCCTAAAGAGACGTTCCCTCCCAGACGTAAGCCAAGGAAGTAACAATTCATAAATGCAATTTATTGGGCACTTGTTTTAGTCCAGGCTAAGATCTTTACAGACATCCTAACATTTTAATCCTAACAAGGCTGCGAGGCATTTGTCAGGACTCCGACGGCTAAGCGGTGGAAGTGAGTATAAGGAAGCAAGGGTGTAACCTCCGCTTCTCTCTCACAGCTAGTTCATCTTTCTCTCTCTCACGACCATCTTCCTCTGTTTCTCAAACCATATGTTGGAGGATATGTGACCACCCCTGAGCCCCAAGTTCAAGATCAGTCTAGAAAGTAATAGATTTTCTCAATTCCAAATCTAGAATGCTGGGAGAGAAAGTGTACTTGGCCTGGTTTGAGTCAGATGTGCCTGGGCCCCACCCTGACTGATAACACAAACAAGGCAGCTGAGGGCTCCGTGTATGTGCATGTGTGTGTGAGTGTGTGTGTGTATGTGTGTGTGTGTTTGGGGATATATTCAGGGAGCCATTGTAATTAGAAGACATCCCACAGGGTTTCCAATACAGACAGGCATAATTATTGCCATTTTATAGTTGAGAAAACCAAGTCACAGAAGGATTTAGAGACATACCCCAAATAATATGGCAGAATCTAGATCAAACTCCAAAGACAGTGCCCTTAAATAAGACACATTACTGTCAAGCTAGGTCCAAATTCTTAGAAAATAGTTTTGCCTCTTCTCTGGGGCACAGATAAATGAGCTTTTGAGGACACAGGATTCTCCTTCTTCATGAACGCTCAGACTTTATTCGCAAAACACAAGTGCTTTGAGCTAAGCTGCCTTGCGATAGAGGATTCTGAATGCTAGTCAGGTAGGGCTAGCCACCTCAAACTGCAACTTCAGTTTTCAGAGAACTGAGGAACAGCATGTGGCCCTGACTCCTAGCTGTTTGCATTCTGTGAAAATAAGACCAAAACAAGTATAGCACAGTGGGTAAGAGTGAGGACTCCACAGAGTGTGATGGATCTAGCTTGCCTCTAGCTGCACTACTCGCTAGCTGTGTAAGCTTGGGAAGACTCATTTCCCTCTCTGAGCCTCACTTCCTCATCTGTAAGGCAGACATCCTAATTCCTACCTCACAGGGTTGTTGGGTAGTCTGAATGAACATGTATGGACACTTACCTACTCTGGACATAATCCTCAAAATGGACAACTACCATTATAACAATTTCTATGAAAGGGAGTCTATGTCTTTCTATTCCCTGAAGCAGGGCACTTACAGAGCTTGTGCAAAAGTGTAGCAGTTCATTAAGGAAATATCACACACACAAAAAGAGGAAACAGAACCTGTCCATATTTTACTCTTCTAGAAATTATAAACTGAGCCATGAAGAGACTCCAGGGCTTAAGCAGGTACTACTTCAGTTCAATGACTACTTGTGGGTTCATGATCCCATAAAGAGATCAAGACATTGCCCAACTACTGAAGTTTCAAGGGTAAAACTTTATGTAGAAAATCCTTCTTAAAAACCCTTATCTGAGTAAGGATATTGCTCTGGCATTATCCAGTCTGTATATTCCACTATTAAAGTTTTCTAAGGGGCCCTTTCTGGATTAGTGGCATCATAAATAGCATACAGTACTGAAGTGAATGCACATGAAGCTCTGAAAGTAATCCTGGGGATTCTAGGAGACAAACTGAGGTGCCTCCCTCAAGTTCCTTGTCCATCCTTAATTACACCTAGATACTGCTACAGACTCTCTCAGGGTGAGTGGGGTGCACAAATGTTTGCTCTGAGGACCGTAAGACTCCTGGGTCTGTTTGCACAGGGAAGGAGGAAGATGTACTGTAGATGAGTGAACACCACAGTGTGGGCTTTGGGACTGACTGTGGAGAATGAATGAAGTCAAGCCTTCCTGAACTGAACCCAGGACTTCCAAAGAAACCCTGCAAAAATGAGAGTCTGAGTTGACCACACAACAGCTCTAGAACCTGGATTTGTGGCCTCTATTCAGTCTTGACAAGGATTCTGACTGGCCCTGCTGGGACTTAGGATTTCCCCACCAGCCAGATGGCTGCCCCTACCCCTTAAGACCCCACCACCAACGTCCCCATAGTAAAACACACCCTACTCCTTAAAAGAGCTCTTCCTCACCCACAGCTCTCTCTCTCTCTCTCTCTCTCCCTCTCATCCCCCCCTCCCCCCCCTTTCGAGACAGCCATCCTGTCTGTCTGTCTTACAGGGAATAAAGCCACGCTGACAGAGTTCTTGTGTCCTTCCTTGCAAGCGAGTGAGTCGGGTAGCTAAAGAACCCTTTCATTGGTGTTTCCGCCCGGTTTGGGATCTCCCGGTCGCCCGCTCTTCCCTAGGAATTCGAGCTGCACCGGGAATCCGAGAGCGCCCGGCCCCTCCGGACCAGGGGCTCCGCAGCGCCCTCCATCCCCCTGACCGCCTCTCCAGCATCCACCACCCGCGCCGAAGCAGCGGTGAGCCACCCTCCCCCATCAAGTGACTAAAACGCCTCTGCGAGCGCCTGAGGGCCGACCGTTAAGTGTCCCGCACCCTCGTGGCCTCCCCGCAGGCGGGGGACCGCCCCCAGTCACGGCCTTCATTGGCTACGGCTGTGCCCCTGGTCACTCCCAGTCCAGTTTATCTGGTCCCCAGCAGGCGAGAGACTGCCCCCTAGACCCGCAGCGGGTCAGTGACGCCCCAGTCCACTAGTTTCTCCCGTCCCTCTTGCACCCCTACTAGGCCCACAGCAGGTCAGTGACGCCCCCAGTCCCTCTCGTCCCCAGCAGGCGAGAGACTGCCCCCGTTGTGACTCTTCTGCTCCACTGGCTCACAGCTGGGCCCACAGCCGAAAAGTCCTAGCGCTAGGCACCTGCTGCTTGTCAGGGCAAGCGCGCCCCTTCAGTGACAGAGGTGACGACCCTTCACTTGGAGTCGGGCTACTCTCTGGAGCTCTGAGCCCCCTGGGGACACTGGGGTGTGCTGCAGCAGCTCCACGGAAGAGTCGCAATGGGAGCCTCCCCCTCCATCCCTGCCGCTTCCCCGCTCAGCTGCCTCCTAGACAATTTCAAAACTCTTCATCTACAGCCAGATCTAAAGCCCTGCAAGCTAATTCGGCTCTGCAGCCAGATTTGGCCCCAATATCCTTTAGACAATAAAACAATCTGGCCTCAGTATGGATCCTTAGACGCTGAAGTCCTTCAGGATCTTCACAACTTCTGTGAGCATTCAGGCAAATGGAAGGAAGTTCCCTATGTTCAAGCTTTTTTCTATCTTCAAAACAAGCTTTCTCTATGTAACTCTATCCCCCCCAAGCATATCCTTGCCATCCTTTCAAACCCTCCGAAGACTCCCTCTTCCTCCCTAGACCCAGCTCCCTCTTCCTCCCTAGACCCAGCTCCCTCTTCCTCCCCAGACCCAGACCCAGCAGATGAGCCACCCCTTATCGCTCAGCAGGCCAAGGATCAGCAGCTTCAAGGGCGCCGCCTGTCTCCACCCCTCCAACCTTCCCCCTCTGTCAAACTGCAATGCCAAGTCATCCTCCTGTGGGGGTGAGGGCCCAGGCAGAGCCTGAGTGCCCTCCCCTAGGAAGTCTTGCTGGGACACAGGCTGGATATGGGGCTTTGCCTCCAGCTTCTGTGTCCTGGGCCTCAGCAGCTGGATCTGCTGCTCTGGCTTTAATTGATGCCACAGTTCCAACAAGATCCTATTGGCCTGCCTATTGTGTTTTTCTTTCACTACCCCAGCCTTTATCAAATCAACCCACATCTGGGTCCTTGAGACTTCACAGGACCCTTTGCACCTCTCCTTTCAGTCATAGCTCATACTTCCTTCTATGCTCTTATTGTTTCAACCTCCCCCAGATCTGCTAAAGTACAAGTAGCCTCCTTTATGGGTTGTCCTATGTGGGGGGGGAGGCAAGAATAGTCACTAGGGACCCAAAGAGAGATGGGGGAGCTCTATGGAGCACCAGATTTCTCATTCCCATGGTGAAAAACTCCTCACTGGGGCTCTGGGGGTCCATATTATAGATGATATTTTTCATGTCCAACTCCCATAACACCTCCTGGAGTTCTGCTTATGTTTTCCAGCTAGTGGGTAAGTATGGTAAATCATCCTGATTAGGCTAAACTGTCCTGATGACTGTTATCAGCGAATCCAAAAGCACATGATTCCCTCGGGTATGACAGACTCTGTGCAACCACTGCCAGAGGGAAGGGTGAGTCATCATCAAGGAAGCCAGTCTACACATTTCAGAACCTGACATAACAATTTTTGCCGACATAACCCCCATATCCCAAAGACACAAAAGCCATGTAGGCAGAGGTTCAGATGGCTTCTGCCAAAACCAGAGGCTCATCTCCACCAGCTCATCCTTGGTACAGGGGTGGAGCTCAGAATGCTCCACAACCTGGGGAGGAGGGCTACTCCTCCCCATGAGGAGCCCGTGGCTGTTGCATTTTTATTTTCATAATTACCATTGGGTGGGCCTTTAACATGGGAGGGGCTTGTGTCTCAGGCAGTGACGTTGGCAACAGTTCCACCCTTGGCCCCATGCCCCCTCATTCTCTCCTGATATCCCCTCTACCATCTCTGGGGCTGAAGACACTGCTCCTTCCTCCCCCTCCCCCACACCTCCTGCAACACAGGTTCTCCTGCTGCCACCTGCCTTGCTGCTAACGTGTCTTTCAGGAGCACAACCTGTCTTCTCAGTAACCATCTCTCTTAAGGTATTCCACAGGTCATTCCCCAGTTCCTCCAAGCAACACTAATGTGTGTTTCTCTCCTTGATAACCCTTTCCAATATCTCGAGAAACAAACATCCCACAATCCCAGCCACCACACGGCCACTCAAGGCCTCTAAGCAGTCTTCTGTCTCAGAGAAGGCTAATTCCACAGCTTCCAGTGTCTCCCCAGAATTGGGGAAAGGCCCACCCACCTAGAAGGTGCTTTACCCTAGACCAATTCCCCACTAGGGGCTCCCCAAGTGGAAGCCCTATGGATGGGGGGTTACCAGGTGAAGCTGCACCATCCACCACTGTGAGAGGGAAGGGTGAGTCGTCACCCCCCACTGCAGCAGCCACCGGGGCCTCCCCACCATCCACAGGGGGGGTTTCCGTATATCTCCCCACCATACCTAGGGGCAGCTCACCCAAACAGTGCACCCTTGAAGACAGATTTCGGATTCAGAGAGCCTGCCAACGATGCCAGGTATAACTCTGGGGGAAAAATATGTTCCCAGCCCAGGGCAAATAACTTTTGATGCCAAAATCAGTCAAAGAGAGAAATAAAGTGGGAGAAACTCATTTATTGCTTACAAGCAGTCATCTACTGCTGCTCACCCATGTGTCTGGTGACCCAGCTGCAAAGAAGCCAAAATACCTCTCCGGTCCAGGTGCCTGCTTGCTCTCTGCCCCAACCCCATGTAATCACCTACTGATATAGAGATGGACTACCTCCCTCCACCCCTTGGGAACACCTATTGATATAGGAGATGCACTAAGGCCACGTGAGAGATTCTGGAAATATTTCAGTTTTATCCACAATTTCTCCTGGCCACTAGTGAGTCTCTGCTTACCTCCTGTGCTCTAAGCCCCCGTCACTTTGGCACATCCAGGGCTGTATCCCACTGTTCCCTTGGCTTGGCTTGCCCTCCTCTTCTTTCTGTTAACTCCTGCTCTTTGTCAAGATCAAGCTCAGATTATCACCTCCTTTCTCAAGACTCCATCAGTGCCCCTTGATAATGGAAAAAAGGAAAATGACAGAGTGGCCCTGCTGACTCAGGACCATTTCCTGGGAACTTTGTGCCCTTGTCATGTGGCTTTTTAATTTGTCTTATGGTTCTGTCTCCCTGACAAGCCTGAAAGCACTGGAAGAGAGTGACATTTCCATATTTGCCTTTGCATTCAGGCATGTACCACATAGCAGCTGCTCAATGAATGCTGTTCCCTTTACTTTCCCTCTCTCCCCCAAACCATTGGCCCTATTTTCAGGCTGAAATAAGCTCAAAGCCCATGGAAATTGGGAAACCGTATTGACATCTGAGCTAAGCCCTGAGAAAACTTCACTTTTTGTATATCCAAGATCAGTTCGTCTCTTCTGAACTCAACTGCTTAGCACAATTCTTTTCAGGGAAGCCAGGACAGTGAAGAGCTCGGCTAAGGTGGCCAGAAATCCTGGATTAAGTGAGACAATACTGCTTCTCCCCATTTCCTTATGAACAAAATATCTCTGGTACTGTTAGGAATATTAGGTAGAAAGATAGGCACGAGCAGCTGGAAAGGGAAAATGAGGCCCAGGTAGGGGGACCCATGTGAAGACAACAACAGCTTTGCAGGGAGAGAACTTCCTTCCCAACCAGATCCCAGCAGGGGCAGAAGCCAACAAATCTAAGAACTACCCAGATCACACCTCAGCACGGGGAAAGGATGAAAGGGGGGTTCTTCAGCTACCCAATTCACTCATTCAGGAAAGGAGGACACGAGATCTCCAGCAGCGAAGTTTATTGCCTGAAAGACAGAGTGGCGTCTCTAAAGGAGAGAGCAGCAGGTGCAGCAAGGGGGGAGCTGCTTATAAAGGAAATAGAGCGGGAAGTTGGTCCCGTGACTTCTATGCATTACAGGGTTCAGGAAGGGGGGTGCTGATTGGATGGTTTAAAACAAGTATGTCTTGTACACTTTCTATAGGTTGAGCTCAGTTGGCGCCAAGTTGCCAGCTGATGTAATCTAGAAGTTATGCAGGTTAAGGGAAGTAGGTATCTTTTATGGTAAGGGCAGGTTACCTTTGCCCTTTATGGTCGGGTGGCTGGTCGTTGCTAGGGAAACTATCTAGAATGAGAGTCACTTGAACAATGGGTGGGTTTTCCAGTAACTAGAACACATTTTTCTTAGAACTAGGTTGGGGGTGAGGCCTTGGGGGGATTCAAGGCTGGGGTGCAGCTGCTGCAGGTGATACAAAGGGGGGGGCTTGCTATGCCTGGAGGCAGTTCTGGGTTCTAACAAAGGACACGCTCACTGAGAAGAACGAATGTAGGGAAAGACCTGCAGATCAAGCAACCACACCTTGTCAGTCAAAGAGGCACCTCCTAGCCAGAATGTAACATATAGGCCTCCTGCCTAAGGGGTCAAGGCCTTTGTCTACCTTGACTCTGGCCCACTCCCCTCTTGGAGTGTATTCCAATAAAACTTCTGCTCTGCTTCGCTACTGTGTCTCTGCCTTTCAACTCTTTTTTGCGGAGGGGACCAGAACTGAGGGGAGCAAACGCAATCTGTAACAATTCCTATGCACAGCCTGGGGAAGCCATGGGACATTGGGGTTATAAGATGTGCTATATGCAAAGCATGAGCAGTTTTAGAGACAGTGACAAGCATATATGGGAGACCAAACACAGCAGGCTAAGCAGGGAAATCTATGGGGAAAGAAGTGGGCAGAGAGCTCAGGGTGATGAAGGTTGCAGTGGGCAGCCCAGTTCATCATTTTTGTCAGGGCTTCTTTGGGAGCCTTAGGTTTATCCTCTAACTCAGGTAAAGTCTGAATCAAAGCCTCCAATCCCAGAACCTATCTCCTAGCTGTATTTGTGATATAATGAGTTGTCAGAAATATATATTTGGTCATTCAGATGACCACTATATAACTCTCAGGTATATTTGGTCTTCATCCACAGTTCCAGAAAAATGCTTCAGAGTCACAAAGTTCAAATGAGTGTCTTGTTATGTTAATGGAGTCTTCTAGACCCCACCCAAGGGTAGGAGCTGGTTGCCAGGGGAAGCAACTAAGTGCATAGAGGGTGGGAACACTCAACCCCAAACCCCAAGCCCTGGGAGGGGAGAGGGCAGAGGACAGAGGGGCTCAAGGTTGAATCAGGCAATGGCCAATTATTTAGTCAATCATGACTATGCAATGAAGCTCTCACGAAAACTCACAAGAAGAGCATTTTGCTGTCTCTCTCTGTTGCATCCTGCTTCTCTGTCCAAGAGAGCTTCCACGTATCACCAAGCCAGGCCCCAAGCTCCATGAGGATAGAAGCTTCTTTACTTAGGATCTTCACATATATATCTCTTCATGTGGCTAGTAACTTGTATCCTTTACAGTATCCTTTATTAAACTGGTAAATAAGTGTTCTTCAGAGTCTTGTGAATCATTCAAGCAAATTAATTGAGTCTAAGGGGGAGGTTGTTGGAACCTTCACCCTGCAGCCAGTGGGTCAGAAGCACAGACAACAGCCTGGGGATTGTGACCAGACTCTGGAGTGGGGGTGGGGGTGGAGGGCAGTCTTGTTGGACAGAGCACCTAACCTGGGGAATCTGATGCTGTCTCCAGGCAGATAGCACCAGAATTGAGTTGAGTTTTTGGACATCCTACCGGTGTGGGGGGAAAGCCCCTTCCCCCACACACACACCCTGGAATTGGGTCTAGGAAGCAGAAAGGAGTTGATGTGGAACTCAGTATCCGAACTCCTAATACTTCAACAGAAGCTGACATTTCCTGACCCATGCCACTCAAAGGCCCACATCTTAAAGGCCAGGGTCACTCTCCTGGATTTGGGCATATGGCTCTGCTAAATGTCGGTGGGGTATTCCCACACTTGCTCCTGCTAATTCTTTGTCTTGCCCTAATAAAGGCTGCTCCAGCAGGCCTGCTATGTGCTATGGGGTCATTAATTTTTTTTGCTTGGCCAAAATCACATTCACAGAATACTTGAGAAGATATTGTCATGCCGTGTGCCCTGTCTGGAGATACAGCTGTGAAAGAAGGAAAGGAGCTAGCTGGGAGGACCTTGATTCTGATTTATTGGTATCCTGAGTGCTTTGTACTCATAAGTTCATTGCAATGCACACATATGGTTCTGCTAGCCCATGGAGGGGCCACAGAATGCCTAAATAGGAAGAATGATGCAACCTAGTAATGCCATAGTTTATTTTGGACACAAGCTTTTAGAAAGTAGTCACTCCACCATTTAAAATCTTCATCTTCTAAGGCTGCAAATCCAGGGATAGGGGATAGCCAGGAATAAGCAGTGAAAGAGTCTTACTCTTATGCCAAGCACTGGATTCATGGATTCACGAGAAGTCTTCTGGGGCTGGCCTCCAGAACACCTTTCACACGTTGACAGAACCACCCTTCAAAAATACAAATTTGGTTGTGATATTTCCTTTTAGAAACCTTCAGCAGTTTACCAAACTCTTTGGAGGCAGCTCCTCCTCTTTGACTCAAGCTTGTGTGATTCTCAACCATTCCCCCAAGACATTGCACCTTCTACCTTCTAGTCACTTTCCTATCGCCAGCAGAGGGCCCACACTTCTCCCATCACCTGAGGTGCCCTTCCAAACTTTAAGCATCCTTTAAGCTTTCCCTTAGATGTTCTCCACTCTGACAACTAGACCAACTCCCCAGGCAAAGTCAGTGACTCTGCCCTTTGCTCCATGGAACTTAGTAAAAATCTGTACAAAGCATTAGTCACTATAATTATATATAGGTCTCCCTGACCTGGTTGTGTTTACCTTTCAATCTCAACTCCAGCAAAATGCCTGCCTGGCACAGGAGAGACTCAATAAATTGGGGTTCCACTTTTTGTCCCTTGTCCTGCTTGGATCACCCATTTTCCAGGAAGAGATAAGCTCCTCTGGTGGGGGAGAGGAAGGAGGGTGAGAAACCCTTTGCTAAAAATGACCTGTGAATATAGGGTCATGGTTACTTGTCTCAACTGAATCCCTCAGGGCTGTCCTGGGATAGGACCTCTCTTCTAGGAGAAGGCCTTAGATAATACAGCCAGGTGTCTCTCTGTCATTTGCTTCCAGCCCCTTTCTCCTGGAGTTATCCAGACTTCTGTGTGCAGGGAACATGTGAACATCTGCCTTCTCTAGTAAAGTCCCCTGGGGAATTGTCCACCCCCTTGGACAGCTCTTGACTGATTTATACTCACTTTGGAGGAAATACGTTTGCAGACATGACCACATCCATTGCTGCAGCATTTTGATCCCTCTGGACACGACGCATCTTCTGAGCACAGGTCAGCACAAATCCCATGTGTACCTTTGGGCACCTCTGGGCAGAGTCCAGGTCTTTCTTTCCCTGAAACACATAGTGCAACAGGTACTAAGACAAGCAAGAGAGCTGGTGCTCAAGGCCAGAAGCCCTCACTACCGGCAGGGCTCCCACCTCTCCCATGTCTTCCTCCATGCTCCGGACTCTGTCCTCAGCTTAGCAGCTGACTCTCACTCTTAAACCCCCATGTTCACAGTCTAGCCCCTGGGAGAATGTTCTCCCTGCTCCAAAGGCTGCACAGCCCAGCAGGCAAGAAAAATGAACTTTCATAACCCTCATCTTTGCATCTTATAAGAAGCTAGTAGAGAATCTCTGGTCACAGCCAGCCTCACACAAACCTCATGCTCATCCCAGAGCTATTCTCTGTTGGAGACCCACATCCAAGGCACATCTCTTAACTAGACAGAACCCCAGCTTCTAATCAGACCCAACCCAATCTGATAAGAAGCACAAATGCAGAGTGATGGCTGCTGTAGGTTAAGAAAATGAGTGAGCTATGTCAGATCTCCATTCTGCAGTGCGCACACCTGCTGCTGTGCACAACCATGCCCAGGTCTGAAGGGGGGCACTGAGCCGTCTCCGCTCTCATGGGGGACCCCCCTCAGCACCTTACCTCTGTAAGGTCTCCGAGCACAGGCCATCTCCAGCCCCATGATGATGAAAGCCACCAGCACAAAGACTGTGCCTGTCTTCATGTTGGCCTCTGATGTGATGCACATGCGAGCCCAGCCCCAATTTATACCCTCAGTGTCAACAGAAAGGAGGGTGGGGTGGGAAGCAGTGGAGCGGGAAGAATATAAAAATGTAAATTCTCTACGCAGTGCTCTCAGATGACCCAGTTCCTTTGCTCTGTTTTACGACTGGTATCTCTCTGATCGAGGTATGGTTCCTTGGAGATGCAAATGCCAAACAGGTGAGTTTGGGAACACAGCCCATTGTTCATTGCTACATCACAACAGGGCACTGATTTCTCTGTTGCTTTTAGGAACTGTGACCAAAAAAAGAAAAAAATTTCTCCTTTTAATCTAGAATTTCAGAGTGATAACTTAAACCATAAAGGCAGGTGTTATTTGTTAGGACCCACCTGGGGCCTCCTAGAGGTTTGGTTACAGGAGGATCCCACGTGCTTCTGGGAGAGATGGCGAATGTGTGCTTTGGAGCAACCCCCAGGGCTGAGATCCCTGAGAAGGTGTGAAACATGGGCCACCCTTAACCACAAATGTAGTAATAGGCAGGCAGAAGTCACTCATCCAAGGAGAGAGATGTTCAAGGATCACAAGCTGGCCAGGGCCCCAGGGGCTTGAGAGACAGGGTCCATCGTGATGGTTGGTGGCTGTGCCCTGCTCTGTACCGAGAGGTTCCTGGGGAGAGAGAGCTGCGTGCGTGAGCTAGAGGGGGCTGGATTGCAGGAGGACAATATTCAATGTCTCATAAGAGCCTGATAAGATGCTATCCTCTTTCTTCTTCTTTTTTTTTAATCTGAGAAACTTGAATCCTCTTTATTCATCTTCAGCCTTCAAGGAAGTCAGTTACCCTCCAGGCAGTATGATAAATACAAGACTGCACTTCATAGAGCCTCCTGTATAGCAGCCAGAATTGGGTTTCAAACAAGTTTGAATAGTGAGTTTGTCCTCATCACCTGCTGCATTTCCTTTTTCTTTTTCTTTTTTCTTTTGGTATCATCAATCTACAGTTACATGTGCAACATTATGGTTACTAAACTCCTCACTTCATCAGGTCCCCCCACTTACCCCATTACAGTCACTGTCCATCAGCATAGTGAGATGCTATGGAATCACTACTTGTCTTCTCTGAGTTGTACAGCCCTCCACGTGCCCCCCAACATTACATCTGCTAATCGTAATGCCCCTTTTTCCCCCTTGTCCCTCCCTTCCCACCCATCCTCCCCAGTCCCTTTCCCTTTGGTAACTGTTAGTCCACTCTTGGGTTCTGTGAGTCTGCTGCTGTTTTGTACCCTCAGTTTTTTCTTTGTTCTTATGCTATCCTCTTTCTTATCCCAATTGCAGAACCTCAAAGAAAGGGGTATAGAGGTTAAAACCTTAGTAATGGGAGGAGTGAAAAGAAAGCCTGCTTTGTCCTTGGTGGTCAGAGCTGGGACAAGCAAGCACCTCATGACCACCTGCGGAGACACCTGGACAAGCTACCTTAAGAGCAGAGACATCCTAAGAGAGGAGAACTCAGACTAGGCATAACAGGCATTCAGTTCACACCCAGCATCTCAGAACCTTTGGAGACATGAAAGTTACAAAGATGGAGGAAAGACTCCTCAGTGTGAGGGAGGGACCAGGGTACCTGGAGAGGACAGGGCAGCTCAATACAGGGTGGAGATCAACGCCCCAGGAAGCAAAGGGCAAGTCCAAATCCAAACCCAAGGTGGCTGGCCAGAACCCGGGTTGCTGAGTGGCATGGCCTTGATGAGTGGATGGGGCTAAGGCCAGATGCCCCAAGAACTTGAAGGAGAACCCTCTAGAGCACTGCCAGCAAAAGTGACGTAGATATGGCTGTTATCACTTAGTTAACATAATCTCTAAACATTCATTTTTATACAACAAATGCATGAATGGATCTTGTGATAAATAAGCAATACAGACATATCCAGAGTAAACTTCCAGGACGAGGCACTCAATATTAGCAGTTTTCTATGTATTCTTCTAAGGCTTTTTCCTGTTCTTTTACGTGCATATGTGTGTATATGCAAATACATGTTTTAGGGTTTTTTTTTTGCAGAAATGAAGATAGATGTATTATTTTGCTCTAGTCACTTAACATTTTGTCTTGGAGAGCTTTTTGGGTTAGTATCTTTTTTTCCTTTTTTAAAATAATTACTATCTACTATCCCATTATAGGAATGGTTTACAATTTATTTAACCAAACTTCACCTACTGAACATTTAGGTGGTTTGGGTTTTATTGGCGTTATTATCGTAAACAATTTGCTGTGTATATGCCTTGCGAAAACTAATTAAGGGAAGCCTCATGGACAAGATATGGGGAGGCTTGCAGGGGAAGCTCTCACGCCCATCACTCCTCAAAAATCTCAGACCCCATCAGAAGAGTGGGACCACACTGTTTTAGCTACTTTACTCCCCAGCAGGAGGAAGAAGGCTTCCACCTCCTGTCTGCCTGCTACAGCGACTGTAATAACTCAGCCAATGAGAAGCCATGACACATGGGATTTCCACTTTACTCCAATGGACTTTCTGCTTAGAAACAGCCCTCCCAACTCTGGCTGTTCCTCTTCTTCGTTTTTCAGACATGCCTACAGTTCTGCTGTAGCTCGTGTGTCCTGGACTGCAATTCTCTGCTGTACCTGAATAAACCCATTTTTGCTAGTAAGATAACTGACTGCTTTAATTTTAAGGTTAACAGCATCACGTACTTTGTATATGCTTCCTTATTTCTATATGTCAGTATTCCCCCAGAGTAGATGCCTAAACATGGAATACAAAGTATGCATCTACTGTAGAGCTGGAAGATAGTGCCAAGCTGCCTTCCAAAAAACTATACGTACAATTTACACTTTCTCCCACAGTGAAGGAGAAACCAATTTCTTACAGTCTGACTCAATACATTTCTAATCTTGCTTCTCCAAGTTAAATATTTAATGGAATAGTTCAAGTGGAATATTCACATACTCTCTATGGGATGTATCCCAACTGGGCATATGGGACCAAGAATTCTCACCACAGTATGTAAATAAATTTAATTATCAGAAATTATATGAAACAATATAATCTGGTGTTTGCAACTCTAGTAAGTACTTGGGAGTTGCCGGTATGAAGCAAAGGGAAATTATGACCTGTAATAGGTTTGTTAAAGCATTCATTTGAATAACAAGAGCTGTAAGATTGCTAAAGAGAGCCTCCCCTCAATAACAATGGCAAGACGACCCTTACTGAACACTAGATTGTTATGTAAGGCCCTGTGCTTGTACTTTGTACCTGCCATGTCTCCAAAGCCTCACAAGCCTGTGGAGTTGCTTCCATTTGGCATCCCCATGTCACAAATGAAGACACTGAGATTCAAACAAAGTCCATGCCTTGCAAACTCTTCAACCCCACCTCAGACCCCCACTGACGCTGAATCTCCATGGTGGGGTCCAGAAAAGCTCCCCAGATGTTTTTCACACACATGGAAGTGAGGAACACTTCACCTACCTAATTAAACCTTTATTTCTTGTGAAAAAAAAAAAGTCCCTATAAAAAGCAGATTTCTAGTGCTCTAGTGACAATCACAAATTTGAGGATTTGTAAGTTTTTATGACATTATCTTCATTGAGAGGGTTAGGTGTCTACAGCAGCACAGATAAAAAATTAAGGGAGAAAACTGAGTCTAGACATTGGGATTTCCTAGATGTCCTCAGTGTGCAAAATCCCCCCTTTAGACCTATAGCCATCAAAGTTTTATTCCCTTTCTTATTTTTTCCAGGATGGCATTTGAGACCTTGAAGGCGCAGTGGCTTCTGTGTTTAGACTACTGAATTTGCTGGAATTCCATTTTTCCTGGCATTTCATATTCCAAAGAGTGCAATCACTGTCAAATCCTTCAAACACCAATCCAGACGTTGTTCATGTTGCATCTTTGTCCATTTTTTAAAGAAAGCTGATAATGAACACCAAGACATTTTGTTATAGAACAAACTTAGGTCAGAGATGATGAAATTTCGAAAGTCAGATGGCACGCATCTAGCCAAGGAACTCTCCTCAACACAGACAGTCCTGTTTGCCTCTCTGTATTACATAAGTGTAATATATATATATATATGATGCTGGAGTTCTTGTTCACGAAGCCGAAGAATGAGCTTAGCAAACAGCCAAGGGAGGAGAGCAAGGTACAGGCTTTTATTTAGAAATAAAGTGAAAGGGCAGAGCTCCCGGCTCATGCCAGGAGGGGACAAGAGAGCTCGGTGTGGTGCATTGTCTAGGGGTTTTATAGGCAGATGAGGATTTTTCAAGAACATGAAGAAAAGCTTAGGAGTGTGGACTTGTACCACCTGCCCTGCCCTCAAGGTGGACTGGGTTGGTCTCTGCTTGCTAGGGCTGTTTACAGTGAAGTCACCGCTTATACTGAGATAACCTTCTTTATTTGTAAAACACTCAAGCATTCTAGGCCAAGTTGCTCCTGGCCTTTTGACCTTTAACTGACCTCACTGAAGATGTCTATATTCTTAGTCTGGTGTCTTGATCCTGGAGAATTAGTGTGACCTTGACTTTGCATAATGCTTAACACAGTTTCAAAAGGGACTTCTTTGCCCATTTTTACATTGCTCTGACTGTAAATATCCCACCCTGCTTTTCCTGGAGGCCCTCCCCTACTCTGACTACACCCATGGTCCCTGTCTCATATCTTTATTAACACATAATATTTTGAGGAATTTACAAGGTGACTTCCCTCCCTCCCTGACTTTCTTAACACTGACTCCCATTTCCCTGTGTTGCAAACAGTCTTACAGCCAAGCCTCACTGCCCTGGGGGAGGGTGGACACAGTTTAGAGCAAAATTGAGCTCCTCAGTTGGTTTTTCTTAAAACTCTAGTTGACATAATAGTCCTGAAAGCACAGGCTTTCTATTTTAAGATATGGACTTTTTGAGACAAAGTGATTTGGGGCTGAGCATAGGTGTTCTTGAGGCCAAGCCCTAAAGGAAACTGAGGATAGGGTTGATACCACGAAACAATCAGTTTTTGAACTTCATGATTTAAGTTAGTTTCCCACATATTGGGAGAGAAAATAAGATAGACACTAGTGACAGGATAAAGTGAAAGATAGGAGCCAAAAAGTTAGACATCTGAAAATGATCCTAACAGGGCCCCAACCCTACCCAGGAGGAGACTGGACTATAGGTGTAGGGGAGCTGGAAGGAGGTATGGCCCAGGAAGGTGGCCACCTTTTCTGAGAAGCCAGAGGCCTGGTGGGCTTAGAGGAGCTTAGGGTGGAACAAAAGGGACAGGACAGTCCTGACCCAGGAGGCATGCATGGCAGGACAAGTGATCCAGGAGAGGGACTGATGTCCAGTGACCAGAGGGCTGAGATGCACCTCAACAGATGCCAGCAGGTGTCTGGGGACAATGGGGACGAAGATTCCTGTGCCCCCTGACAGCCTGCTCACACACCAGTCCTCCAGAATGTGGATGGACGCTGGAAGAATGGAGGAGAGAAAAGGAAGAAAGGATTGAGGTAGGGCAAGTACATGGGAAGAGTATCATGATTAACTTTTCCTGCCTATGGTGAAAAACGCCAAGGACTGCCGGGAAGACGGCGTGAGCAGGGCGGTGGAAATATCCCCCCAAAACCAAATATATTTATGAAAATCCAACAAACACAACTATTCCTAAAAGAGAGACCAGAAGATACAGGACGACACCAGCCTGCAGCTACACCTGCGAGGACTCGGCACCCCGCGAGGCGGGTAAGATACGGAGCCGCGACCCCGACGGGACCGGAGCACTCCCCCACCCCAGTGCACCAGTGGGAGGAGAGGATTCAGAGCAGGGAGGGAGTGGAAGAACAGGCCCGCAAAATGACCAGTCCAGGTGATCTGCGCCAGGAGCACTGACACACTTCGTGCAGTGTATCAGAGATTGGAGAGACAGAGGTGCAGATTCCAAGACGGCAGGTCCACCCAGCCGGCTCCCTGGGACAAAAGAAAAGCACGCATTTTTTTAGGGGTCTTAAAGAGACAGGGGCCCAAAGGAGGAGCAGGATCGTCCCAGCGCACTCAGCCAAGCAGGCTGGGAGTCCTGGGGAATTTCGGTCCCCTTGGACTATGGCTGGGAAAACCAGTCGTGCAAAGACTTCCCACAGAAATCAGCATCCTTCTATTCCTTCCCTCCCGGGCCAGAGTCACAAAGGGCCCTGTGGAGCGGGGTGGCTGCGGAATAGTGGAGCAGCAGTGCCACCTACAGGATCCTTACAGAAACTACACCAGGCAGGCTTTTTTTTCCCCCTCTATTTTCCCTTTCTTCTTTTTTTCTTTTTCTGACCACTTCTATCGCCATGAAAAGACAGAGAAATATGGTACAAACAAAGCTTACCCAGACAACCCCAGACCAGACTACCCCAGAGAGGGAGCCTGACGGGATGGACATGCACAATCTTCCTGAAAAAGAATTCAGAATAAAAGTCATAACCATACTGATGGATTTACAGAGAAATATGCAAGAGCTAAGGGAGGAAGTGAGGGAAGGGAGGAAAGACAATACAGAAATGAGACAAGCAATTGACAGGCTTAGCAGCAGACTGGATGAGATGCAAGAGACTGTTAATAGAATAGAAATCAGAGAACAGGAATACAGAGAAACTGAGGCAGAGAGAGATAAAAGGATCTCTAGGAATGAAAGAATATTAAGAGAACTGTGTGACCAATCCAAATGGAACAATATTCGCATTGTAGGAGTACCAGAAGAAGAAGAGAGAGAAAAAGGGATAGAAAGTGTCTTTGAAGAAATAATTGCTGAAAACTTCCCCAAGATGGGGAAGGAAATAGTCTCTCAAACCATGGAAGCCCACAGAACTCCCAACACAAGGGACCCAAGGAAGACAACACCAAGACACATAATAATTAAAATGGTAAAGATCAAAGATAAGGACAGAGTATTAAAGGCAGCTAGAGAGAGAAAAAAGATCACCTACAAAGGAAAATTCATCAGACTATCATCAGGCTTCTCAACAGAAACCTTACAGGCCAGAAAAGAATGGCATAATGTATTTAATGTAATGAAACAGAAGGGCCTCAAACCAAGAATATGGTATCTACCAGGATTATCATTTAAATTAGAGGGAGGGATTAAACAATTTCCAGACAAGTGAAAGCTGAGGGAATTTTCCTCCCATAAACCACCTCTTCAGGGTATCTTAAAGGGACTGCTCTAGAGGGAAGCACCCCTAAGGCTAGAAAGATGTCACCAGAGAAAATAAAATCATAGCAAAGAAAGCAGACCATCCAAATACTAACTAAAGGCAAAGAATAAAACACCTAGTATATAAAGAATGGAGGAGGAAGAATAAGAAGGGAGGGAAATAAAGAATCATCAGACTGTGTTTACAATAACTTAACAAGAAAGTTAAGTTAGATTCTCAGATAGTAAAGAAGCAACCCTTGAACCTTTGGTAACCACGAATCTAAAGCCAGCAATGGCAATAAGTACATACCTATCGATAACCGACCTAAATGTAAATGGACTGAATGCACCAATCAAAAGACACAGAGTTACTGAATGGATAAAAAAGCAAGACTCATCTATATGCTGATTACAGGAGACTCACCTCAAACCCAAAGACAAACACAGATCAAAGGTGAAGGGATGGAAAAAGATATTTCGTGCAAACAACGAGGAGAAAAAAGCAGGTGTTGCAGTACTTGTATCAGACAAAATAAACTTCAAAACGAAGAAAGTAGCAAGAGATAAAGAAGGACATTATATAATGATAAAGGGGTCAGTCCAACAAGAGGATATAACCATTTTAAATATATATTCACCCAACACAGGAGCACCGGCATATGTGAAACAAATACTAACAGAATTAAAGAAGGAAATAGAAAGCAGTGCAGTCATTTTAGGAGACTTCAACACACCACTCACTCCAAAGGACAGATCAACCAGACAGAAAATAAGTAAAGACACAGAGGCACTGAACAACACACTACAACAGATGGACCTAACAGATATCTACAGAACTCTACACCCAAAAGCAGCAGGATACACATTCTTCTCAAGTGTACATGGAACATTTTCCAGAATAGATCACAAACAACACAAAAAGAACCTCAGTAAAGTGAAAAATATTGAAATTCTACCAACCAACTTCTCAGATCACAAAGGTATAAAACTAGAAATAAATTGTAGAAAGAAAACAAAAAGGCTCACAAGTACACGGAGACTTAACAACATTCTCCTAATTAATCAATGGGTTAACGACCAAATCAAAACTGAAATCAAAGAATATATGAAGACTAATGACAACAACAACACAAAGCCACAACTTTCATGGAACGCAGCAATGGCAGTTCTAAGAGGAAAGTATATTGCAATTCAGGCCTATTTAAAGAAGGAAGAACATTCCCAAATGAATAGTCCAAAGACACAATTACTGAAATTGGAAAAAGAAGAACAAATGAGGCCCAAAGTCACCAGAAGGAGGGACATAATAAAGATCAGAGAAGAAATAAATAAAATTGAGAAGAATAAAACAATAGAAAAAATTAATGAAACCAAGAGCTGGTTCTTCGGAAAAATAAACAAAATAGATAGAGCCCTAGACAGACTTATTAAGAGAAAAAGAAAATCTACACACATAAACAGAATCAGAAATGAGAAAGGAAAAATAACAACAGACCCCACAGAAATGCAAAGAATTATAAGAGAATATTATGAGCATCAATATGCTAACAAGCTGGGAAACCTAGAAGAAATGGGCAACTTCTTAGAAAAACACAACCTTCCAAGACTCACCAAGCAAGAAACAGAAAAACTAAACAGACCAATCACCAGCAACGAAATTGAATCGATAATCAAAAAACTACCCAAGAACAAAACCCCCGGAGCAGATGGATTCACCTCTGAATTCTACCAGACATACAGAGAAGAAATAACACCCATTCTCCTTAAAGTTTTCTAAAAAATAGAAGAGGAGGGAATACTTCCAAACTCATTCCATGAAGCCAGCATCACTCTAATACCAAAAACGGGCAAAGACATCACCAAAAAAGAAAATTACAGACCAATATCCCTGATGAACATAGATGCAAAAATACTCAACAAAATATTAGCAAACCGAATTCAAATATACATCAAGAGGATCATACACCATGATCAAGTGGGATTCATCCCAGGGATGCAAGGATGGTACAACATTCGAAAATCCATCAACATCATCCACCACATCCACAAAAAGAAGAACAAAAACCACATGATCATCTCCATAGATGCTGAAAAAGCTTTTGACAAAATTCAGCATCCATTCATGATTAAAACTCTCAACAAAATGGGTATAGAAGGCAAGTACCTCAACATCATAAAGGCCATATATGACAAACCCACAGCTAACATCATACTTAACAGAGAGAAGCTGAAAGCTTTTCACCTAAGATCGGGAACAAGACAGGGGTGCCCACTCTCTCCACTGTTATTCAACATAGTACTGGAGGTCCTAGCCATGGCAATCAGACAAAACAAAGAAATGCAAGGCATCCAGATTGGTAAAGAAGAAGTCAAATTGTCACTATTTGCAGATGACATGATATTGTACATAAAAACCCCTAAAGACTCTACTCTAAAACTATTAGAGCTAATATCTGAATTCAGCAAAGTTGCAGGATATAAAATTAACACACAGAAATCTGTTGCTTTCCTATACACTAATGATGAACTAACAGAAAGAGAAATCAGGAAAACAATTCCATTCACAATTGCATCAAAAAGAAAAAAATACCTAGGAAAAACCTAATGAAGGAAATGAAAGACCTATACCCTGAAAACTACAAGACACTCCTAAGAGAAATTAAAGAGGACACTAACAAATGGAAATGCATCTCATGGTCTTGGCTAGGAAGAATAAATATTGTCAAAATGGCTATACTACCTAAAGCAATCTACAGATTCAATGCAATCCCTATCAAACTACCAACAGCTTTCTTCAATGAACTGGAACAAATAATTCTAAAATTCATATGGAACCACAAAAGACTCCAAATAGCCAAAGCAATCCTGACAAGGAGGTATAAAACAGAGGGAATTACACTCCCTGACTTCAAGCTCTACTACAAAGCCTCAGTAATCAAGGCAATTTGGTATTGGCACAAAAACAGACCCACAGACCAGTGGAACAGAATAGTAAACTCCAAACATTAACCCAAACATATACAGTCAATTAGTATTTGATAAAGGAGCCTTGGATATACAATGGGAGATGACAGCCTCTTCTGCAGCTGGTGTTGGAAAAAACTGGACAGCTACATGTAATAGAATGAAACTGGACTACTGTCTAACCCCATACACAAAAGTCAACTCAAAATGGATCAAAGACCTGAATGTAAGTCATGAAACCATAAAACTCTTAGAAAAAACATAGGCAAAAATCTCTTGGACATAAACATGAGCGACTTCTTCATGAACATACCTCCCTGGGCAAGGGAAACAAAAGCAAAAATGAACAAGTGGGACTATATCAAGCTGAAAAGAACAAAGAAAAAACTGAAGGAACAAAACAGCAGCAGACTCACAGAACCCAAGAACGGACTAATAGTTACCAAAGGGAAAGGGACTGGGAAGAATGGGTGGGAAGGGAGGGATAAGAGAGTAAAAGGGTGACTATTAGTCCGTTCTGGGTTCTGTGAGTCTGCTGCTGTTTTGTTCCTTCAGTTTTTTTTTTCTTTGTTCTTATACTCCACATATGAGTGAGATCATTTGGTACTTGTCTTTTTTGGCCTGGCTTATTTCACTGAGCATAATACCCTCCAGCTCCATCCATGTTGTTGCAAATGGTAGGATTTGTTTT
>JAQQAC010006923.1:9893311-9974395 GCA_029783875.1 Phataginus tricuspis | reverse complement strand
TCATGGGCGGGGCTTGGGACCTATATAAGAGACCGTCTCCCTCATTTCGGGGTCCTCCTTACCATACAGTCAGCTTGTGATCTCGCTCTCAAGATGCATTAAAGCTGTTGCTGCAGAAGAATCCTATTTGTCCTGTGCTCATTCCTGCTGGCGGGAGGTTGCGCGGGACACAGCTCCATCCATGTTGTTGCAAATGGTAGGATTTGTTTTTTTCTTATGGCTGCGTAATATTCTATTGTGTATATGTACCACATCTTCTTAATCCATTCATCTACTGATGGGCACTTAGGTTGCTTCCATTTCTTGGCTATTGTAAATAGTGCTGGGGAAGAAGGGCGGGAAGGGAGGGATAAGAAGGTAAAAGGGGCATTACGATTGGCAGACATAGTGTGGGGAGACACGGGGGGGACTGTACAGCTCAGAGAAGACAAGTAGTGATTCTCATCTCACTACACTGATGGACAGTGACTGTAACGGGGTTGGTGGGGGGGACCAGAAGAAGGAGGTAGTTTAATTACCATAATATTGCACATGTAACTGTAGATTAATGATACCAAAATAAATTTAAAAAAAAAGAAAAATGCCAATATCTAAACAGCACAGTAAGAACAGGAAGGATTCTATCCTAAGGCTAAGATTCCATTTTAAAAACCAGTGAGTGAGGAGGTAGGATTCGTAACATATTCTTTGGTAATCAGCCAACAGCCTCTCTCAAGGCAGGGCAAGCTGTCCTGATATGTTCCCAGTGCTTGGGGATAACCACTATCATGGAGAAGAACAGGATCTATAAACCCTTGTGTTAAGTTTATCTTGCAGAATTACCTAGAGGTCTGACTGTGGATGGTCTCTCTCCGGAGAAAGACATCATGAGGCCACATGTCAAGCCTATGCCCTCCCCCCTCTGCCTTTTGCCCCGTTCTTGAAAGCTTTAGAAGACAGAATCTTGAGCCCTTAAGCACGCCTTGTCTCTGAGGTTGCCCTCCCTCCCGTTTCTTTAAGTGTGTACATTTTGCCTTAAATAAAGACTTCTCACTGCTCAGCTTACTGTGTTTTGTCTCTGCGCTCTTTCCAGTGATAAGAGTCTTTGTTACTTTGCTATTTCATTCTATTTTCTAGACTTAAGCGCAAGTCCTCACCCTCTCTACCCTACTCCAGACAAGTAGGGAGGGGCTGCTGAGAGCTCTGATCTGAGCTTGCAAGTTCCCATCACCTGGCTGACCCGGACAGGACTGCAGCTGTACAACCATGTCCCTTAGCAGCCTGCCTACAAATCTCCTTTCTTTGCCTTTGGGGAGTTCTCAGAACATAATCTCACTCCATCCAGGGCTCTGCAGTTCCCCCAAATCCTGGGGTGGTGGAGACTTAGTTCCCACACTGTGCAGGTCCAAGTGGACACTGGACACTAGGTGACCCCGGCTTTAGGAGTTGGCAAGGGATTTGCCCTGTGCTGAGCAGGAATTCAAGGAGATTCCCTTTCCTCCCTCTGCCCTTCCTTGCTCTCCGCTGCAGGCAAGGCGGCTGCCATTCCCTGCTACTCTCGCTTTAATGAATTCCTTCCTTACCTACACTGGTCAGACTTGCCTGAGAATTCTTTCTCATTCAGAGTCAAGAACCCTCCCCAGCCGCTTGAGGTTTCACCCGGCGCACAGGGAGAGACCTGCTCGATGCAGCTGCCCGGCAACAGGATGACAGATGGAAGATTCTGTTTGGGAAAAAAAAACCAGGCAGCAATTACGTTTACCTTGTGGCCAGATTAAATTTTCTACCACCAACACAAAAAGGGAACTGGAAAGATGGGTCCAATTATGGGGGAAATAAAGTGACATTTTTGCACCTCAGTGTCTGTGACCTTGAGATTGATAAGCATCACATGAGTTAGGCAGTCTTACAAAATGCACCAGGGATGTTTCCTACAATTGTTTGTTTAGGGAATTAAGTTAAGAGGAGAGAAGGTAGTATTTTCAAAGTTCAAGGAAGTGCTTTATGTTGGAATTAAATTTGTAAATTAAATTCTTGCCAGAGCAACACTGGCAAAAACTTTGTAAAGCTAGAAAGAGAGGTTTAAAGCATCTTCAAGATAAAAGCTAGAAACCTAAGGGCCTGGTGGTTTGGGTGTTCCTTATTATTGCTTTTTTTTGTTCCATTCCTGACACTTATAAAAGGTTGTTGAATCTGAATGAATTCATGAAAGAGTGGCGACAGTCCCTCACTGCTTCCAGGGAAGGGAACTGGATACTTGGGTGGTGGAGCTAGGAGAGAGATTTTTTTTTTGTTGTTGGATGTCATTTTCAATTTTATACAATGCCCATTGTTATCTATTCAGAAATTACTAATTCTAAGGCCATTGAACACATGATATCAAACTACCAGGTAGATGCTCACCTTCAGAAGTCCAACAGCCATGTAGGAACTTGAATCCCAGAAATCTTGAGTCACAGACACGACCATCTCATCCACAGTGTTGACAAAAAGAAAATCCTAGAGTAACACCAGAAAAGAGTTTTACTTGACCCCAGGTTTAGGACAGCTGCCCGGGAAACACACTCCTTCCAAAGAAGAAAAATGCCCTGGTGAGGAGCAGTTCTTACGAAGTTACATACGCTTATTTAACAAAGGATATTAGTCAGGATATCAATAGATAACATGTTACAGATTAATACATTCAGAGTATTTTTTTATCATTACCAAGGCACAAGGGGATCTTGTGAAACTATTCAGATGCAAAGCAGATGCACAATGTGATAGAATCTGGATCTGAGAACAACCTTTCGAATAAGCCCAGCCACCGTCTCAGAGAGACCTAGGTGTCATCTTCCCTAGGCTACAAGCATCCTCCAGAGGACACGTCAGCAAGCACAAGACCACCTTTCCCCTGACCCCTCTCCTCAAAGAGCCTGCCGAAAACCCTGGTCATAAAAAGCCTCTTGGCCTGTTAGAGACCCTTTTTCCTTTGTTCTGCTGGCCAGGACAGAGGCGTCCCTCTCAGGGTCAGCAATCAACCTGCTTAGATTGTTGAGTTTGCATAACCCCTCTTTTCTTTCATCTATTCCCTTTTTCTCTTTTACAATGCCTGCCCTGCAGACCACAAATCAGGGGTCTGTTTTAGACAATCCAAGTGGTAAGGCCAGGCAAATTTTCAGAAGTGCCTATGCTTAGCGTTTTTTTTTCTCTGACAACAGGTTGGAAGATTCAAGGATCTGCGCTTTCAAGAAATAAAAGGTAACCTCTTTCAACTTCCCAAGTCAAGGAGATATAGCAAAGCAAGATGAAAAGAGGAAAGGTTTATGATTCCAAGGTAGACATGTGTAGGAAGGTTATGGACAAGAAGAGCTGATGAAAATTAAACTGGCCCACAATGATCACAACTAAGAAGTGTAAGACAAAACCAGTGTCCCCACCCTGTGGATCCACCTCTTGACCTCTTGCAGCTTCAGTTCTCTCATCTTTAAAATGGGAATAATGATGTCTACCTGAGTTTTTGCAAGGATTAAACAAGACTATGAGTGAAATCCATGCACACACACACACACACACACACACACACAGTGTCCATACAGTGATGAGTTTGGTAAATGTTGGTACCCTCTCCTTCCAGCCTCTAGCGGAAGGATGAGAGGATTTCTTGATGAGATGAATCAGGAGTCACGGTAAATAACTGAGGTCTCCTTTGGGAGCCAATGGGCACAGGGCCTGGAGATTCAGAAGCAGCTATTATAGGCTAGAGAATTTCATGCCCTGCCACTGTGTTGTTCTCCCAGCTGGGAATCTTTTGAAAGAAGGGAGGAGTCCCCAGACTATCCTGTTGGGATAAAACCTGTCTTTCCCTGATGAAAAATTGTGATTTTCTCTTTTTCTCTGAATGTATGTATTTTACACAATTATGATATACCAAAAAAAGAAACTAAGAGCTAAAAAAAATGCAGTCACAAATTTGTCTCTCAATTCCTACATCTCTTTCCATTGTCCTATCTGTCTAGACTCAGTGGGAACCCAAGAGGAGAGGAGTCTAGAAGGGAAAACAGGTGGAGACAACTAGAAAATAGGGAGAGGACGAGTCCCCTCCGGACATGTGGCGAGCAGCTCAGGATCGCCATGTGACCGCTGGACTCAGCCACCAGGAATAACTGTGGTTTGTTTCACCAACCACAGCTCAACTCATATCCTTGGTTCCTGCCTCTGCTGCGTCAGCTCTGGAGGAAAATGCCCATGTCATGGGAACCTGACAGAAGATTCTGGGTTGGGCTTAGATAGGCAGGGGAGAGAAAGGCTGCATGAACTAGAACATGAGGAAACAGACTCCCCTTGTTTAGAGAGGGATATAGGGGGAGCAGGCACTGCAAGAGAGGAAAAAAACACAGCACTGTGTTCTTCCAGAAGTTGCTTCATGAACAGTGGCTCCCATCCTCCACTCCGCTTCATCTGCTCTGGTCTAGTCTCCACCCAGAAACCTGGGGAAACCTCAACTGGATAGTTAAGTAAGCAGGTACCACCTCTTTGGCTTCAGGGTAAGAAAGAGAAGTTTTATGAAAAGAGGAGAAAGGAAAAAACAAAGTCTCACATTATGCAACTGGGGAAGTTGCATTTTGCCCCACCACGAGGATCCCATGCTGTCATTTGTAATTCCTGGGTGAAGCATTTCCTCATGAGAGTGTTCGGGTCTCCTGCAGCCTTCCCTGGTGATCCAGCCTCTGTGGAGCTGAGTTCCTCCCTTCCAGTTTGCTTGATGGCAGGGAAGGGCAGGAAGAAGGACTCCCTGTGAAGAAAGAGACCCAGAGTCTGGCCCTAACCCAGTTCTCTTTCGTAATGAAACCAAAGATAAGTCAGACTCTGCTCTGGGCTTCGTGTGACAGATAAGACAATGGACTCCTCCAAATAGGAATTCAAGACCCCTCAGAGGCCCACAGGAGCCTCAAGAAGGGTCAGGCATCCTGTTAACCTAGCTGGTGGGTCTTGTACCATTGGTGAAGCCTTAGCACTTGTATACTCAGCTGCCAAAGCAGATACTCCTCTAGAGATGCCTCACCTCATGAGAGTTCATTGCCTTGGAGTGTGTCCACTTCACCTTGGTTTCTCCTGTAGGGAAGTTCGTCTCACCTTCTAGAATATTCCATCCCCTTCCACAGTGAGCTAGAAGGAGGTCACTATCAGTGATTGTTCAGTTAGTGATTGTATTAGTTTCCTATTGCTGCTGTAACAAATCACCACAAACTTACATTGTGTCCTATAACAATACACATTTATTCTCTTAAAGTTCCAGAAGTCAGAAGTCCGAAGCTGTTTCACAGAGCTGACATGAAGGTGTCTACAGGGCTATGCTCTTTCTGGAGGCTCTGGGGGAGAAACCATCTCCTTACGGTTCCCAGTCTCTAGAGATGTGTTCTTGCATTCCTTGGCTTGCAGCTTCTTCCTCGTCTTCAGATCATCTTGCTTTGGTTTCGTCTTGCCTTCTTCTCTTCTGCAGTCAAGTCTCCCTCTGTCCCCTCCTATAAAGACACCTCTGACTACATTTAGGGTCCAGCCAGATAATCCAGGATAATCTCTCTATCTCAAGATCCTTAATTTCATCACATCTGCAACGTCCTTTTTGCCACGTAAGGTAATAGTCACAGGTTCTGGGGATTAGGATGTGGACATCTTGGGAGCCATCATTCAGCCTATGGTGGTGATCCATAGCTTGTCTCAGGCCTAGGGGGTCATCCATTCTCTCTCCCAACTTCTTGCCTTGGAATAGAGTTGTGTATTTTTTGCCAAAGACCACACCCTAATCTCCCAGGCTACCCTGAGACCCCCCCCTCCTTTCACTCCCTTTAGGCCCTGAGAATATTCTAGGACAGTGCGATCCATGGAACTTTCTATGATGATGGAAATGTTCTATACCTGCACCATCCAACATGGAGCCACCAGCCAGAGTACTTGAAATGTGACCAGTGCAACTGAGGAATTCAATTTTAAATTTTAGTTAATTAAATTTCACTAAAATTTAAAAAGCACTGGTGGCTAGTGGCTAATAGATTGGATGGCTTAGATCTAAGCAGATGAAGAGCAGAAGGTAAGACCAATCAGGTTCTTTGCTGCTAGCCTCTTCTCACACCTTTTAGAATCAGCTCTGCCCCCCACCTCCTGTGGAATCTGAAGGAGGTTTCCACTAGGCTCTGGGATGATGGGGGTGGCTGAGAGCAGGGCAAGGAAGGGAATTGTATCTGTTGGCTACAGAAAGGTACCAGGTCCCAGTTCTGCTTCTGCCTCAGACTAAGAACATTCAAACGATTTTCAAGGTAGCTG
The DNA here is from genome assembly GCA_029783875.1 of Phataginus tricuspis. Lineage (NCBI taxonomy): Eukaryota > Metazoa > Chordata > Mammalia > Pholidota > Manidae > Phataginus > Phataginus tricuspis. Next base: position 9,968,113 of record JAQQAC010006923.1, on the reverse strand, counting down.
TCTCTTTGCCCTACTTACACAGTGGTTGTTCTTTTGGGGACACAACGTGTGTCACAAGTGACATAGAAAGGGGGACTAACCTGGGACTTGGCAGTGGCTAGAGGCCTGCTCTGTCACACACTTGTTGGGTGGCCTTTACAAAGTCACTTCTCAGTGCCTGGCCCTCAGTTTCCATAAAATGAGAGGACTGGACCAGATGATCTGAGAGGTTCCTCCCAACTTCAATAGGCTACGATTCTATGCCCCGTGGATCAAGGCTTGATTGCTGACATAAATCTCTTTCACAGCTGCATTCTCTTTGACCTTTGGAACTGTAGGAAAGTGCTGACTGAGAATCATGAAGGAGACATGGCTTTCAGTTACTCCCTTCAACATCCCACAACCAAATCTGAACACTGCTTCTTCTGTCTTCATCGTGACACTTCACATTTGCTTTGGGCTTTAGAGAGCTGATTCACTATCTAATCCAATACTCCTGATGACCCTGAATGGACAGACACTACACCTGCTTTAAGTGAAAAAACTGAGGCTCAGAGAGGGAAAGAATCTTCCAGATGTCAGCACCCATGATGGGTGCTTTATACTTCACCTCAGTACAGCCCTTCAAAGCAGGTAATATTACCCCCACTTTACAGGTGTGAAAATCGAGGTCCAGTAAAGCAAGATGACTTTCCTAATGTTACTCTTATAATAAGTGACGCGGGTCCACTTATTTCCCTTAGTCCCTCTTTCCTCTATGTGGTGCTACAGCCACTATTTATAACTCCTCTACAAGATGCTGAGATGATGACCCTCAGCGTCCCAGCTGTCCTTCTGGATCACCCTCTCATGATGCTCCCTAAGCAGACCTGCGAGCCCTAGTAAGTCACATCACCTCTATGACTCCTGCAAGCCCTAGTAAGTCACATCACCTCTAGGACTGTTTCCTCATCTGTGAAACCAGGGACAACCAGCCCTACTTCATAAAGGTGTTAAAATCCCTGTTTAGAGTATCAAGGAAGAGAATGTCCTTGGACATTTTAGCCCATATTAAGTATTCAGTAATTGTTCATTCTTGTTATATTTGGAAACTGTAGTTTGTCCTTATTAATAATTCCCTTCACCCCAAATCAAATTAAAACACAAAGAAACTGTCTACATTTTTTTAAGTTTTATTATGAAAACACATGGAGTCAACTACATTATCCATGTATCTGTAATAACAGAGAAACAGTGAATGTGGACCATCCCCATGGGGGACACGTGTCCTTTGCAAAACAAATATAAATAATGGAAATAACACCAAATACAATAACATAGCACATAACAAAGATTAAGAGAAGAAACTGGGACTACTGAGAGGAGTCGTAAGCATGGAGAGGCCGTGTCTCTCTGAGCAGCGCTGGGTTCAGGTGACCTTCCCTGAAGACCTCCTGCCTCTGGGTCCAGAGCAGCTCAGTTCAGTTCCAGGTCATCCATGTACCCCTGGACCCAGGATTCGCTGGGGTCAGCACAGACTTGCCTGCCCTTTTTGGTTTGGAATCTGTGGGACAAGGAGCGGACAGGTTAGGATCCTATGGGACCTTGCCTATGGCAGCTGTCTCTTCTGACCGTGGTTCATGTTGAACAGCTCTAGTGGGTGAGCAGACCCTTCCTGGAGTGGTGCTACACTTGACTCTTTGTAACTTCATTCTGGATTTAGTGTGGCCCCTGGGTTGCCCAAATTAGGAACCAATGAGTTTTGCAATCAGTATGGATATATCTCCCCATTCAACCTCTATTGGATGGGTGATTTTTCCAAACATTTTTCTAAGCGTGGTTTAAGAAATCAGCCCACATCTCCTTGTCATCTTTTTTACTTTCCTTGGTTTCCTGGCCTCTGGCTAACTTCCACCCAGCCCCCTCAGGACTTAATAGGTGACTTCATGACCTGTTCCTCACTGATTTCTGGGAGGGCTTCAGCCCTGAGACCTGCTTCCCTACTGATCACCCCTGCCCCAAGCAGACCCCCTTTTCTAATCCTGCCCTCACCCCCACCTCCCGAGCAGCCCCAGGGTTGATACTTACACCACGGCTGGCTGGGAGCAGAGGCTGCTGGTCTCGTAGTAATCTACCACAAAGTTGCGAGGAAGCTTCCGCTGGGTATAAGAGAAGCAGCAGGCAGTGGGAGGATCTGAGCCCACTGGAAAGAAAGGCCAGGGTGAGACAGGAGCTCAATAAGGAGCTGTTCATTTTGGCTTCTAATTATAGACTCAGTGGGTATCCCTGTGGGGCCACCAGATCCCCAGATACAGCCCCTTGCCTCCAACCCCACCCACCCTGAGTATTATTCGGAATAGAGGATTCTAAGAGAAGATCATGAAAGAATTCTAGAAGATTGGAGCCGGACTGGGACTCAAGAGTGCCTTCATTTTACAAATAGGGACACCAAGGCATAGAAAGAAACAGACTCTTGCTTAAATATGTTTACTCATTGCTCTTTCTTAAGTAAACAGGAACTTGACTATTACTGAATGTCTACCAGACTCTACATTTAACAGCAGACTACTCAGAAAGCTGCCCAGCTCCCTTTTGTCCCATCCCAGATGCCACTGTGGGACCAGCCCCTACTAGAAAAAGTAGTCTCTGTCTGCACCATGGCCTGGAAGTGGCGGCTGACAGGGCGGACTTACTTGGTGCTGCGAGCGCCGGAGAGCAGAAGGCAGCCAGCAGCACGAGGAGAGAGAACACAGTCACGCAGAGCTTCATGGTCTTGGTGGAGGAGAGGCTCTCCTGGAGGTGAGATGGCAGGGCCCAGGAACTTCAGAAGTCGACTGTGTTCTGTGCTGATACTGGGGTGGCAGTCCCTCTTTATAGGAACTCGGAGGCCTGGGATGGAGCTGGAGGCACGGGAGGGTGAGTGGAATTTCCAGGGTAGAGATGATGTCATGGTGTCAGAAAGGAAACAGCAGCAAGCTGAAAGTGAAGAGCCCTGTCCAGCCTCTCTCCCCCAGGACGGTGTCATCACAGAGGAAAGAGCAGGGAGGTGGGGAAAAAGAAGTGGGCTGCGCTCTAGAGGGAAGTGGTACACCAAAGACGGTGACCGAAACAGAGGAGAGAACTGTAAACCCACGAGGAAGGATGAAACATTCACACCTGCTCAAAAGGACTTGTAGACAAGAGCCACGCTGCTCTCCGTGGTTGGCACCTCCAGAAGCAGATGCTTCACAGCAGGGTTGCCACAAGCTGGGCCCCAAGACAGAAGGGGGGGCCAGGATTCCATGTCCTATTCCTGGGCCTCCTTCTGCTGGGCTGAGACATCATAGTGCCTGGATACTTCCTCAGGCATAAAGAAAGGGACCAGCACTGAAAGTGCAGAAGGACCCAGCAGGGCAACTCAGAAACACTTACAGCTTCTGCTTACTGAACATTTACTGTGTGCCAGGCACTGGGCAAGCCGCCTTATCCACACGACATCTAATTCTACCATGACCCTGAGCAGGGGTGTGATCATTCCCCTGACTAATGAGGGTCAGAGAGCAGAGCGGAATTCACTGCGATCTCAAGGCCACGCAGCTGTTAAGCGGCAGTGCCGATATTTGAGCTGAGATTCATCTGACTTTAGAAATCCATTTTCTTTCCACCCTGTCATCTCTAGAACAAATATAAAGTGTGACCACAAAGAGGGAAAATGTTGGCCAGTAGGGGCTTTGTACAGGTGCCACACACAAGACCCATCTTATTAGGGCTGAATTCAGGAAAGGCATTTGGATCAGTCTGTCCTAGACACACAGGGAACAGAGAAGATACAGGATGTTCACTTGGGACAGTATCTCTTACTTCCACAAAAGGAAAGGAGAAAGAATTCAGGATGAATCAAGTTTGGAAGACCCAGATAAAAAATATATATTCCTCTAGTATAAAAATGGGATTGGTTACACCTAACAATGAGTTTGTAAGTGTTACATTAAATATAAAAATAAATAAAAATGTTTCCCAGCCATCCATAGGGAATCCTTGTGTTCGTGTAAAACCCTGCCTGGTCCAGCAGTTGCTGTTCCCTAGGTGACTACACGGGGCTTACAAAGCCCAGGGACAGCGCATGGAGTGGGGCAAGCGAGGACGAGGAGGATGACTGGACCGAGATCCCGCCTCACCTTCCGCCCGATCACCGACCCGCCTGCTCCCACACTGCTGCCGGCCTCTGCTCTGAGAAAGGAGAATGTGCAAAGAGGGTGCCACGCTTGCTGGGGGCTGTAGAGATGGGAGTCAGAGCAGCAGCTTAGAGTCCTTCAGGGTCACTAAATAAAAGACAATGTCATCCTCCCTCATCACTGTACTTCTTTTCTCTGTCTTGTCTGTCCTCACGCTTTTTTGCATGAGTCTTGCTTCAAATGTTTTGATCTTCAGCAAGACCACCATCCCCAGCTCTAATGTTCTATGATCCCTGATAGCACATATCTAGTATCTCTCCTGGCCGGTGGAGTTTCATCTTCATGCATCAAGGGCCTTGCTTTAAAGGAAGAAGGATGGGTCTTCTGTTCCTGGAATCTACACAGACTTTGTTATCCATGGCATTTCCATTCAATCCAATCTAATAGTCATCTGCTTTTTGTCAGGGCAGACAGGGCGAAGCTAAATGAAGCCTTCAAAGGATTCCTGTCTAGTGATGGTGTTGACATTGATGGAAATAACTATCCAGAGATGGTGTAAGGAAAATGTCATGTCAGAGATAGGAACAAAATGTCAGATAGCCCAAAAGATGGAGAAGGCCATCTCTCGCTATACATGAATAGTTCCAAGTCAAGCCTAAATTTCACTGTGCACCAAAGAGGAGTCCTTGACATGGAGACCTCTGTCTAAATGAGTGGGGAGGCTGGTCTTCAAACAGTAGAGGGATTATGAAGACACCTGTACTGGGGCCTCAGGAGAATGATGACAAATGAGAAAGGATGATTGGTCTGCACTGAGCCACACATTGAGATTGACTGTTGGCTTTTGCTTCCTAGCCTTGATTGGATCTCTGGCTCACAGAGGTTAAAATGTTTTGTTCAAGAAGGTCCCAACGATAATGTTGTGTTCACACCAGTGAAATTCCACACCAAGAGTACAAAGGCTTGTGTCAGTATGTTTACCTCAATCAATGGCCTACAAGATTTACACATTGAGGCCATTTCTAAGTAACACTTGATAAAGAATATACAAGAAAATGTACAACAAAAAGTGCTAATCTTCTCTAGAGAACCTTCCCTGACCTCTCTTGCAAATGAATTCTGTATCTCCCTCTGCACTCCTACAGCCTCCTGAGCTGCTCCCATCATATCATCAATAACAGATCTATTTGTCTGTCCCCATCAAAAAGGGAATTCCTTGGTGCAGAAACTGTACTGTGCTTATCTCTGTGCACACAGTAGGTGTTCAATAAACCTTTGTTTAATAAATGTCCAGAGGCAGCCCAAGCTACCAGTGTTAACGGGAGAGGATACGACCGATAAAATGGACTCAGGATGTGAACTCCATTTAGCTAAAAGAATGAACTGGGCATTCTGACACTCTACCAAAATGTGATTCCCCAGCTCTAATGGGGTGGTAATTCTTCTCCTTCCTCTGCCCTCATTACACATACCTAGTGGTTTTATTGTAAGGGGTACTATTTTAGGATTCAACTCTCCAGTTCAGGGATGTGAGAAGTGACAGCAAGAGTCAACCATGGTTCCAGGGAGCTCCGTGTGCATTATGTGGGCCACCCCCTCACTCCTGAGCCAGGAAACCCTTCACTTCCCCTCACACATGGTAGTATAGAGGTTTCCCCTCCCACAGCCAGGGCTGGTACTCATAACTCCATTTTGAGCCCTTTCGCATCTGTTTTTCATTTTGTTCTCCCAGCCTCCCCAGGCTGCAAGCAGGACCACTAGTCACAGCAGTAATTTGGCCTGCAAAGGTCCTGGTACTTTTGATTTCCCCCAGCGTATCCATGTCCATGGTTTTACCTGATCCCAACATCTATGTTGTCATTGTACAGATTAGGAAGAAAAACCCAGAGAAGTTAAAGTATTTGATCAAGGTCACAGAGGATGTGCCAAGACCCAGGGTCTTCCAACTCCTGGTCAAGAAACGATCAAACTACCTTTACAGGTGTGACTCTCCAAGTAGCGAGGGTCCTGTAGGGAGTCTCTGAAGGTACCAGACACACAGAGGAGGTTACAAAACTTCTGTGGAGCGGGGAACGGGTGCTCAATCCGAACATGCTGTGCTCTCCTAGCAGGAAAGTGCTGAGATGCAGGAGTGCTGGGGAGACCATTGCATGTCGGGGTCTAGAGCCACTGACCACTAAAAGGTGGAAGGTCTGGAACTAGACAATTCCCTGCTAGGTAATGTTGAAACTGGAAACCCAAGGGGAGCTGGAATATATGGTTGTTTTGCCAAGAGAATAAGCCAAGACTGGGTAATCCTTGGATCTTGGCAGTGTGGTAGCCAAGTCTCTTGGCGGAAATGGGAGCAGAAAACTGATTGCCGATGGAAGAAACAAGTCCACGATTACCCAAAGCGTGGGGTTCAGGATGGAGCCCGTAGGATGGTGGGAGGGTTGGAGCAGCTTAGTGGTGATGGCCACACTCCACCACTGAGCCAGCGGTCCCCCTCTTTGTAAAATAGAAACGGATGTTTGTTATTCCTCAACACGGCCTGGTCTTTGGCTGTTGAGGGCAGAGGGCAGTGACCTCAGAGAGGTTACATTCCTGAGGAAAGGTTAAAGCTTGACTGGTACTTAGCAGGTTCAGGAGAACTTTCAATATTCCTTATGAGACATGTTTTCTTTCTTCAAGCAATGCTTTCATACCTGTTTCAAGCTCTTTCCAGGTTGGTCACAGGGCACATAGAGCAAGAGAAGAAAATAATTCAGTAAAACTTTATTGAGTCCCTTCTATATGACAGAAACGGTGTCAGGTGTTGGGGTACATGCTTTGGGAGGTGGTGGTGACAAGTCCAGGAAGGCTCTCAAAAAAGGTGATGCCTGATTTTTTTTTTAATTATATTGGTTTGCCTTTCTTTTATAGGAAATGGACATGGTCACCGTACAAAACTTAGAAAACGTAGGAAGGCATGAATAAGACAACAAAAACTACCCAGCATTCTGTACACAGTTTTGTAATCTCCTACTGTTACTTACTATTTTTTCGTGAACTGGTATATCTTATTATTGTTACTTTATATTCTTCCATGTCATTCAAAACTCAAAAAAGTATTCAAAACTAGCATGATTTTTCACTGCATGGATCTTTTATACCAAAATTTATATTTAACCACTCTGTTACTTAGGTCAGCCCACTCAGGTTGTTCTAACTTTTCTCTGTTAGAAATTTAGCTGAAACTCAAAAGGATGATTAGCCAGACAGAGTGTTGGGGTGGATTAATCAGATAAAGAACAATAGACCTGAATTTTGAAAAATACATAAAATAGATAAATGAAATATTTCAGTAATAATGAAAACAGTAACTAACACTTACAAAGCACTTACTAGGAATCAGTGATGCTCTAAGATGACATGTTTTGGATGTCTGATGGATATCTTTTGTAGATATCGCAGCTCTTCCTCACAGAAGTCCTTCTGAACCCACGCAGGTGGCCCCTCCTCAGTGGAGCCTCACAGACCTTTTCTTCTACAACAGGCCCAGAGCCCTCCAAGCCTGAGTGTGGGAATTGGACTAGATTGTCAGTCATCATCAGGGCAGTGGGTACACACAGGAACAGAGGGAAAGCAGTTGCTTAGCTTAGATGTCAATCAGGGCCACAGGACTCCGATTTCCCCTCAGTAGCTAATGTCTTGATGCACACCACTGAGTTATTTTACAGGAGCTGAGACCCCACCCGATGGACCCCACGCCCACCACAAACATCTAGACCCCAGGCTGGTTGGAACCAGAAGACTGATGATTGAGAGTTACCAAATATCTCCTAGCGACCTAATGCTCAACCAATCAGAAGATGTCCATGAGCTGATCGTGTGTCCTGAGACCCTTTCTCATAATTTTCCCTTCAAAAGCCCTTGCTTGTAAATTACTGGGGAGTTCGGAACCTTGGACATTAGCTCCCCATTCTCCTCTCTTGGTGCCCTGCAGTGAACACCTACTTTTCTTTACTACACCCTAGTGCCAGCGCAGGGCTTGCTGCACATCCGGCAAGCGCACTCAGGTTTGACTGCTTCAGTAGCACTCGAGGTAGGTACTATTCATATCCCCTTTCACACAGGAAGAAATCAAAGCACAGAGAGGTAAGTAGTCTACAGAAGAACACACAGCTAATACATGAGAGATCTGGAAATAACACCCAGGAGGTCTGGCTTCAGAGCTCAGTAAGTCAGAAAGGGGAAACGTGCTTATTAGAAATTTGTTAAAAGGTTAACAGCCAAAGTTCTGTTATTATGATGTAAAAGGTCTTTCTGTTTTGCATTTTGCATGTCTTTGAACAGTGGAATCCAAGGATTTCTCTCTTTCCTTAAAAAATTAAGGGAATTAAAGAGTGGTTTTTCTTATTTATTCTAAATATTGACCTCTGTGGCTGTCATGGGGTGTTACCCATACTTGTAGTAGTTCACTGTGCCCTGTGATTTACAAGAAGGAGAAATTATGCTTTGCCAAGCTGACACCTCATTCACAAAAAGCAGAGGAGACCTGCACATTTAAGGAATCACATGTGGTTCAGAGGGCTAAGTCTTGGTTTCCAGGAAGTGTAAAGGTGGCAGGAGACAAAGCCAAAGGAGGCAGGGGTCAGGTCACAGAGGAGAGGCTTCTGGTTTCTGCTGGAAGCACTGCAGAGGGTCTGAAGGATGTCCAACAGAGAAATAGAGACTGATTTGAGCTTTAACAAAACCACGTTGGCTGCTATGTGACAGGACAGATTAAAGAGACGCAACCTGTTTATAGGACCCTCTTACAGCAGTCATCGTGACTCCCAGGTTTCTGGCTTAGGAGCTTGGTAGGAAGTGATGCTTTTTACCGAGAGTACAGAAAGGGAGCAGGGGGACCGCAGGAGGATCGGATCCAATACCAAGATGCATGCCCTGATCTACTGACACACACACAAAATGGCCAGAGGAGAATGACTTGAACTCAAGATAGGAAAGGGCCTGGCTGCAGAAAGCAAGAAGGGGCTGCCTCAGAGACTCTCTCTCTAAAATGTTAGTAAGGGGCCCTCAGGACATTATTTCTCCCAGCATGAAAGGTGGGCAAGCCTGCTGCAACCTGACTCTATGGGCCACCCCTGAAAAAAAGAGGCCAAGACTGGGTCAAACCAGGGTGTCATCCTCAGTGAACCCATCCATGGAGTTCTGCTGCTGCAGGCAGAGAGCTGAGATTGACGCCCAGCAAAGTGCAGCTGCAGGGCCAGACACTGGAAGGAAACCAGTCCAGCAGGGGAAGGGCCAGGGAAGCACTGAGGAGGTGAGCAGAGCAGGACACGGCAGTGATGTAGCATTATATGAATGGTTCAGCCAGAATTCCCTGGGCTCACGGCTGGGAAGCTCTGCTGGATTGAGGTGGGGCCTCAAAGAGGCTGGAATGAGCCAGAAAGCTGGGCCACAAAGCAAAGCCCTCCATGCTGAAGGATCCACCATGCTGACTGCTGGCTACTCCCTGCCACTACCACCTAAGAGATCTTGGGTAGTCCCCAAAGATCAAGACTTTGACACCGTGGCCTTTCTGATCCTTTCCTTCCCATTACTATTTCAACTCTATAGTGAGACTTTGGGCATTAACACATACTGTTAGCCAAATCAGTGATTTATTCATTCATTCACTGAGTACTTCTTAAGCTCCACTAGGCGTCAGGCATTGTGGCTACTACTGGAGATACATTGCTAAATAACACAGACAGTAGAATATAAAACTGACCAATTCCATCTATGTGATCGTGGGCAAGTCATCAATTTACCGCATAGGAAATCTCTAAAACCCTTTCTCAACCAACTCAACCATCCTAAGTCTCCCTTACATTGCTCATTCAACATAGGCATATTGTCTTTGCATCTATGTTATTTGCGCATATGTCTTTGCAAATATGTTGTTTTCCAATCCAGTAAAAATACATACAACAAAGAGCTCTTTTCTGGTTAGGGGACTGAGCTGGAAAGTCTTACAAATATACAAACACTAGGATAGAATTTTATATTCAATAAAGCACCTTTATTAAAAAGAAAAAAATTGTAAGAAATAGAGACTAAGACAATTCATCACATTATAGTCATGTGCACTGATTTGGTTTAATCAACCAAAACATGGTATGAATTTGGTTTGAAATCAACAGGACATAGTCTATATTTTTGAAGAGAAAATTACATAATTACAACACACTGTTAAGTGCCGTAATGCTAGAAGTAGATAATAAAGTCCACTGTCCGAAAAGTGACTGATTCAGCAGGTTCCATTTCCTTCTCCTCGCCCTCCCCAACTCATAGAAGCCAGCTCTCAGAAACTGAACCACAAGGATGAAGGGGCTTCCCCAAGAAGTAAATAAGGGAATGCAATTCAGGGTGTTGACTGAGGGCTGGGGCAGAGGGGGTGTGGTGCAGAGGAGGCTGTCTGTGATCTAGAGTTCTCAGTGAAACAAGTGATAGGAACTTCCGCGTTGGAAAGGATAGTAACAAGGGAAGATGCTAAAGCCCCAGTGAACCCTGCCAAGGCCGTCATCTTCCGTTTGCTTCGCCTCCCTCAGGACCAGCATTAGCAATCACAGGGATGGGATGAACACAGAGGCCATGTGTTTGAACAGCAGTAACTCCACAGGCAGAAGAAGACACAATTCCTAAGATGTGGCTTCGCTCTGCTTATGTCTTATTTCCTTCATTGTTTTAGCCCTTTTTGGGAGAATTCAAAGTGCCCCCGGCTTGGCTCCTTCATCATGCATATTTGCACCACCACTCTGCGGCCACAGGCAGCTACTCACGCCTCCCTCCGAACTAGTAATTTCACACCTCTGCAAACTGATGCCAGTAAACAGCCCCCAAGATATTATTTCTGCCTGCATGAAAGGACTCCGTGCCACCTGGACCTCTGTTGCCATCCCATTTGTGTATGTTCAAATCCTGCGTAGCTTTCAAGACCGAAGCAAAGTTGCATCCCTTCCATGAACCCTCCTGATCCTCCCAAGAGGTCGTTCTGAGGGGCTCTGAGCTCTCAGCTATTTTTCTCGTCCTAGGGCTCTGAGCACTTTTTGCTAAGTGCTGCGGTTGCCTGTTTATATACTCTACTTGCCCTGACTAGGCTAGGGACATCAAAAGGACAAAGGTCATTGAAAAGAATTAATTCTATTTCTCATTATAAAATGTGATTTGTGCTTATTTATTATGTAATAATAAAATAATAAAGGACAGAAAAAAACATATAGATCTGGCTGAGAGAGCAGACTCTTACACACCACTGAAATTGTGATTGAAAAGAATAAGAAAACCGTTTCCAACTTGGCATTATTTATGTAAATATCTCAGAGTTTCCTTAAAATAGTTCAGAGTGTGGAAATCAAGACTTCATTTGTGCAAAACCTGTTGGACAGAAAGTTCAGGATATTTATCAAAAATGTCTTTAAAGGTAAACAATTGACAAAAAACTACTTCCCAACTGGCGATGTTGTAAATGTTTTAAATCAAAATGTGCTTATGAATCTGTAGGCTGACCAGGAAGGTGATATGTCCTCACATTTTAAAAAATGTGAAAAATCCAGAAAAAGAGGAAAACAAGAAAATTAATCATCCATAGATCTATCACACAAACATAACTACTATTGAAGATTTAGGGCATTTATTTCCAATGCTTTTAATTGTTTCCATGCCTAGTGTTTATGTATATATAAACCATATATATACATATATATATATATACACACACATATATGTATATATGGCCATATTTGTCATACATGTGTAGATACATATACAAACATATATATTTGCACAATTCTTCATCTTGTACAGTTTGTACAATTTTTCATCTTCATGTTTTACAACTGATATTATGCTATTTTTATGCTTTTTTACTTCATTCGGCATAAGGGCTTACTAATAAATAAATAGGTCAGAATTTACTTTATCATCCCCTGATAGAGGAAAACTTCATTTTCTTTATTTTAAAATTATAAGTGATGCTGGGTCAAGTACCTTTATGTTTGAAAATGCCTCCATATTCAGCTTTGTTTCTTAGCACTCTTCCCTAGAAATGTGTTTTCTAGGTTAAGGGTTATAAATATTTTTAGGCTCCTGACATATTAACATCCCCATCTGATGAATCTTTATGACCCTCAACTAGTGACCCTAGTCACTCGGTGGCTGTCTGGCGAATGGACAAACGGTGGAAGATGCCCTCGTGTTTCCTATCCTCTAGCAGGGACTCCTTAATTCAGTTCCTTGCACCGAAGGGAGACTAGCGCTACCCTCCACAGCCTCATCGCATCTGTCCCACGGGTCTAGTTAGAGCAGCTGAGGAAGTACACAGGTTTCAGTTCTATAGGAAGGCAGGACTGGAAAGTTCATGCACACATTGTTTCTCGTGGGAAGGGACCAGCTAAGAATAACCTTGGGTCGACGCACACCCCTCTCCTCTTGCTCACGAGAGAAACAATTTCCTCACAAGAAACCAGAACAAGTCACGAGTACAGACTGAGACTTTTAGTTCAGAGAAGCTATTCTTGGATATCCTGAGTCCCTGTGGTCTCTTAGGACCCAAGTTGTGCAATGCTCAGCATGACAGCACCACTATGCTTAAAATTTTCCCTCCTCACCCCCAGATTCCATTTCCCTCCTCACCCCTAGATTCCATTTCCACACTGCCCCCCCCACACACACACACCCTCCAGGGCTGCCTATAAAGAGCAGGGGAGATGGCTTCACACTCCAGAAAGGTGCAGTCAGCAGTGAGTGCCCTGTCCCGTCTCTGCTGACGCTCAAGCCCACACTACTTGTCTGCTTGGCATCATGAAGGTCTCCGGGGCTGTCCTGGCCACCCTGCTGTGCACCGTGGCCCTCTGCAGCCAGGTCTTCTCTGCACCATGTAAGTCTGTCGCTGCTGTGGGCGGCCCCACTCTCTGGTCACAGTCAGACCCTATCAACCTTTTCATGTGGCCTCGAGAGCTCCCGAGGGAAAATAGAGAACTTCTTCAAGGGTTAAAGGCATATTGGCCTTTCCCTTCCAGACTTAGTTTTATGAAGAGGTCTTAGCTACCTTAGTCCCCAGATCGAACAGCCAGGGTGGGGTAAGAGAGTTACAGTCCTGTTTTACAGATGGCAAGATAGGAACCTAAACAAATGGGTTTGCGAGAGGCAAGCTCCATGTCCGGCTACCTGTGGTACACACCAGTGGTGGCGTTCTTCCGCTAACTCACCCCGGGTGCCCCGAGAGCTCTGTCCCTTGGATGTCTTATGAGAGGTGCCCCAAGTTTCTCTTTTGCTGGGGTAGGACTTCTTGAACCCAGATAAAATTTCCTGAAGGGAAATGAGATATGAGAACAGTCCGCCTGGATGTCTGGATCCCACAGAGAAAGAGAGCCCACAGTGATAAGTCAGAGAGAGAAGGACACAGATAGAAACAAGGACAGAGACAGGACACTTCCGGGCAAAAATGCCAATGCCTTGCAGTGGCCTCGCGCCCAGCCAGCACCCTGAGCAGAGCTGTCCCCCTCGGCTGCTCCTCGCCCTCTCAGGGGTCAGATCTCAGATGGCGCCTTTCCTTCTGAACTCTGACTCAGGCTCATTCTGTCCCCTCCTCCACAGTTGGTGCTGACACCCCAACCGCCTGCTGCTTCTCCTATATCTCCCGGCAGATGCCGCGCAAATTCATAGTCGACTATTTTGAGACCAGCAGCCAGTGCTCCCAGCCTGGTGTCATGTAAGTGCCCGTCTTCCTGCCCACTTCTGGGGAGACAGGGAGGGTCTGGGGTAGGGGCAGTGCCCAAGGGCACAGCCATGGCAGGATGCCATCCTGGAAAGGCCCAGCCCTCCGGGTCTCCCAAGCATGCAGGACCCAAGTCTCTGAGGTGTGACCTGACTGGGCGGAGGGCTTGCAGTGAGGAAGGGCTGGCCCAGCCCAGAGGGAAGGGAGGGAAAGAAGGAGATGGAAGCAGGATCCTCTGAAGGACCCTGAGTCAGTGAGAGCCGCATCTGGGATGGCAGATGGTCCCTAAGAAAGCAGGCAGGCCCTGAGCTGCCTGTGACAGAGGGTGGATGGAGGGGTCACTGGTAGACGCTTCAGTGTGTAATTCTTCCATCCCTCTCCACAGCTTCAAAACCAAAAAAGGCCGGGAGCTTTGTGCCGACCCCAGTGAGGCCTGGGTGCAGGAATACATCACCGATCTGGAACTGAACGCCTGAGTGACCTGGTAGCTTTCAGGAACCCAGTGATCTCAGTGGGCCATCTGGGGAGCAGGCTTTTAGCCTTGGGAAAACCCCTCTAACCTCCACAGCTACCTCTCCCGCTAGTTGTTGCCAAGCAACTCCACTCCGGGACTCTTCCTAACTTAAGTGTCAACTTATTTATACTATTTAATTTTTGTAATTCATTTTCAGTGTCACACTGAAATGTGTTTGGGACTGCTCTGCGAGCTCCCAGGACACCGTTTTCACTGCCCCTCCCCCTTCACTTGCACTGTGATTGGTGACAATTGAGTGACTACCATCCGCTCCAGGCAGAGGGCGCTCGGACTGACAAATGCACGTTAGATGTTTCTGTTCGGTGCTGCGTTCAGCCCCGAGAAATAATAAAAGATACTCTTTTAAAATGTAAACAAGCATTGAGTTTGGTTTTGTTCATCTGGCAAGTCAGAATCATTGGTTAAAAAGAATTAAGAGACAAAGAACAGGAAGGTATGAAATGGAGGGAAATCGGGAGAGATGGAAGGGGGGCTACCGCAGAGATCCTCACATGAAATTGTACAGCTCGAATACTATTAATCCCCTCATTTGGCAGAAGAGTAAACTGGGGCTGGGACTCAGAGAGATTAAGCAACTTGGCCAAGATCCTACAGCCAGTAAATGCACAATTGGGTTCCCAAACTACTCTTTGACATGACTACAGATCACGCTCCTAAATACTAGCCAAGGTAGTTCCCCAAATGCAACCCATCTGTACTCCAGTCACAAGCAATGCCTGTTTAAGCCACTCACAGCAGAACCTCTAGGTGTGGATCTAGGAATTGATATTTCTACCAAGCTTAGGAATTCCACGCACATGTTAACAGTTGAGAACCGCTGAAATAGTCAGTAGGATTCACTACTCTTTTCCTAATGTGGTGCATAATGTGCATAGGGCAACAGGCACATGGTACATTATTTCCCTAGAATCTAGGCTCCATAAGATAAATGGTTAATGTCAGAGAAGGAAAAGACAAGCAGCCTCCAAGATTCTGGAGCAGGATTCTGTCTACAGATTTACTGTGCAAGTGGAGTTATTTAATAGATGGATTGCCTGAGTTATAGGTATAACTACAAGAAATATACTTGGAGCAAGGGTCCTTCCGGCAGAGGAGGAATTCGAAACACTGTGTGAAAAACAGGGATCTATAAATTTTTATGAGCTATGATAATCTCATTTTTGTTTAAAATAATCTAATTTTGTATCCATAATTAGAATTATAGTGATCAAACTCTTTAAAGTACAGTTAAACTCTACTATTAAGCAAACACTAAACTGAACATACTATTTGACCTACATACCATTCGCCCTGCTTCTATTTCTACGAATCTGTTTTGTAGCAACACTACCAGGAGACAGGACTATACAGGCACAGGTGGTTTCCACCCATCGGAATCACTTTCTGGTTGGGATTGAGTTGACTTAGAAGATAGAGCTCAGCCTGGCCAGTCAACACAGTCTTGATTCCATAATGGCTTTTACATGATACAACAAACAAGTCCTTTGCCAGAAGCTTTCATACCACACATGGACACACAAAGCCCCTCTCGGGCAACATTTTACAAACCCTTTCCATTATGTGGCACACTATGCCCCTAGCACCTATCTATCAGGAGAATGGGAGGAACAGCCTTTGTCCCCAAGGAAGCAGTGAAGGGGGCACCATTTCCCTCTACTGGCCTCCAGCATCCCAGGACACACAAAATCTGCTCATTTACAGTGAACTGTTTCTCAAGGTCTGGCAACCCAAAGCCCAATGAGAAGCTCAACCATGCTCAACATTCCATAAATATACGTGCGAACAAACTGAGTAACCAGAACAAGGAGAAAGGGAATTGCACTGTTAACCACTCTGTAGGGCATTTCAGAGCCTGGGGTATGACTGAGATGCTTGGTCAGCCTTCTGGTCAACCTCCTTGAGGAATGTCCTCCCTGAACTCATCTGAAATGTGCACACGGGAGAAGCTTTCTTCTGGGGGTGCCTACTTCCTGTCCATGAGAGCTAAGAGCCTGGGGTTTGCCTTTGGTGTTGTGCAATCAACAACTATTTTTTTGTCTGACCTTGTGGTTTCTTTGGCAATGTAACGCCCTTTGAATGACAGTGAGTTTCTGATCTCTTTGCTTCTGATCAATTCCATGAGACTAGATAACCAGAAGCAGAGAGCTTGTCCAGTCACATATTTTGCATTTTACCTGGAGTTGGGAGTGTGTGCTTCCTAAATATTTCACTGGAGAAAGGGGGGTGGGTTAAGAGTTGTGGGTGGATCCCAGGTTTCTCTCCCATTAAGTCTCTCCCCTCCCTGTCTCTGCTTCCACTAACTTACTTAGCTTAGAGTTGAAAATTGTGCATTTGCAGCCCTTACAGGCTCCAGATTATTGGCTCTCAGTTGACAGATTGAAAAGGCCTTTCTTAGCAAAGATGAGTTTTTTTCCTTTTCCAATTTCAGATAAGCCCCTTTCAAAGTGGCCTAAACTCTTTCTTAAAAGACCTTACTGATGGATGCAGAAAGTAGCCTTTCTATTCCAATATTCAGAATCTTTCCTATGAAATTCCTTAACGTTGCAGCCTTAGTATTTGGCACAAGGCCTCAGCCCCACGACAGATCACTGTTCAACCAGTAATGGTATGACCACGTGAAAGTGCTCTCAACAGCCTGAGCATCACCTGGGAACATGTTAGAAATGCAAATTCTAGGCCCCCACCCCTTCTTTGCCCTTTAGGAGTGGGGCCCAGAAATCTGTGTTTTAACAAGCCTTCACGTAAATCTGATACACACCAAAATTAAGAACCACTTGCATTTAACAAGGTCCTCACCAAATTCCCTCCTACTTTTTCAGTTCAGCCAATCCCAACCCTCAGTCGGAGGCTGTTACTTTTAACAGACTCTCTACCTCTGCACAGATACAGGTGTCTGTATTTCTCAACATGCTGGTAGTTTCAAGGAGGAAAACAAACCTATTCCAAAGAGGCTTGACTGAAGGGCACAGGTTAGCTTGGCTCTAGGCAGGGCTGGATGGGGAAGCCCTGGGACAGTCCCCGGTCCTACCTCCTTCTCTTTCTGATCTCCCTTCCAGTGTGAGATCCAGGGTGGCTTCCAGTGTTACATGAATCCTGGTTCATTTTCTGCAGGGAAGAGAGAGAGAGCCTGTGCCCCTATTGAAAAAAAAAATCACTCAGTTCTTTGGGATTTGACTGCCCTTAGATCAGAAATTCAATTCCTAACAATCACTGTGGCTATGGAGATGGGTTCTGTTGATTTGCTTCAGTCAGTCAGCTGCATACCTGGATCTGGGGGTTGGATGAATTTCACATAAACCGAAAGTCTGCTAATTATGGGTAAGAGTGGCTTCCCAAAGGAAATGTGGGTTTCTGGTACTGGGAGGGGAGTCGAAAAGATGCTGGTCAGGAAAAACAGATATTCACTATAATGTGTTTGTTTTTTTCCTGTGGATTTTTTTTCCTGATATGTGAAGGGCACCAACACTTGGTATGTGATGGCCATTTCTTCTCTTTTGCCCTCTAGACTAAAAACTCTTAAGTTTCCACCTTCTGAATTATGTTATTTCTAAGAAGATGCTGACTTGTGCATTTCCTGTTGCCCTACAAATGACTATTGCCCGAATCTGAGGCTACAGGGACATTAAGCTATTTGTGCCAAACTAACCCAGACTATGGGACTGCATGTCAGCTCCAAGACTACTACGTGGGGTAAAACTGGCGCTGCCACAAACACCACCCACCCTGCTTCATAAAAGCCAAAGACCAGGGATAGGAGAAAATGAGAAAACTCTCAGAATTACGAGTCATCATTACTCAGATTGCCCATATTGAGAAAGAGAGGGGAGTCCTTTATGTTGAGTTGACAAAGGAGTAGATGACAGGGTGCACCTCATCCTTGCTGCTTCAGTTCTCCTACTTTTCTAGGAACAGCATCCACAAAAAAAATACAGAATTGACCACATTCCCAGATACAAGGTAGGTCCTTGATTAAGATAAACCCATTTGAATCTTGGGTTATTTTCAACTTATTAGAACATAACATTTCCCATGCCATTGCACTGTTTGTAAAAGCTCCCTCATAGGCAGTCAGGTGAAGATATCACAATTTTGTTCACCATTTTATATTGTAGGTGATTTAAACTGGGTCCAGTTAAATTGCTATCAATATGCTGGGGACCAAACCTTCTTACACTTTTTTCCATATTTGAATTTATTTACATAGGAAATAGATCCCTAGTCATGGATGATTTTGGTCAAAGGCTAAGATCATATTAAGGTTCCTTATGCACATTCGCATCCACACCTAACGCGTCTTCATGCCCTTGTGCGTTTTGGGATCTATGAGAAATGTCTCTTGAATGAGCCATGTCTGAAAGGCTGCCTACACCCTCCTCACTCCTGAAGCCTAGGCTTTGTTAATACAGTGCTGCCCGCCTGCATGTGGTTTAAGGTGGGTTGTGCTGTCCAGGACTCATGGCTTCATTGCATTAGTCACATCTATGTGGTTAGAACAGCTGTGGAATAACATAGAAGTTTCTGCTCTATTGAGGGAAATTAGTGAGATGGAACCATCGAAGTGTGGTCCTAGGGTGACACGAAAATCTCACCTCTTCTCGCTATGGAAACCACTTCCCCATCAAAAGCTCCAGTAAGTGAGCACTTGAACTGTTCTTGCAAATACTCTGAGCCCTGTGGTTACCCGAGACCCCTCTTGCCTGTACAAGTCAACAACACACCACCGTGCTTAAAAACTTCCTCTCTCGTCGCCCCCAGTTTCCATCTCCCCAAGGTCCAGGGCCTACCTGTTAAGATTAGGGGACACGGATTAGATCCCAGAAGGAGGCTGGCCACAGCGGGTCTCGTCTGGCCCACGCTCCTGGGCCCTCACTGCCCTCCTCAGCGGGGCCCTCTATTCCAGGCCTCCTCTCACGGGTCTCTTCCTATTTGCTGGCATCCCTCCACTCTCTGGCTGAGGTCAGACCGTGCCACCGAAGTCCTGGGGACAGAGGTGCCCAAGTGAAATAGGGACTCTCCCGAGGGGTTTTCAAAATGCCCGCACTATATGTTCAAGGGGCTTTTCTTCCCAAAGGAGTTTTAGCCTTCTATCCTCTATATCTGGAAGGCAGGGTAGGGGCTTATCCTATCCTGGAAATGAGATATTGAGTGAGTTTTCAACAAAGCAGAATCCAGCTTCAATTGCTTTCCAGTGACCAGCCAAGCAACAAATTCACCTTGGTGCTCTTGCTGGAAAAATCTCTTCTTAGGCCAGATTAAGTTTCCCAAATAGAAACGGAAGAAGAGACAAACTGTTCCATTAGCTGTATTCCCTGCAGATGGAGATAGGGACCCGAGGTTGGAGCCAATATAGAGATAGAGGAAGCGTCTGAGATGGCGAGGTAGGAAGATCCTGAGCTTACCTCCTCCCACAGGTTCACCGAATCTGCAGTTACGTATGGAACAATTTCCTCTGAAAAAGACCTGAAAACTAGCTGAACAGTTGCTTCACGTCAGCTAGCAAGAACCGAGCCACACAGAGGCAGGTAGGAGAAGCTGAGACCCAGTCTCACCATAAACCACCTTCACCCCACCCCCGGGGCAGCAACTCGCAATCAGGAGAAAATTCACAAACCGGAGCTGCTCCCTGAGGGGCCAAGCATTTCTACTTCACATCAGGCGCTCCAATTTTTAAGAACTGCACCTGAGAGACAAACCCCCAAAATATCTGGCTTTGAAAACCCTGGGCACGCGTGGAGACGGGCCTCCTAAGGGCTGGAGCACAAACTCACAGGCTCCGGGGGCCCCGCAGGGAAGCAGCCATTTGAAAAGTGCTCAGACTTTAGTCGAAGAGAGTCATTTGCTGATCTTACAGCATTGGCTTGAGGGGCGGGGCCTGTAGGGAAAGGCTCCGGGGATGGGGAGCTGGTGGGCACCAGTTTTGAGCTCACCCTCTGCCTTACTAGAGCCAGCCGGCAGGTGCTTCTTTTCTTTTAACTCTTGACTAATTTTCTTTTTTTTTCTTTTTCTCAGCAGGTACCCCCGTTGAACCCCGGGCTCTAGTGGCCAGGAGGGGCTTGCGTTTCTGGGTCCCATGGGACTGACTGTGGGAGAGCCTGTAATGGTGGGGGAAAGCAGGCTACCACCCCCAGGCACCGCACAGATGGCAGACTGAAGCATACCCCAGTCTCCCTGCGAAAGAGGCCTATTTGCTTGTCCTGGTGCTTCTGCCTGAGAGGCAGGCTCAGGTCTGGCCCACATCTAGAGGCCATGGAGGAGCTCTCAGGGGAGGGGGGCTGCAAACGCCATCTTGGCGCTCTTCCTCTGCCTGGCAGCCCCTGGCCAGTATCTCCCAAGAAGGAGCTTATACATTCATCTGAAACACTGATTTTTGCCATGGCTGCTCAGGGGACACCTCCAAATCACCTGGTCTGGTGGCCAGCAGGGCTTATGCTTGTGGTCCCACAGGACTGTATATATATTTGCATATTTTAAAAGCTGCTGCCTGAGGGTCTGGCTTCTAATCACCCTGAATCTAGATGTTGACTGAGATCCTCCCTTTTGGGACACTGACAGAGAACACCCTCAACAACTGGGAGCTATTTATTAAAAATAAAATGGGCTGCTTGGACAATCCCAAAGATCGTAAAGACAGCCGAGAGCTAAGGTGAGATTGAACACCAAGCTTCATCTCCTACTTGAGGCCACTCTGGCAAGACGGCTGTTGCATCTAACACATAGGAACAAACAGAGTCAAGCAAAATGAGGAAACAGAGGAGCATGTTCCAAAACAGAGAACGAGAGAAAACCTTGGGGGAAAAATGAGAAATGAGAAATCTCCAACTTCCTTCCAGTTCTCCTCATCCCTAGAGCCTCACCACTGAGCAATGCATCTCCATCCTTCTTCTGACTTTATCATGGGGCAGAGGAGCTGCTCAGTCTTTCCAGTGAAAAATGACTCAGGCTCAGGCTGCCCCTTTCTTCAGAGAGAGGAAAGAGAGCAGCCAGCCTAGTGAGCTCCACATTTGTGGAGAAGTCATTAGTTTTCCTCTTCTTGAAGCCCTGGGAAGGGGGTCTTGAGGGGGTATCTTATAAAACCTTCAAGTGACTCACTTCACAGTTGGATGTTCTAGATGAAGCTCTCAGGTTGAGGAGAGATCAGAAATTGAGAAAGAAACATGGTTTATGGTGACACTTGAGGACCCTTGGGCCAAGATTTGCCCAAAGCTAATCTACTTCTTGAAGCTTCAGTTATATGCACTAATAACTGACTTAACTTTACGAGTTAAGTCAGATTGAGTCAGCTTTTCTGATACTATAACTGAGAAAAATCCCTAAGTGATACAGACTTCCGTGCTGCAAGGAGCCCACCCCAGGAAGTGGCACTGTCCGTGAGGACACCTCTAGCTAACACAACAGCTGGTTACCGCCATGGCCTGTAAGATATTTTTACTCAAGCCATCTGCCTACCAAGGTTGCATCAAAAAGGAAAATTAAAGATGTTGGAAACGACTGCTTCTTGCATAAGTCTGTAATGCCATTAAGAAAGAGATTAGCTCCCTTTGAAATTGGCTGGTCTGAGAGCAGAGAAAGGAAAAACTTAATTTTCCTGAGAGAGGCCCTTTCTGCTTGCTGCCTGCAAACCAAGCTGACTGAGGATCGGTGATGCGGAGCTTGCAGCCTGGAAATGCAGAATTCTCCACTCCAAGGTAGTGCTGGTGTAAGCAGAAACGGGAAGATGGGACACTAGGAAGGGCAAAAAAGTAGCGTCCATAAGCAGCCTGATCCACCCCCTCCTCAGACCTCTCCTTTTAAATATCTATCTTTGTGGGCTTTGGAATCCTGTTCTTTGTAAAGACGCAGCTGGGAAGCCGTCGGAGGCACGGAGCCAATGACTGTGACCTCCACGCCTATGGCGTTGTTTCAGCAGCAGAGGGCGATGTGGAGCTAGAAGTCACTGACCCGGGAGAGGGCGTGCGGCAGGGATAGGGGCGACCCTCAGAGCTCTCAGCGCTGTGGCGTGAGGGAGGTCTTCCGAAACCCAATTCTAGACAAGAGACACTAGCTGACAGATTTTCGACTTCTAATTTACCATCCCACGGAAGTGACCAAAAATAGATCAGAAGCCTTGAAAAATGGGAAGGGAGCTGTATTGCTTCTGAAACCCCAAGGACAGCCCCAAACACCCTATGACTGTACAGTGGTTCTCAGACTGGCTGTGCATGAACATCACCTGCAGAACTTTAGAATTATTGATATCCAGGCCCCAACTAAGCCCAATTAAATTCCTAACTTTGGAGGTGAGGTCCTGGTACTGGGGTTTTTTAAAGCTCCCCCCCAAGTGATTCTACTTGAATTCCATGTAGAAATGCACTGCTGGGCACTTACACTAATCCTTAGGCACCTGCCTCCCACCGGAAATAGCCTCCATAAGAGGTATTCACGTCAAGTAGGGTTACCAGATAAGATACAAGATTCCCAGTTAAATTTGAATTTCAGATACACGACAAGTAATTTCTTTGTATACATATGTCACAAATACTGCATAGGACATACTTACATTAAAAATTACTCCTTCTGTATTTTTATTTGCTAACTCTAGTCCCCACGCTCACCTCTGATATGGCTATGGAGAAAATTACCCCAGAAAACAGAGTGCAGAACAGAGAGGGTGACCAGGGCTCTCAGCCGACTGGCAGGTAGGGAGTCCTTGCTAGACGGAAATCAGGGTTTGCTACCCTGTCGCTGATGTAAGCATTCAGCACAGCACCCAGTACCTGGAAAGCCCTCAACACATGTTAGCCATCACTCTGGGGAAAGCTTTATTTATGAAAATAAATTTGTGTGCCCAAAACGGGTCACAGAATGAGTCACCTTGGTATTAAGTAGAAAAACTTCCTAGGCCACGTTAATTAGGACTTGGTTATAAAATAATGTGCCAGTTTCAACTATCCAGGAAAGTGCCTCCAGGGAAATGTCTGGTATCCCTGTACAGGTACCCTGTCCCTTTTTCTGGTTTCTGCCTCTGCATATGTCCCTGCCCCTCCCGCAGGGGTCTCAGCCTGTGACACTGATCAGTGGAGAAAACAAAGCCATAGACACATCACAAGGAAGACGCTGGTTCACCTTTTATATAAGTGCCTTCAAAAGTTTGAAACACAGTGCTGGGCAAAACCATTCAATAAGCATTTGTTGTTTGATATATATGATACAGATTCTGCCAAGAGAGCGCATCACACTGATTGGTCCACATATTGAGTGTGAGGAGAACTGAAGAGGAAGGAGGGAGGATGGTGAAGAGGATAGCACGAGATGTCGGAGAAAACATTCATTACAGCACACAATTCAACAATGCAAGTTAATCACAAAAGTTAAAGATATATAAACTAAAATTAAAGTTAAGGAGGAACCCAGAGTGTGGTTTTGGAGAGGTGCATTCCAGAGTTCCACTGTCCCTGCTCAGGGGCCTGCTCCCGAAGCTGCCCAGAGTTGTAAAACCTTCCTCGTAGCTTCTGAGCCACTCAGGCATTCAGCTCCAGGTAGGTGATGTATTCCTGGACCCAGACCTTACCGGGGTCAGCACAGATCTGCCGGCCTCTTTTGGTCTGGAAGCTGTGGAGAGGGGTGGAAGGATGACACACTGAGGAATCTAGCAGGAAAGCCCGGGCCCACTGGGATCCCCCTATCTTCCTCTACCTCAGACATCTCAGGATGCTCATGAAGTGCACCCTTCACCTCAGGGGCCCCAGACCAGGTCAGAAAATACAGCAGGCACCTCCTCTGGTGTCCTGAGCTCTCTTGGTTCTTAGAGGACTGAGTGCCCTGAGGGGGTGCGTCACCCCAGACTTCCCAGGACGGGCAGGAAGACGAGTCCTTACATGACACCGGGCTTGGAGCACTGGCTACTGGTCTCATAATAGTTGTCCACAAATTTGCGTGGAATCTTCCGGGAGACATAGAAGAAGCAGCAGGCGGTCGGGGTGTTGGCACCAACTGCGAGAGACAGGACAGAAAGATCGTAAGTCATTATTCAGAAGAAAGGGCAAGCCAGCTGCCCCTTGAGGGTCAGGAAGAATGCAAGGCCTGGCCCTGCTGGGACGTGAAGGGGCGGAGATGTGGGGCAAAGGGGTCCGGTGAGAAGCTGGCATTTCTTCTGTTCCCCGACATTTTATTTTTGTGTCTTTCTGTGTCTCTCGATCTCTGTTTGCCTTGGCTGGGGTCTCTGTGTCTCTCTGCAGGGCATTTAGTTCTCTGAACAAACTACTTTTCTCTCTTTCTGGGGAGTTGGAACTGGGAGTTCCTGAGGTCAGCCAAGGTCACAGCACTGGGGGCCAACCGGACACAGATTCTACCTCATGTCAAAATCCCAGTGGGGCCTCCATTTTCCTATCCATAAAATGGGACTTCCTCCCACTCTATCCCGGAGCAGGGGAACAGAATCGCTAAAACCCTTTGGGAAGGAAATGCTCCTTAAGAAATGGCCTCTGAAACCTCTCTAAGTTCGCTGCTTAGAGGCACTCAGGCACATGGCTTAGGCGTCGTGGCCCAAGAGAGCGGGGGACCGGGAAGGAGGGAGGACAAACTCACACAAGGCAGGGCCGGTCTGGGAACAGAAGGCCGCGGTGAGGAGCAGCACGGCCAGGGCAGCCGCGGGGACCTCCATGGTGCCGGGCAGCACGCAGAATGAGAGCGCAAGCAGAGGCCAAGTGGGGTGGGGACTCAGGGACTTGCAGCGGCCGCCTCCTTCCGGGGTCTAAGCCCGTATAGGCAGCCTTGCAGCCTTAGAAGATGGAAACTTGGGGGAACCCGAGGGGTACATTTTTAATCACAGAGTTGGTATTACATCGTGAGTCGCAATAAGCCCGGAGAGCTTTGGGTTGCCACAAAGGTTCAGGCTGTGTGCAAGAAGGGTTCAGCTGCTTGCTTGACGGGGAAATGGTTTCCACGGTGAGAGGAGGTGAGAGGCTGGTGTGACCTTGAGATCAGGTTAACAGATGCTTTCTCACAAGAGCAGGCCTGTAGATCAAGCAGTTCTCCCATAGAGCTGAACCTTCTGACACCCGCCCCAGCTGTCCCAGTGGTATAACTGTGACATAGAGGATAATGCGTGGAGTCCTGGGAAGCATAACCTCAGCTGAAACCACCCCCTGGGTGGACACGGCAGAACTGGGGAAGCCTCGGCTGCAGAATGGGCAACATGCAGGGGGGCCTTTCAGGTTTCAGCTCACCCCATTAGTCATTGCATCTCTGCCACATGTGATGCCACTTAAGTCCCTGAAAATCAGCTTTTTTGTGTTTTTTTAAAATAGTTTATTTTGGTATCATTAATCTACAATTACATGTGCAATATTATGGTGATTAAACTACTGCCTTCATCAGGTCCCCCCATCAACCCCATTACAGTCACTGTCCATCAGCGTAGTGAGATGCTATAGAATCACTACTTGTCTTCTCTGAGTTGTACAGCCCTCCCCGTGCCCCCCCAACATTACGTCTGCTAATCGTAATGCCCCTTTTCCCCCTTGTCCCTCCCTTCCCACCCATCCTTCCCAGTCCCTTTCTCTTTGGTAACTATTAGTCCGTTCTTGGGTTCTGTGAGTCTGCTGCTGTTTTGCTCCTTCAGTTTTGTTTTTTCTTTGTTCTTATACTCCACATATGAGTGAAATCATTTGATACTTGTCTTTTTCGGCTTGGCTTATTTCACTAAGCATATTACCCTCTAGCTCCATCCATGTTGCTGCAAATGGTAGGATTTGTTTTCTTCTTATGGCTGAATTATATTCCATTGTGTATATATATTACATCTTCTTTATCCATTCATCTACTGATGGTCACTTAGGTTGCTTCCATTTCTTGGCTATTGTAAATGGTGCTGCGATAAACATAGGGGTGCATCTGTCTTTTTGAAACTGGGCTGCTGCGTTCTTAGGGTAAATTCCTAGGAGTGAGATTCCTGGGTTGAATGGTATTTCTATTTTGAGTTTTTTGAGGAACCTCCATACTGCTTTCCACAATGGTTGAACTAATTTGCATTCCCACCAGCAGTGTAGGAGGGTTCCCTTTTCTCCACATCCTCGCCAATATTTGTTGTTGTTTGTGTTTTGGATATTGGCCATCCTCACTGGTGTGAGGTGATATCTCATTGTGGTTTTAATTTGCATTTCTCTGATGATTAGTGATGTGGAGCATCTTTTCATGTGCCTGTTGGCCATCTGAATTTCTTCTTTGGTGAAGTGTCTATTGATGTCCTCTGCCCATTTCTTAATTGGATTATTTGCTTTTTGTTTGTTGAGGTGCATGAGTTCTTTATATATTTTGGATGTCAACCCCTTATCGGATATGTCATTTATGAATATATTCTCCCATACTGTAGGATGTCTTTTTGTTCTACTGATGGTGTCCTTTGCTGTACAGAAGCTTTTCAGCTAGCTTTTTTGTGTTTTAAGTGCCTGACATTAAGCTTTTGACTGCTGAGGCACCCATTTCAAATTTCCATCTCGAATAAACACATTTCCAGCTACACAACTAGACAAAGAGCCAGGCAGTCCATCCCTGAAGTTCCCCTTTTATAAAGCCCTCGGTGACATAGGTAACCGACCATGCCCGTGACCTGCTTTTCCTTCCCATGCTCTAATTCTGCTCTTATGTTTCAAATTCACCAATAAAGAATGAACTCACAAAACCCGAGACACCCCACCCTTGACCCCAATAAAGGCAGCCCCCAGGTCTATGCTCACTCATTCTCTCTGCAGCAGCGACCTCATATTCTGTGTGACCTTCCAGGACTTGTGAGTAATAAACTTGTCTTTTCAAAGTTCCCTAATGGCTGTTGCTGAGGTGCCTCCTGCAATCACAATAAGAACCACAAGGGCCGCTGCAGCCACGCATTGGCTCCAGTAAGGGAAATGTCTGTGGGGCCTGGCCACAAGTAGCATGGCCCAGGTGAGTGATCCCAGGCCTTTTCAGCCCAAAGCACCTCTATAGAAAAGCTGAGCCTGACACAAAACACATCCCTCGGTTAGCAGGGCTAACATGTATGATAAGCCTTGAGATGTTATGACTCTTTGACCAGCAAAGTGTTCTTCCAGAGATCTAGCTTATGGATATAAACACAGAGATGAATAAATTTGTATGCATAATGGGGTTTGTCACAACTTATTTGTAACAATTAAAAAATGACCTACAATTAAATAAATTATGGTATATTCACCTTTTGTAATAAAAATTAGCCCTTTAAAACAGAAAGTCAAGAAATACAAAGTGGAAGTCCTCATTCCTCAAAGATCCTAGAAGCTTTTCTGCTTCCTTCTGGTAAAGTCAAGATGGCATTCCCAGGGTTTGTCTGGCAGGTCAGTGATATCATCAAGGACTCTTCCTAAAACATCTCCCCTTCCCCCATTATTGTGTTGGCTTTTCTTCTTTGGGCTTGTCACCGCATGGTAACAAAATGGTTGCTGCTGCCCAGGGATCACATCTTCACAAAGTCTCATCCATGCGCATAGGAAGGAATCTCAAAGGAGTAGAGAAAAAGCAATGTTACTAGAGTTTTTAATTCAAATTGCATCGTTTACATGATCTGTAATGTGAACTGTATATTACCTGCAAAAGTAGTAAAAGCTAATTAAAAAAATTTATAAAATACAGAAAAGAATAAAAACTTATTTCATTTCTGAAAGCTGAGTAGTTAGCAGGGCAAGTGCACATAAGGATGTGGGAGGTTTTCCTCTACATTATTCCTGTCTTATTGTGGCATATATGAATTCTGAGGCATAATCTGAGTAAAATTTATTTCCTTGAAGATAGGAAAAATCCTATTACCCAAACCTAACCACTATAACATTTTGGTTTATTTCTTACAAGTGCATTTTTCTTCCTAGGCTTATGTAGTCCTGCTTGCTTACTTGATTTTTCACTTCTTTTTGCTGTGTACCTGGGGCGGTTGAGAGACATTATTGTGGTCATGATATGGATGTAATTTTCTATTTTTCTTATTTATAGTTAACATTATAGGGCTTTTCTAAATCATTCCAGTATTTTTAAGAACTATTTTACACAATCATTAGCTGAATGCATTAATATCATCATGCACTATAGTAGCACATTTGGAATTGTTATAAATAAACTGTACCACACATCTATATGCATAAAACTTTCTCCATAAATGAGGTTATTTCCATAGGGTATTTTCCTAGTTGTAGACTTTCTGGGTCAAAAATAAGGACGTTTAAGTCTCCGGATCTATATAGACATCTCATATCTAATGCACGCTCATTTCTATTCACTATTGTTAAACCCAGTGATGGCCTGTTGGGACTTGTGAATGTTTGATGAATGAAAGGATTACTCAAAAGCAGATCTCATCCCTGTGGTGATGCCTGTAGCCCAGGCTTCTCCCAATTCCATTCTGTCCATCTGGGGCTCGATCACACATGGCTTGGGCTACTTAAGACTGTGGCATCCCTGTCACATCTGTGCAGTCAACTAGTGAGTGTTTTGCAGCTAGAAATGTCTGCTCCATGGAATGTAGTAAGGAACGGTGAACTCATAAGTAGTTCTTGGTAGAAGGAGCCAGCTGAACTTGGTCCTGCAGGGACAACAGCTACTGGCCTCTCCGCCATCGGTTAGTCACTTCCTTACAAATACTCTGATCAGCATGATGTCATGGGCCTGCTCACCCAGGGTATGGTTTGAGTGTGACTTGTGTGTCTAGGGTGCTGTGACCACATAGATGTCAGACTGCTCTGTGGGAGAAACACTAATCTGGAGCTCTTTCCATATCCTTTTGGTTCTAACGCTAACATCATCTCACTTCACACTGTCTAAAATGTTTCCACACAGTCAGTCCCAACAAGTGAGCAGTTCAGCCATTCCTGTATAGCCTGAATGTCCACATGGACCCCAGTACCCTGACATGTGCAACTCGTAACATGACACCATGCAACAACTTCCCCTCTGGCCCTCTGCAGCGTCCAGCTCCTGAGTTGCCTGTAAAGGGACAGGACAGGAGTTGGACCCCAGAAGGATGTAGGCAGCAGCGAGTGCCCAGTCCTGTCTCAGCTTTGCCCACGCTCCTCTGCCTGCCCAGCATTGTTAAGGTCTCCAAGGCTTCCCTGGTTAACCGTCCTCTCACCACAGCCCTTGCTCACCAGGCTTGTCTGCACTACAAGACTGTCAAAGAGTCTTGAACCCTTGTTTTTTAGGGTTGTGCCCCAATGTTCTGAAAGGACATCTAAACCATATCACTTAAGTTCTATGGCTTAAGATTCCATAAGTCAAAGCAAAGAACTTCACAGATAGCTTCAAAATGTTCTGGGCCTTTTCCCAAGGAGTTTTATCTATCCTAACCTGTGGGCCTGAAAGGCAGAGGAAGGCTAGGACCTATTTTTAGTCTAACTCAGTGTTTAGGCCCAACTCAGTCATTAACAAGGTGCAAACACCAGGTCTTTTTGGTTCCTAGGAAGAGCCAACTGGCAGAGTTCTCCCAGGGACCTCCATTCTTTGAGTAATGTACAGATGTCATCTTGCTGGGAAACGTCTGTAGACCAGATGAAGTTCCCTCAAAGAGAGGGCCAAATGTTTTAACAGCTATATTCCCTAAAGAGGGAGCCAGAGACTGAGAATAGAGCAGAAGCAGAGAGTGTAGAAAAATTCCAGGTAAAGAAGAAATGCTTAGCTTCCTTGGGTCCTTTTGGGCCCTACTCTGAAGTCCTGAGCAGGCACATCTCTGTCGGCTTCGTGGCGTTTCCACCACCCTCGTAAGATAGGAGAAATTGACTCGGCTCTTCTTAGACTCTTGACTGACGCTTCCTCACAGGGCAGATGCCCCACCACTGCTGCTTCCTTTATTGCTTCCCAGCCATCTCTCAGATTCGTTGCTGACTGTGGTGACGCCGACAGCCAGTGTCCCTACCATTGTGTAATGTCAGTAGCATTCCTGCTTCCCAGAGAGAGACAGAACATGTGGAGGAAAGGCAGCTCATGGGACGTGGGCTGGGGAACAGCTAGGCACAGGAGGAAGCTTTGTATCTTTCTGTTTTTTTTCTCCCTCCCTGAGCTTTTTGAAAAAAAAAATAACATACGAAGCTTTGTATCTTGCTAGTTAGTATGTTACATTAAAAATCAAGCATTTTCACATCATTCTATTTGTGTAACAGGCTGACTAATGGTCCATCAATTGATTTATCATTCTAAGATTGTAGAGTACATCGTTTGGGGTCAATTATGTGATCATAGATAAACTGCACCAAACAACATTATCCTTGTAATTCCCCCTATTTGTAAATTAATTTCCACAGATAGATTCTGAATAGTTTCTCATTCAAATATGGACATTTTTAAGGCTACTGACCCTCATCCACCTCACTGTAGGTCCATGGGGCATATCTAATAAATGGACCAATTTCTGGAAAAGCTAAGCCCCACTTTTACCATTCTCGTACCGCCAAGCTTTCTAATTCTGTTCTTCCCTGTGGGATGGTTACGATTGGCTTACACTGCTGAAGAGTCAGTGTCATTATTACACGTGTCACAGGTGCACAGTCAGAGCGCTCTGCTCTAAGGAAAGAGGCTGGGATCACTCACTTCAGAGAGCTATCTGTCCTGTAAGGAGGAAACAGGGAAGATCCCTGGTGAGGCCAACTCCTGGTCACCCATCTGGAGAAACCTCCTCACAAGCACCCCAGTCAAATTAGCAATGGAACCATTCTTGTGTCCACCTAAACCTCTCTAGTTACCATATGCAACCCTGGGTTGTACAGCTCACATGACAGCTTGATACTTGCTTAGGCCCCTCCAGTTTCTATGTTCCCACGGCCCTGGGGCTGCCTATACAGAAGAAGGGAGATAGCTCAGATCCGAGAGGGAGGCCAGCAGCGGTGAGTTCCCACGGAGCATCTCAGATCCACCCACACCCTCTGCCTGTCCAGCATCAAGAAGGGCCTCGTGGCTACCGTCTTTGTCCCCTACACCGTGGCCCTCTGCTCCAGGCACAAGGGGACTGTGTTGTCCACTTTCCTTTAACAGTTGCTCCCCACACTCTGGCCAGAAGTCAGTCCACATCTGCCAAGTAGAGAGGTCTAAGAACTCCCCTGTGAAGTCGGAGAACCATGAATGGGGTTTCAAAACAACATGGTTATTTTCTTCAAAAGGGTT
Source organism: Phataginus tricuspis (assembly GCA_029783875.1). Classification (NCBI taxonomy): domain Eukaryota; kingdom Metazoa; phylum Chordata; class Mammalia; order Pholidota; family Manidae; genus Phataginus; species Phataginus tricuspis. Next base: position 9,936,618 of record JAQQAC010006923.1, on the reverse strand, counting down.
CAAAGGAGTCTATTGATCTGGGCTGCAGATGGGGGTCAGGAGAGGTCTTGTTTTATATTTTAGACAAGATCACTGAAGTCTAATTTATTGGGTTACTAGCACGAGGTAAAATCTAAGTCTGTTTAGATCCTACTGGTGCCGGAAACTTTCAGAATGACCCAAGAATTATAAGAACTGTCTCTACTTTCACTCAGCTGTCATATGATTTCATGGATTAGAAAATACATGTCCTCCAAGGGAGTTAAGAGAAGGGAGTAGACTTTCTAGATTTGGAGTAAGATAGAGACCAAAATGGAGAGATAAAACCAGACCAGGGAAATTGAGAAACAAATAAGAAGGCTACATTATTTCCAGTCTCCTGTCCCCCAGGCCTCCACTCTGAGCTACGCTGTCCTCTCCACTTCTTCCCGACCCTCTCGGGCTCGCCTGTGCTCCTGAGCAGCTCCTGGCTCCCTCACAGATAGGGCTTAGGCCCCAGTCCACCCACCGCTTCTCCTACACCTCCCGGCAAATACCCTGCAAGCTTGTGGTTGCGTGTTTGAAGCCCGGCAGCCGGTGCTCCAAACGTGGTGTTATACAAGGGTCGGTATTCCTGCCCGACCCTGGGGAGGCACAGGCCACGGGAGCGGGGGGGAGGGCATCCCCGGGAGCCAGAGCCGAAAGCAGTTCACAAGCGCACCAGCTGGTGGATAAGGAGCCATCCTGAGAAGCCCCAGCCCTCTGGGGGCCTTTTGTGCACACAGAACACAGAGAAAGGCCACTGGGCTGTTCCCTGCCATGGGATGGGGTCTACAGGGAGCGGGGGTGGGGGCGGGGTGACAGACATGCCCGGAAGTAGAGGGAAGAGAAGAGAGAAAGAGACATCAGAGAGGAGGTCGTGAGGTTATCTCCACAAATCACTCAGGCAAGGGCTGGGAGGCCCTGAGGTTAAGGGAATGATTCCTTGACAAGGTGGACTAGCCCCAAGCTGCCCATAGGGATGGAGATGAAGGGGCCACATGGTCAAAAACGTCCTTTACTCATTCTCTATGTAATACTTCTGCTCTCGCCACAGCTTTCTCACCAGTAGGGGCCAGCATATCTGTGCCAATCCCACAACGCCCGGGTCCAAGAACACATCAGGGACCCGGAGGAGGAGGAGGATGCCCGAGTGGTCCAGAAGGAGCTGGTCAGAGGTGTGGGTAGAGGGGGTAGCAGGGACCTGAACCAGGGGAGAATCCTTGCAACCCCAGAAGTTCCCTTCCCCAACACTAGCCACGTTCTGAAAACTTTCCTTAATATGGTTATGCCATTTAAGTATTATAAATTGTTTTATTATTTCATGTTTTCTCTGAGAAATCGTATGACACCCTTTCACCCCGAGCCCCTTTCCAGATAATCATACAGTGGCCGCCTCATATTCAGGGTGATGGTGAAACAGTTACGCTCCTGACTCTGGGTAGACATTGGACCAAACCCATCAACAGATATTTACCGTGTTTTTATGAGCCCTTTACTCTGTTAAAAAAAGAATGTCAGAATAAGGATTCTTTTTGTTTTCTTAAATAAAAACTATACTTCTAGCTATTCTTTCATTTTGCATTGTCTCGTTTCCCTGACAAACCAGGTTCATTGGTTGGAAGGAATGACAAAGAATGATTAGGAAATGATTCTGAGTGGGAAAGGAAAAGGGAAAGGGGATGAGTGTCCTTCCAGTGACACCAGTCTTTATGACAGTGACACATTCTTTGTAGGCAAAAAATAAGAAGCAAAGTATTTAAAACAAATGCAAATTTATATGCCCCAGGAAAACCTACCCCTTACATCAAACCAATGTATTCATATGCACTTCATATCATGCATATTAATGCATTTTCCTTAAGTTCAGCTTTCTTAAGAATACAAAGTAACAGTTTTAAACTCACATTTACTATGAATTACAGCCTGTACTAAGGGATTTACGTGCATTGTCTAGTCTTCAAAATGTCACTGTATTGTATATACTCTGATTATCCCCCTTTGACATAGGAGGAACTAGTTTCAGTAAGTTTAAGAAACTTGCCCAGGGTCACACAGCTAATGTTGGGGTCAAGCCTGCAAACCAGAGCAGGTCCCATAGTCTTAATTAGCCACTAGGAAATAGTCTCTCAGTGTGCTCCTGTTCCACTTGAAACAGATTTACCTGGAATGCACAATTCCCTGATAAGAGGAAGCCTACTCTAGGCAAGCAAGATGTAAGGAATTGGTTTAAGATCCCAGAGAGGACAGAAATCCATAGAGGATCCTGCATTAGAGGCCTCTTCAAGACCCAAGAGGAGGTGGCTGAGGTGAGCCGAACCTTTCACAGCCTCAACGAGCTGGAGGAAAACTGAGAGTGCAGGGCTCCCCCAATGAAGGGACCTTAGGAACGATCCCTGTTTGGGCTGATGTCTTTGTAGTAAAAGTAAGTTAGAAGTGAGCCAGCCTCTGAACAGATAGAAGGCCAGCTTCAGACCCCTGGGTGGTCTAGAAAACCAAGCACTGAACTTTATTTTTAACATGATCCCAAATGCTATTGCAACAAATGCCTGCCAGAAGCAGCTTGAATTTGGGGGCAAGGAACTGGAAACTCTAATGAAAATCATCGCAGATTTATAAAAGTCAAAAAGAAATCCCAGAACTGAAAAAATGCAGTAACTAAAATAAAAACACAGAGCAGATTGAACCAACTAAAGAAATGTTGGTTAAAGTTAAAACATATCAAAATGAAACAAGGAGAAAAGAACAGAAAATACCAAGAGAAGATGAGAGAACATAGAAGGCAGAGGAGGGTATCTGTCATCTGGTTAATTGGAATCCTAAAATGAGAGGAGAGAGAATAAGCCAGCAGATGCATCCAACGAGATAATGGCTAAAATTTTTACAAAATTGATGAGAGATGGGATTTTGAAGGTTGAAGGAGGGAGGGTATCATCCCCATCGCTATCAATGGGCCAAGTTTTGTGACAGCTGCCCCTACCATCAGCCCTCGCCTACAGGGGAAAGATACCAATGCGCACTTAGAGATGCTGGTGCCCCTCACCAGGGAACCCTGATGCTTTGGTGAATAGCATGTTCTCTGGGCCATGGAACATAATCTGGTGCATCTTCCAACTTCACAGGGTGTACTCTCTCCCACATGCCTACTTCCATGAACCTTTTCATCCCTTCCTCCTCTGTCTGCCAGGCCAATTCAGGTATTTTAACCTCACTGAGAATGTGCCATTGCTCTCTCCAGGCTTCTGGAGTTTTCTTGGCTGCAATTATGCACCAACCCTTAGAATCCTGGCCAGAAAGTTGTAGCCTGTATCCAGAAAGAGTACCCCCAGGTCAGTAAGCTCCCCCTTATCCAGTCTTCTGTTTAGCTTCCTTGACCAAGCACCTTCAAAATGCAAACCCAAGGTGTTCCCCAAGATCAGGTGGCTACATGCTTACTACATTTTGCTTTCTTTGGCGTATAGTCTCTTTTCTCCCTTGTCAGGAATATAATTTACTGACAGAGGAAGACTATGTAACAAGATATGGAAAATACGAATTGTTCTATTTCTATTAAGGAATCAAATTAGTAATTAAAATCCTTTGCAAACAAAAAATCTTCATACCTAACTGGCTTCTTAACAAGTTCTATCAAACATTTGTGGAAGAAGGATAGTCTTTTAACAAATGGTGCTAAGCAGATGACACAGGATTTGTATTTGAAATACATAAAGAACTATCAATATTCAACAGTAAACAAACAGTACAATTAGAAAATGGTACAATAGCCAAGAAATGGAAGCAACCTAAGTGCCCATCAGTAGATGAATGGATTAAGAAGATGTGGTACATATACACAATGGAATATTACGCAGCCATAAGAAAAAAACAAATCCTACCATTTGCAACAACATGGATGGAGCTAGAGGGTATTATGCTCAGTGAAATAAGCCAGGCCGAAAAAGACAAGTACCAAATGATCTCACTCATATGTGGAGTATAAGAACAAAGAAAAAAAAAAATGAAGGAACAAAACAGCAGCAGACTCACAGAACCCACGAATGGACTAACAGTTACCAAAGGGAAAGGGACTGGGGAGATGGGTGGGAAGGGAGGGATAAGAGGGTAAAAGGGGCATTACGATTGGCAGACATAGGGTGGGGGGGCACTGGGGGGGACTGTACAGCTCAGAGAAGACAAGTAGTGATTCTCATCTCACTACGCTGATGGACAGTGACTGTAATGGGGTGTGTGGTGGGGGGGACCTGATGAAGGGGGTAGTTTAATCATCACAATATTGCTCATGTAATTGTAGGTTAATGATACTAAAATAAAATAAATTATAAAAAAAAATGGGCAAAAGTCATACATACACATTTCAATAAAAGGATATATAGGGGGCAAATAAGCAATGGTATAGCGATTTTGAGTTTTTTTAATCATTATTTTTAAAGATTTAGACTCATATAGTGCAGTAGGTGAATATTGTTCCTGCCTTCCACACTCAAAGGATGTCTACATTCTAATCCCTGGAACCTGTGAATATGTTAAGTTACACAGCAAAGAGGAATCAAAATTGTTATCAATTGACTTTGAGATGGGGAGATTATCCTGGATTATTTAAGTAAGCCCAATGTAGTCAAAAGATCCTCATAATGGAGGCAGAAGTGTTAGTATCAAAGTGATGCAATGTTAGAAAGACTTCACAGCCAAGGACTGGGGACAGCCTCTAGAAGACAAAAAGAAGATAAGAAAATGGATTCTCCCTTAGAGCCTCCAAAAAAGAAATGCAGTCTTGCAGGCTCCTTGGTTTTAAGCCAGTGAGACACATTTCAGAATTCTGACCTCCAGAACTATAGGAGAATAATTTATGTTGTTTTAAGCCACTACGTTATAGCAGCAATAAAAAACTAATACAAATATTTACAGATAAAATGATATTGCCATGGTTTTAAAACATGGCCACATTTTCTTTGATATTCGTCTCATAGAGAGATGGAAGCTTGTGACTGTTTTGACCAATAGATTATGGTAGAAAAGATGCAGTGTGAAAGAGATGCAGTGTGACTTCTGTGGCTAGGTCATAACAGGCCATGCAGCTTCCACCTTGTTCATCAGGAACGTTTGTCTTTGAGCCCTAAGACTGCCATCCTGGAATGGCTGCGTGTAGACAGCTCCTGTTGACAGGAGCTCCTGAGCCTGTCCTTCAACCGGCCCAGCCCAAGAGCCAGATATGTGACTGAGGAAGCCTGTTCAAGGCGGATCATCCAACCAAGAGGTAAGGGTTAGATATGACTTGGACTGCTTGGGACATCATCATTTAGGTCACACCTATGTGGTCAGAGCAGGTGCGAAAGAACATCAGCGTTTTCTGCTCTATGGGAAGGAAACAGGACACAGCTCATAGATACATGTGTCCTTGCAAGGAGGCCTGTGGCGATACCACCCTGGTTACCTACTAACTAGGGAAATAATTTCTTGTTCAGTGAACTAGCAAACAATTTCTTCAGAAGTGCCCCCCAACCAATGGAGAAATCGAGCTATTCTTGCATATACTCTGAGCCCCTGTGTTAACTAAAGTTATTGACAGCTCCTAGGTTATACAACTCACAGCAGGACACCAGCGCTCTTAAATTAAAATCTTCCCTTCCAGTCACCCTCAATTCCCATCTTCCAATGCCATTAGGCTCTCTGTAAAGAGAAGGGGCAGCAGCCTGAAGCAAAGCAGGAGGTACCAGTTTCAAGTACCCAGTTGCAAGTCTCATCTTAGCGGGGCTGATGCTTGATCTCAGAATCCCCTGCCTGCCCAGCATCATAGAGGCATTTGAGACTCACCATGGTCCTCTGCTCCCAAACCTCCTCAATACCGTGTGAGTCTGCCATCCTTTCTGCCTTTTTCAAAGATGTCACCCTCTCTGGTCCTGGGCGAGACCACATCAAACATCCCCTGACGACTAAGATCACCCAAGGGAAAAGAGAGCCCTCGACATGGGGATATGAATCACCCGGGTCTCCCTTTCAAAAGCGTCCAGGCCATCACATTCTATAAAATGGTTCAGAGAGAGAAGAGGAGGTTATAATTCCACTATATAGATAAAATAATTGAGGCCAAATTCACTGAATGACTGGCAAGAAGAATAATCCAGGTCTATTTATTTCCCATTAGTGCAGTTAAGTTTAGATTTATGTCAGTTATTCCCAAAAGCCCTTTTGTTTTTGCTGACATAAGAAATATCCCAGCTTGACTGCTGTTGTGTGTGACATCACTGGCTAGATGAATTCCCCTCTGCAGAAATGTAGGACAGATAAGACATTTTTAGTGAGCTAAGTCCCTTATGGAATAAGAATAAAAACCAGATGGAGAGATAGAGAAATGGAGGAATTTCTAGGAAAAAGCACACACCCCACAGTTCATTTTAGTTCCCCAACTTTAAAAAATGTTCTTTCCAGTTCCTTCTGACCTTTTGTGGGTGGGGGCAGGAAGAAGAAATTGATCTCCTTGGGCTTTTTTTTTATATATATCATTAATCTACAGTTACATGTGCAACGTTATGGTTACTATTCCTTGGGCTTTTGAATGACTCATTCTCTTGCTATGCCCTCTCCTACAGGTGGTATTCAACTCGCACCCTCCTGCTTCTCTTACGCCCCCTGGAATGGGGCACAGCCTACAAGGCAAAGACAGATGGGTGGGACCATCCTGGGAATCCCACCCCCTGGGGCTCCACCCGGTATGCAAGACATAGGAAGGGGTGCCTGGGGTGCTCTGCACAGGCCCAGGGCCCACAGGGAGTCAAGGAAGAGCTTACTCCATGCAGAGGAGAGAGACAAGAGGAAGGGATGGAGGAGGCAGTCAGCCCCCATGAGCAATGAAAAAAGGTCTAGGGGCTTTGGGGTTTGGGGACTATTACTGGCTCTGAAATCCCCAGAACAGAGAAAGACATGGAGAGAGAAAGAATCCCACGGGCATTCTGCGGCTGAACTGCTCTCTGTTCATACTCTTCTCCCCATATATATGCTTCCTGCTTATGAAAGACTGGAAGGTCTGTGCTACCTCCGCAAGGTGTGGGTCCAGGAATACATCAGCAACTGAATTAGATCCCCAGGGAGTCCAGAACAGGAAGGAAATCGCTGGAGATGTGAACAGACTGACTACAGAGACCTGAGACCGGCAAGGTCCCTGGGGCCCCAGAAGCTGCCTCCAGGTGTACTCTATGGCTCGGTTTCACGGATTTCAAGTTTATATATACTATGTTATGGTCATAATTCTTTCCAATTTCAAAACTGTGTTTATTTCACAGAATGTTCTGAGAGAGCACGTGGCCCTCTCTTCCGCCCCCTCACCTCTTTCCCTTCAGTCACGGGGATTTCAGTGGCTGCAGTGAGCTGGGTCTGGACACTGTAAGAAATTCACCAAACCAGATATAGTTATTGACTATGTGTATCCAGTCTGGACTCTGGGTTTGGGAAGAATAAAGTTTTCCTTCCTTTCTCCTGTGTCCCTCCCTCCAAATTTAATGAAATATTAAACTCGAGAAGTGTTTATATCAGAGAGGCTATGGAACAACTAATTTGCGCGCACTACTACTGGGGGTGTGAACTGGTCTTTTCGCTTTGAAAAAGGTCACCCTCGTCCTGTACAGTAAAGGTGTGCATAGCCCAAGACCAAGCACTCCCACTCCTAGGCACATCCCACAAAGGCCCCTGCACACGGACCCCAGGAAACATGCACAAGGATACTCATAGCAGCCCTGTTGCCGCTGGCAAAAACAAAAGGAGGCAAATAGGCAATACATTGTGGAATAGACATACGCTGAAATATGAGCAGGACCGAAAGCCAATGTATTGCAGCTACGCACAGTAAAAGGGTGACTCTCAGAAGCATAATGCTGAGAGAGAAAAAAAATGTTGAAAAAATGTTGAGAATACACATAGTGATTCTTTTGATATAAAGTTCAAAAACAGAACCAGAAATACATTGCTTAAGATTCAAATATACATGGTGACACTACAAGAAAAGCAAAACTATTGTATAAAGTGTGTTTGGGGGAGAGATTGCTCAGAGGGGGAAGCAAAGGGGACAGACTTGCAGAGGGATGCCCAGGTGGTAGGGGCAGGGATGTCACCGTGTTGTTTCTCTCTATTCTCAATTCATGTGCTATGTCTACTCAACATTAAATAAAAACAATGATAAGACTGTAAGTCTGGTTATAGAAAAGAACATTTAGTATGACCCCCATTTTTTAATTGCATAGATATATAATACATACAATAATTATATATAGAAGAATTCCTGCAAAATGACACGCCAAAATATTTATAGTGGCGAACACTGAGGTTTTCCCCCCTTCTTTGAGTCTCCTTAAAATTCTTTAAAAAGCATGCACCATTTTTGCTAAAAATTATTTTAAACTACATATAGAATTTTATAATGAAATGAGATTGTTCACAATAAGCCAAAGCATGGGCTATGAAATGGGTTTTTTTGATAGATCCCAGCTAGGGAGAACATGAGTAGAAGGGAAAGACAAAGATACATCTAAAAATGACACTGTGGGATTATAGGCAATTTCTGCTTATTTCTTCTTGCTTAACTATTTTTTAGTTTTTTAAGTATTTCCCCATAGTCTTGATTTTTTAATAGTGAATCATGATGAAAGCTTTTGTTTTGTGTTGTGTTGTTTTAAGAAGAAAGCGCCAAAAAGCCTTTGCTTGCTTAAATTCTCGGAAGACCCTAGCATCTTGTTTATGGCTAAATCTCTGGTGCCTGGACAGTATTCAGCTCAGAGTATGCATTCAAACATTATGTATAAAATAAATGACTTTTCGTTAATTAATTCACCCATTACTCAGAGTATGTTAGCTTAATCTTACTACGCTGATGGACAGTGACTGTAATGGGGTGTGTGGGGGGAACTTGATAATAGGGGGTCTAGTAACCATAATGTTGTTCAAGTGATTGTACATTGACAATACCAAAAAAAAAAAAAGTATGTTAGCTTAACAGGTAGAAGAGAGAAAGCAGAACCCTTGGTGTTCAGTTTTTATTTGCCCCTTTCTCTGTTATAGTCAACACAAAGGCACAGCTCCCACAGGGAAGAAGAAATCAAAGCTAAGATGGGAAGGTAGATTGTATGACATTTGATCCTTGGATGGGCTGAAGTGCTTTCTAGTAGCTAAGACAACATACAGTAGAGGCTGATACTCTTTGTGGATTCTTGGGGGGCAGAGAGGTTGTAGAATTTTGAAGACAAGCACACAGCAACCAGCTTTTTGAAGATGGATTCCATGAACTTGAGAATGGTCAGTCACCTGTCTTATGATCAAGATTCTATGCTGTCTTACCAATGGGTTTCAGCCCCAGGCAAGTTCGCTATGGATTCAGTGTGACCAAAGAAATTGACAGCAAAACTGTTCTTGGGATGAAAGGGTTATACCCAACTTTATTTCCAGGTGGCAGGTCAGTCACTAAAATCCCGTTCACTCAGAGCGAGTCTGCATGCAGCAAGCCGGTCTCTGCCTCTGGGCCACTCTGCCTGCACAGCCATCCCACACAGCCATCCTTTGGGCCTCTCTGCACAGTCATCCCACACAGCCATCCTCTGGGCCCCTCCATTCACACAGCCATCCTCTGGGCCTCTCTGCCTGCACAACCATCCCACAGAGCCATCCTCTGGGCCCCTCTGCACAGTTGTCCCGCACAGCTGTCCTCTGGGCCTCTCTGCACAGTCATCCTGCACAGCCGGCCTCTGGGCCTCTGTCCTCGGCGCTGCCACATCTTCAGCCTCTGCTCCGCTCTCCTGCAGCCTTGCAGCCGTGCCACCGTGTCACACGCAGAGCACTGGGCGGAGCTCTTTATATAGAGTCAAAAGCCATCTATTGCCCACAGGTGTGCAGTGAGCTAATCAACCAGGGCCAGGTGAGAATCCTGGCCACAGGAATTCTCATTTTATCCAACTATGCCAATGTAATTCTTGGTAAGAAACCCTTTCTTGGCACTTTAAAAAGGAAGTGGTCACTGCAAGTCAGCCTGGGTGCAGCTGGGACAAGTCAGGCTGGACGGATCCTACTTCCTTCTTTGGCAGCAATGGACACCTGAAGAAGGGTGGACTGAAAAGAGCTGTAGACAATGGCTCTGATCCTTAGCATTTAACAAAAGAACCCTAGGGTCAGCTGGGAAAACAATAGAATTCAGGAAACTAATGTACAATCTATGATGGGCCGGCACCATTGTTGTATGTGCCAGTGTGCAAAAAGAAAAACAACTTTAACCTTGGAGCCCAACCCTCCTGAGTCTCCCTCCCCAACTCCAGCCCTTCTCCCTTGAATAGGGGAAGCAGAGTCCATCAAGCAAGACTGAAGCTCTGGGACAAGGGTGCATGCTGTTTACCAAAGCATGGAGGCAGATGACAAGTGTCACAGCAACTTAAATTCGGGAGCCCAGGAGTGGTGTAGCAATGATGAAATCAGCTTCTTCCATTCTCCTGCCCATGTATGTGTCCCCCACGCTCCCTGCATCTGATGTTCTGCTACTTAAGGGGATAGATGCCACTGCCTGCCCCTTCCGCCATCCCCTCCTGTGCACACACGCTAACTCACCGTTGGCAGGGAGGAGAAAACAGCCATTGGAGGCATCCATCCCAATGCCTCTCTCTCTCTGATCATACAAGGAATGGGAAGACACGGCTCCCCACTTATACTCTTGCTTTGTTGGGAGAAAGCAGGAGCTCAGACCCTCTCCATCCACCTAGAGGAGGTAGACTGATGTCTAAGTGGTGAGGAATCCCTGATCTTCTCTTAAAGCAACTGACAAGTGTTCACGTTAAATCCACCCAACTATTCTCCGGGATATGGCTACCTGAGACCTCTCAGGAGTGCGAACCACACTGGCGTGTGCTGTCACTACCCACAGTCCCCCGTGCATGAGATGATGGTCAAATGGAAGACAAACTGTTGAGTTTGCAACCTTATTAAGCAACCTCCGCCTGACCATCAGATGCTTTCTATCACCTCACCCTGGTCTCTTTCTTTCCTGGCTTTTAATTCCATCTTCCACAACCTTGTTTGTCTGACTCCCCCCACCAGCATCTGAGGACCTGAAGAGCAGGAGCCTTGCCCTTCCTGTCCACCCCTCCATCCCAGGGCCTGGCAAGTGCCTGGCATATAGTAGAGACTCAATAAACGAAACATTTACTGGATGAGTGAACATCAGCCCAGAGGAAGAGCTCAATATAGACACGTAAGGAAGAGTTCACCGACTTAGGTTGGTTGTTATAGATTTCCTTTCAATAAGCATGTGACACTTTGAAAGCGTAATGAAATTACTCAAAAGTTCCCATAGCTCATAAGTGATGGATTCCAGGACTAAAAACAATGCCTTTGACTAGAGAAAAAGCTCTTGCTTGCTCCATTAGAACAGGGGTTTAAGGTTGTCTTTTAGTAGGGGGACATTTTCTTTGCAAACAAGCTCAGCCAGAACCCCTTTATATAAAACCAAAAAATAAAAATAAACAAATGCATAAATCAGAGCTGCAATGAGCTACTACCTCACATCCATTAGGATGGCTACTATAAAAAAAAAAGACAGAAAATAACAAATGTTGGCAAGGATGTGGAGAAATTAAAAGACTTGTGAGCTGTTGATGAGACTATAAAACATTATGAAAAACAGTATGGTGGCTCCTCAAGAAATTAAAAACAGAATTGGCATTTGCTCCAACAATCCCACTTCTGGGATTATACCCAAAAGAACTGAAAACAGGGTCACAAAGAGATATGTGTGTACTCATCTTCACGGCAACACAATTTGTGATGGATAAAGTGTGGAACTGGCCCAAGCATCCATCAGCAGATGAGTGGATAAGCAAAATGTGTTATATACGTAAAGTGGAAGATTATGCAGCCTCACAAAGAAAGGAAATCCTGACATCTGCTTCAAAATGGATGAGCCTTGGGGACATTATGCTAAGTGAAATAAACCAGTCACCAAAAGACAAATGCTTATGATTCCAGTTATATACGATGTCTCTGGAGTAGTCAAATTCATAGAGAGTTTCTGCAGATAGATGGTGATAACTGCACAATATGTGAATGTACTTAATACCACTGGACTGTACATTTAAAAGTGTTTACAATGGCAAATTTTATATCATGTATATTTTACCACAAGAAAAAGGAACTGAAAAAAACCCCACAGGTGTTTAATCTGCATTTGCTGGCAGTAGAGGTGGGAAACAGCCACATCTGCCCAACGTCCCGCAGGGTGACTGACTCACCCCTGCGTCAGCACTGAGAGTCCCACATCTCAGACACCCCCTTTGTCCTGGCAAGTCCTCACCAGACTGTTGTGTTTTCCTGTGCAGCAAAAGCAATATCAATTTGCATGGAAAAACCCAGTCAGGTCAAGCAGACGAGATATGCCCATTGTTAAAAAAGGAAATGAGCTTATATGAAGCATTATGTACTTTAAGGTCCAAAGTGAAGATGCATTTGGACAAACTTTGAACAATTGGCCAACATCCACACAAAGTGGAAAAAATGTTCTATGTCTGGAACATTTGTTACAGAACAAAAATAAAGACTACAAATCGGGCAATTAATGCTTCCTGCATTTCAAAATTTCATTTTTGAAGAGCTTAAATATTTTAAATATTAAGTAGTTGTAGTATTTTTTTTTCAATCTTTGGATGATTTTTATCAGCCATTTGTTTTATATCAATGTTCCCTTCTTTTCATGTTTTCTATCATCAACTATATCTGCTAGAAAACATTTGACATGTTCTTGAAAATACAATCTTGTTCCAACACACAGAGACAGCATTTATTATTACCTTGCATTTATTATTTTTTTTACAGAAAAACCTCTGAAATTTTTACCAGAACCCTATCACTGAAAAGTGCTTCACTCCTGACTATATGTTATTGATTATTTAAAAACATGAAAATGAAGTATTATGAAAAATACAGAATATATCTAAAACGAATACAGTGTTACGTGTCAATTACATCTCAATCTTCAAAAAAAAATATGTAGAATAATTTATGATTTAATAAATCCCAGGAATTCTGATTTCTTACTCCAAAATCCCAAAGACTGTCAGAAACATTGTGACCACAAGGTAACATCCCAGCCCTGGGAGGGGGCATCTGAGAGAGGGAGAGGTCAGAAGCGGCTGGCGGTGGGGACGGATTGGAGGTATCAGAGGAGGAGAATGTAGGAGAGGGGAGAGGACTTGCCAGAGAGGGGCCAGGCCGCCCAACCTCCCAGGTGCTCCTGTCTTCTCTCCTCCTGCTCCCGTCCCCTCCCGATGCTCTGGGGAATAGAGATCTAGGTCTAACCTGCTCCACAGAAAAGGTTGCGGCATCATCCACCCCTCTACCTTGCAGAACTAGGTATTAACCGGTCTTCGTGCTGTTTCTCCTACATTCTGAGGAAAATCCCATGCCATTTTGTGGAAGATTATTATAGGACCAGTGACCAATGCCAGCTGCCAGGGGTCCTGTAAGTACATCCAGCCTACAGTGGAAGGGGGTACAACTGTGAGAACCAGCAGGGGAGTGGGTCCCTCTAGGAAGGGGGTGGGTGCGAAGACACAGCAGGAAGCTGCTCAGGGGTGACCAAGAGACTTCTCAGCCTTAGTGGGATCTGCAGGGAGGTGGTGGGTGCTGGTCCCCACGCATAGAGAGGGGTTGAGAAAGAGGAGGGCAGAAGGAAAGTGGGGCTGCCTGGTGGGGCCTGCGCTGACTCCCTGGGGGACACCAGAGAGTAGCAGGAAGAGTGGGGAATGAGGGTGTCTCTCTGCAAGGGACCAAAGCCAGCAGAGACAGACACAGGGAGGTTCACCCTGGAAAGGGCAGGGTGGGGGAACAGGCTCTCTCCTGCCTGCTGACTCTCAATTTCTCATCTTACTCTTTCTTGTTCCACAGCTTCCATACCAGAATGGGGGGACAGATCTGCACCAGTCCCCGATATGCCTGGGGCACCAGTACATCAGATCCCTAGGTAAGTCACCAGGAGCTGGAAGCAGTGGGGCCACCGCCCCTCCCACCTCCCTCAGCCCTGGGCGCTGTCATGGCCTGAACTGAACCCCACCCTTCTTTGCTGTGCCCCCTGCTCTCCTGAAGCTCTGTGGTGACACTCTGCCCCCTGGGGCTTGAGGACCCCATGGCCCCCCGACAGCACCTGTCCTTCCTGCGCAGGCTCCCCATTGTTGAAACCAAACAGTGCCAGAGAAAGGGAACTTGGTTCAAACTGGTTCTCTTACAAGAGAGCCTGGTTATTTCTTTAATTCTATAGACACTTGTATGATATTTACTATGTATCAGGTGCTGTTCTAAACACTTCACTATGAACTGACTTAAATAGTGGCACAACAGGGGGAGAGTTAGAATCAGGAGAATGGGAAACTCGGGCCTCTAGGGCAGTGCCTTAGATAATGGGAACAGTGAAAATACAAGGTGTAGAATATTATTTGTTTGCATGAACAATGGTTGAGGACACACCTAACCCATTCCCTCATTCACCTCGGCCACGCTGGGGCTGCCCTTCCTTGAAAGCTCTTCTCCACACCTCTGCCATTTCAAACCTTTACTCTCTGTCCGCCCCTCAAGACCCAGCATAACCAGCACCTCCTTGTCCTCCCTGCTTGTAGCCACTCGCCCCAACCACTGCAGTCCTGCCATCTCTTCAGTTTCTCCTTTGTCCCTCATCCCTCCCTGCTGCCTGGTGCAAAAGTGACCTTGGACATTTGACCATCCCCCAACTGCCATCCCAATAAAGACAGAGGCACGTACAAGTCAGGGCTCTGCAAGGTCTGCAGGAAAAGGGCACAGGTAGGAGGTGCTCAGCTCTGTTCTTGGGGATGCTGAGGCTGATGCCAGCCTGGCCGTGCCTCACTGGACACAGACCAGAGAAGAGGCTCAGGGACACTGCTGCAGAAGACAGCGTGGCTTTCTGCCTCAATCCTAAACTCTGGTGGAGGAAGGAGGCTGTTTGACACCACAGGTCAGGGATCTTGGTACATCCATTTAGTGGTGGGGTGCGGGAGACCATTTACTGCCAGGAGCAAAGTTAGGATAATAGCAAAGCCTCTCTTTGGTGCCCTAACATTTCCCCATCAAGCTCATTTCCTCACTTTACTGCTCTCCCACTCTTCCAAACTCCAGTCCTTAAAGAGTGCTCTTGGGCTCACTCTACCACTCAAATCTCATCTTAAAGACAGTTTTCTGCAACTCCATTCACACTAAAATGTGATTGAAGTTTTGGGGGAGCTCAAATCCCAAAGCCAAAAGGACAAGAATCAGTGAGGAGATAGGGAAGGCCTGGGGTCTCTGGGACTGATGGGAGGGAATGCAGGGCTGAAGGGGCAGAGCTGAGCTGGGCACAGAAGATGCCCTGAAGCTGGAGGCCCACGCTGGTCAACAAGATTGCAGATGGAGGCTGAGTAGAAGGGGCACAGAGACATGAGACTCATAGTAATACAGGTAACCCACAGCCTCCTGGCTACCTGCCAGGTGAACCTGTCTTTCTATAGGAGAGAAGGAAGCTTAGAGAAGTACCTACAATATGTCCAAAATTGCACAAAGTGCTCTATATATACAACATCATTTAATTATCCCTATATCCCTGTGGTGCAGAACTCATTACTGCTACTTACATACAGGGCACGGTCCCCTAACTCTTCCCTATCAATCCCAATCTCAGCCAGACTCACAGCTTCCATACTCCCCTATATGCTGACAAGTTCCAAAATTATACTTCTCCAGCCCAGGCAGCTCCACTTAGGTATCTCAATAGTTTCTCAAAATTATCTGGTCCCAAACTGAACTCCTTAATGTCCCCGGATCTGTTCTTCCCTAGTCTTCCCCACCTCTGTAAATGGCAGCTCCATCCTTCTGGCTGTTTTGAACAAAATCCTGTAGTCATCTGTGATTCTGCTCTTTCTTTCCCACCTCACGTATCCTGGACTTCACACATCCAAACCTGAGCCCTCGCTGTCACCTCTGCTGCTGCTCCACCACCTATTGTCGCTCACCAACTTTATCCAGAGAGCCTCCTGTGGGCCACCGTGCCTGTAATCTCAAGAGAGCAGCCAATGATCCTTTTCAAATGTAAATCAGATCATTCTGCTCTCCTGCTCAAACCCAGCGGCTTCCTATCTCAGAGTCCAAGTCAAAGCCCTTACGATGCCTATAAGCTTCTGCACGATTTGCTCATCAGCCCCCAAACCACCTGATCTTTCTCCCTATTTCCTCCATTCCAGTTCAGGGCCTTCCTTGCTGTCCCCAAACACAACAGGCAGGATCCAGCCCCAGGGTTTTGTGCCTGTTCCTTGTGCTGGAAAACTCCTGCCACATCTGGTCAGCTGCCTCCAGGTCTCAGCTCAAATGCCACCTTATCAGGAAGGCCTCCCTTGAATATCCTGTATTATACAGCATCTCCCTCCCCACATTTTCTTATCCTCCTTCCCCAGTTGTTTTCTTTAACCCCATAGCACTTATCAGCTTGTATTGTACAGTATATATTTGCTTAGTTATATTTATCTGTCTCCTTGAAATTAGATTGTAAGCTTCTTGAGGGTCACTGCTCTATCTTCAGTGCCTAAAGAGTACCTGGTACAGAATAGGCACTGGAAATTAGCTGTTGGATGGATGGATGGATGGATGGATGGATGGATGGATGGATGGGATTACATAGGCTCAGAAACAAGCCTAAAGAGTAGAGGCCTACCAGGAGGGGATTTTGGGAACAACTCTGTCTTGAAGAGTGCTTCCTCCCAGCGGGGGGATTAGTCACTAATGAACTTCACAGGACAGTTTCCAGAAAGTAGAGCACAATGGCAGTTCACTCCCGCCGCCAATCGGGGGTGGCTCTTCTCCTTAGTTATCTGGGGTGCTTGGTCCTGAGGGGAGCGAGATGGATACTGAGTGTCCAGTGAATGTGGAACTGTAACTGCCATGGGATGTGCTCCTCTGAGTCTCCCTCCTAAGGAAATGGAATCTCCATTCTCCAAGCTGTTCAAGCTGGAAATAGGAAGTCATCCTTGAAACCCCTCATCCTCACTCCCCAACCAGTCTGTCAACAAATCCTGTCAGCTCTGCGAAAATCTCTCTCAAATCCACATGCTTTGGCTCCCCCACCACCCCAATGCAAGCTCTCATTCACATGACCTCAGTACAAGCCTCAGAACAGGGTTAGGGCTTGGCAGTTATACAGAATCCAATCAGGCACCAGAGAACTGTGCCCAGGAAAACCATGAAAATCCAGAATTCAATCATGCATAAAGGAATTGCTGAAGGAAGTCATCCATGATCTTAGTAGGAGATGCAAAATTCCATCCGTGCAGATCAGAGAGAAGGATCACAGATCAGAGAGAAGGATCACAGAAGGATCTGAAGGACTGATTGACTGGCATTAAAGTGTCTTTAGTGCCAGAGGGGAAGGTAAAAAATGTCCTAGAAGAACTAAAGAAATGAAAAAATAAAAAATAAATTGTCAATAGCCAAGAAATGGAAGCAACCTAAGTGTCCATCATAGATGAATGGATAAAGAAGGTGTGGTACATATACACAATGGAATATTATTCAGCCATAAGAAGAAAGCAAATCCTACCATTTGCAACAACATGGATGGAGCTAGAGGGTATTATGCTCAGTGAAATAAGCCAGGCGGAGAAAGACAAGTATCAAATGATCTCACTCATCTGTGGAGTATAAGAACAAAGAAAAATCTGAGGGAACAAAACAGCAGCAGACTCACAGAACCCAAGAATGGACTAACAGTTACCAAAGGGAAAGGGACTGGGGAGGATGGTTGGGAAGGGAGGGATAAGGGGGAAAGGGGGCATTACGATTAGCGCACAAAATGTAGGGGGGTGGGGGGGCACGGGGAAAGCAGTACAACACAGAGAAGACAAGTAGTGATTCCATAGCATCTCACTACGCTGATGGACAGTGACTGTAATGGGGTATGTGGTGGGGACCTGATAATGGGGGAATCTAGTAACCACAATGTTGCTCATGTAATTGTATATTAATGATACCAAGATAAAAAAAAAATCAATTGTCAATTAATTTGCAGGCCCCTGATCGCCGGACCTAAGTTGGTAGAAAAAAAGTTTTTACCCTCAACATGGGTGATTAAAGTGTCCTGGAATTAGAAATGAAAAATTTAGCCTAGCCATGTGGAATGCCTGCTACACCTTCAGTGAAGGTGCTGGCCTTTGCCTACGCAAATCACACAGAAGAATCACTTGAAGATACAATTGGAACCTAGAAGATACCAACACGTTTTAAAAGGAGTGAACTCCAAGCTTACTGAGTATCAGTACAGAGCTCCATGTACCCAGTCACGGTGGAGAGGAATCATTCCGGAACTACACAAGCCAAGATCTCAACTTCCTTTTGGCAGATAAGAATCCCCAGTGATGGGACGGTGATCTGGTGGAGACCATAAAGAATCGGCCCAGTAATCTCAACTTGTCTGAGATCACAACACCCTACCCTAGTGGATAAACCTCAGAAAGGTCATAATTAAACATAGATAGGAAGATGTAACTCAGGCCAAGATCAATACTCATACACAAAGATTAAGAATAAGTATACAATCATTAGAATCATCTATATGATTTGGAGTTTAAAGCATTTATAACATATTTTAATAGAGCATATTAGAGTACATGCCAGATTATCCTTCTGGCAATATAAAATGTGTAACTAAATAATTTATTTTGTACTTGGGATTTTGAGTTGAAAGATATAAGAGAACTTGGCTAAGTTAACAGCGTTGGAATGTTTAATGCAACTTGACTTATGCACACATCCACCTGAAATGAGTAAGTGGATGCAGGCGGAAGTTCGGTTTGTTACGTTTATGCGATTATTTCTTTCAAGTGCTCCCCCTCGCAAGAAAGCCAGTTCCACAAAGCCAAGCAGTATTGGAGTGGTGAGTTAGAAGAGGCGAGCCTTCTGCTGATGGCCCAGACAGCATCTCCCCACCCTGACCTTAACCCTCAAAATAAGCTAGATCAGCAGGATTCTACCAGGCTTCTAGGTTAGGGGTCAGCAAACTATGACATAAGGGCCAAATCCAGCCTGCTGCTTGTTTCTGTAAATAAAGTTTTATTGGAAGAAAGCCATATCCATTTGTTTACACATTGCCCATGGCTGCTTTTGCTCTATAAGCACAAAGTTAGACAGGTGAGACAGGGTCTTTCAGTGGCCCACAAAGCATAAAATATTTACTTTCTAGGACAAGCTGATATCTACACTGGCATGCAAACATCCCTTGACAACTGGCATCTAAGCTCCAGATGTTTCCCTCCCCAGCAACACCAGTCCAGGCAGCTCCCACTACTGAACAACCAGTTGGTTCTCCTTGCCCCCTCTAAGGTCCCTATGAATTGGTCAAGCAGCTCAGGAGCGGGGTGTCTGTCTGGTCGCACTCCCCACAGAGCGTCCAGTGACGCCTGGCCCTATAATGCCTCTCCATGGGACAAGGGGAGCTTGGGGAACTGCAGTAAGATTTTTCTCCATAAGCTTAACTTTGTGTCTGCACAATGTGTCAGCAGGGTGAGTATCTTCCCACCCTCTTACTCAACAATAAACAACGAAGGAAGGAAGAAATGAGTAAGTGGATGTACAACCTGCAGGTCTCTAGTACTTCACCAGCAAGTCATCAAATGGCAATAAATTGGGATTGCACTGAGGGTCTTGGACTACTTTTCACTTTATGGAAATCAATAAATATTCATTATCTGAGAAAATGCAAATGGAACTTTCATTATTATTTTCTTTTGCTATTAGTTTATTTCACTACTTGTAGGGGTAAGTAATTGTTTGCTTTTTCTGGTATTTTTGGTAGGCTTTTATTAAATGGCCAGGAATTTGTGTTTAAAGATCTCTTTACCAAGGGAAAGAACACTTGGGGCCAGCTTTAAATTAATTGCATGCTCAAGTCAAGGTGGCAGATAGAACTCCCAAATTTAGAACTCCCGCCTAAACCCTATTGAAATAATAATTTTGAATAAACCAAAGACAAAGAGTCATGGCAGGAGGGAAGATCTCTAGAGTTTTCATCAAATTTCCAGAGGATAGAAAATGAACAGAGTGCTATGAAACATAGCAAAGGTCAAACATAGCAGAGGAGTCCAGAATCTGGGGCGCACATGGGACAAAGAAGCAGTAGAGGCCCCGGGCTCTGCATGGCAGGTGGGAGAGCAGGAGCAAGAAGTGGGCAGGAGTTACGGTGATCAGTCAGCAAGCAGCGAAAGACAAATACCCATGTGCTACCCATTCCCACCACTGGGAGTTGCAGAGTCAAAGTAAAAACTTGCGCTAGACAAAGATTAACAGGCAAGCAAGACTTTATCAAGACTATTGCAATAGGGGAGAGAGAATGAGCTCGCCTCCACTGAAACAAAAGGGGGGAGGTTTTCTAAGCGCTGGGATGAGCTCATGGAAAAGTACTGAAGGACATTAGGAGGCAGTTGATCAATGGGACTGCCCAGCACATTGAGTTATTCCTGAGTTTGCAAGGGTTTTTCTCTGTGATTAGACCACCTGTGTTCGCTGATGGGCACCCACTGTCCCACAGAGACTGGGAGCTACGGGTCCTGTCTTCTTTGATGATTGCATTTCAAAAGGATGGCTTCCATGTCCTTGAGAAAGACATGCCTGGGGGTAAATCCGACAAGAGTCTGGGAGAAAATTTATATACATTTCTAAGGGGCAGAGAAAGAATTTGCAATTTCAAGTTTCTAAAGTAAAAGCTTTAAGAAGGGGAGCCCAGGGAACTAGAGGCAGAAACAAGCCTAAGAACTGGTTAAAGCTGAAGGAAACATTAAGGCCACCTTGGTCACAGCCCAAAGTTTATCCCTAAGAGTTGTACCAAATAGTGCCGAAGAGAGAGCAAGCGCTTCCAGTGGGGGCTGATACCCTAGGCAAGTCCCCCTGCACTATGGCTTGGAAAGGGTCCCCATCCTGCCCCCACCTGCCAGCGAACATGGCCACCTGGCTGCAGTCAGCACTCAGCTGGCCCTCCTACTCAGAGGTGAATCCTCTTAGGACAACAGGCCCACCCATATCTGAGCAGATGCAAGCCTGTGCTGTATTATTCAGCCTACCCTCCTTAAATATGAACCAAAGGCCGAGGACTCAGAGACTAGGAGGAAGAACACCTTGACACGGCTCCCAACAGCTTGTTCATTTAGGGCCCTGCTTTCCTTACCTGCCTTTCTGATTCCCTCTTCCCCTCGCTCTCTGCAATCTAGCACAAGATGCTTCTTCGAGTTCCTTGGAGACACTAAATTCTTTTCTGACTCTGGGTCTTCACAGAAGTTATTTTTCCACCAAATCTCCCTCCCCTCCAGTCTGCACCTAACTGAGCAGGAATCACCTGCGAGGTCCCCTCAGGGCGCCCTCCCTGACTCCCCTACACAGTGACAGTTTCCTTTCACGCCCTCTCATGGCCGAACCAGCTACATTTCCCAGTGGAAAATGAAATGCAGGACTCCTTGTTCAAAAGTGCTTAAGAGTTTCAAGAAGGGCACAGCTAAGCATTAAATCAAGTTCAGGGTCTTCTAAGCCCAGGCCTCTGGGTAACTACACAGGTTGCATGTCCGTGAAGCCGGTCCTGCTTGCACATGAGCATGCTCATTCTTCATGGTATATATAATAATTTGCAATAAAATATTGTATGTTTCCTCAGCTGTTATAATCCACCAGTGTAAATATCACCATGTAACACCCTCATCCCATGTTCCTGGGCACCGTAACAGGGGCATTTTAGGTTCTCAGTAAATACCTGTTGAGTGTCTGAATGTTTAAGAGTACATGAATCAATGACTCGATAATCAATCAGTGAATGATGACTACACTGCTTCATCATCCCCAACACAACTTCACCAGAGACAGTCTCCTGAACAAATGGAATTTCTGTTTGGGCCTTACACTAACGTTGGCCTTGTAGAAATGGATTGATTTGAATTACATGGATGAAATATACCAAGGCTTGATATATTTTCCTTGGCTTTCTTGATATAATTTTTTCTTGATACTAAGTAGGAAAGGGGAATTGATTTTTCTACTTTTATTGGAATTTTATTCATCTTCAGAGAAATTCTGAAATAAAATAACAATGTGAACAAAAGACAACTTTGGAAATTACACTGGCAGTTAGTGGGTACAGATGGTCCAGAAGACTCCTGCTGCAGCTGTACCCCTGAGAAACTCTCCCCAAGGCCCCACAGGACACACGCACCAGATGGTTACCCACTGGGGCTTGAGATGGTGAGGAATCGGAAACAACCCAGGAGAGCGGAAAAGAATATGCATCTGATGGAAACTGGCAACAATAGAAATCAATGAGCTGGCATTCTACCTGGCCGCTACTGAGTTGTTTAAAAAAGGATAGATTGAGATTTATCACATTTCATCATCTACATACATTAAAAGCCCACATGCAAAGCATTATTTAGTGTTCAAAAACACACATGTCTAAACAAAAGAAGGTGCCCGTTAAGCACGTTGGAATGAGTACCCACAGGGAGGGGGCAGTGGGCACAGACTTGGAGGCTAGAGGAGAAAAACAAAACCCAGTAGTGTCCTGGACTCACTGATGACTCTCCAAGGTGAGCAAGGAAAAGGCTCTTATAGGAGACATGAGGTGAGGACAAGTTTTTGTGCCTTTTAGTAATAGGGAGAAGGTGAAAGCTCAATGCTATGACTATCTACATATTTCTATCAACGGCATCTCGTCTCCATCCACCCTGACAGTCATGAGAGAACCTGGGAGTCAATCTCTCCACCCTTAATCCTCAATGTGTAGCCAATCTCCATGTTACTTATTTCTCCAAAACACATTATATCTCAAATTCATCCATTTCTTCTTTCTCTGCTGCCTCCAATATGGCCCAGGCTGTCATGACCTATCTCCTGGCATATGGCCATAGCCTCTTGGCTGCATCCTTTCCAGTCCTTTCTTGGCAAAGTGATCTTTTTAAAGTACATATAGAATGTCACTCCCTTACTTAAAACACTTCAGTAGCCTACCATTCATGACAGAAATGTAAATTCTTCTACCTGCCCTCACACAGTGCAGTGTGACTCTCCAGCCCCTTCTGCTCCATGCTTATCCTTATATCTACTCTCCAAACATTTTCACTTCCCAAGATTCAATAAACGTTTTCTTGTCTAGGGACCTGTTTCCATTAAACAATAATTATTTTTAAAAGGTTAAATCATAACTCTAATATATTTTTAAAGTATCAAAGATTTTATTTAACTCATTGCTATGGTCTGAATGCCTGTGTCCCCCCAAAATTCATATGTTTAAATCTTTTTTTTTCAGCTTTTTATATGTTTTATTTCATTTCAATCATCACAACCACTTTCCATCTTCCAGATAAGGAAACTAAGTCTCAGAGGTAAAATGACTTGCTCAAGGTCATCCAGATAATGAATAAAGCTAACAGTCCAAATCACTTTCTCTTTGCCAGGTCTTAATCAGCATTATTTCACTGAACCCTTTTTGACAATCATACAAAGTAGGTATTATTTTTTTTAATTTAATAACTTTATTTATAATTTTTTTGGTATTATTCTACAGTTACATGCACAACATTATGGTTACTAAACACCCCACTTCATCAGGTCTCCCCCACTTACCCCATTACAGTCACTGTCCATCAGCATAGTGAGATGCTATAGAGTCACTACTTGTCTTCTCTGAGTTGTACAGCCCTCCCTATGCCCCCTACTACATTATGTCTGCTAATAATAATGCCCCTTTTTCCCCCTTGTCCCTCCCTTCCCACCCATCCTCCCCAGTCCCTTTCCCCTTGGTAACTGTTAGTCCATTCTTGGGTTCTGTGAGTCTGCTGCTGTTTTTTTTTCCCCCCAGTTTTTTCTTTGCTCTTATGCTCCACATATGACTGAAATCATTTGATACTTGCCTTTTTCCACCTGGCTTATTTGACTGAGCATAATACCCTCAGTTCCATCCATGTTGTTGCAAATGGTAGGATTTGTTTTCTTCTTATGGCTGAATAATATTCCAATCTGTACATGTACCACATCTTCTTTATCCTTTCGTCAACTGATGGACACTTAGATTGATTCCTTTTCTTGGCTATTGTAAGTAGTGCTACAATAAACATAGGGGTGGATATTTCCTTTTGAAACTGGGCTGCTGCCTTCTTAGGGTAAATTCCTAGGAGTGGGATTCCTGGGTCAAATGGTATTTCTATTTTGAGTTTTTTGAGGAACCTCCATACTGCTTTCCACAATGGTTGAACTAATTTGCATTCCCACCAGCAGTGTAGGAGGGTTCCCTTTTCTCCACATCCTCGCCAATATTTGTTGTTGTTTGTGTTTTGGATGTTGGCCATCCTTACTGGTGTGAGGTGATATCTCATTGTGGTTTTAATCTGCATTTCTCTGATGATTAGCAATGTGGAGCATCTTTTATGTGCCTGTTAGCCATCTGAATTTCTTCTTTGGAGAAGTGTCTATTCATGTCCTCTGCCCATTTCTTAATTGGATTACTTGCTTTTTGTTTGTTGAGGTGCATGAGTTCTTTATATATTTTGGATGTCAACCCTTATCAGATATGTCATTTATAAATATATTCTCCCATACTGTAGGATGTCTTTTTGACCTATTGATGGTGTCCTTTGATGTACAGAGGCTTTTCAGCTTGATATAGTCCCACTTGTTCATTTTTGCTTTTGTTTCCCTTGCGCCAGGAGATATGTTCATGAAGAAGTCGCTCATGTTTATGTCCAAGAGATTTTTTTCTATGTTTTTTCTAAGAGTTTTATGGTTTCATAACTTACATTCAGGTCTTTGATCCATTTTGAGTTGACTTTTGTGTATGGGGCTAGACAGTAGTCCAGTTTCATTCTCTTACATATAGCTGTCCAGTTTTGCCAACACCAGCTTCTGAAGAGGCTGTCATCTCCCCATTGTATGTCCAAGGCTCCTTTATCAAATATTAATTGACTGTATATGTTTGGGTTAATGTTTGGATTTTCTATTCTGTTCCACTGGTCTGTGGGTCTGTTTTTGTGCCAGTACCAAATTGTCTTGATTACTGTGGCTTTGTAGTAGAGTTTGAAGTCAAGGAGCGTAATTCCCCCTGTTTGATTCCTCCTTCTCAGGATTGCTTTGGCTATTCGGGGACTTTTGTGGTTCCATATGAATTTTAGAATTGTTTCAGTTCATTGAAGAAAGCTGTCAGTATTTTGATAGGGATTGCATTGAATCTGTAGATTGCTTTAGGTAGTATAGCCATTTTGACAATATTTATTCTTCCTAGTCAAGAGCATGGGATGCATTTCCATTTGTTAGTGTCCTCTTTAATTTATCTTAGGAGTGTCTTGTAGTTTTCAGGGTATAGGTCTTTCACTTCCTTCATTAGGTTTATTCCTAAGTATTTTATTCTTTTAGATACAATTGTGAATGGAATTGTTTTCCTGATTTCTCTTTCTGTTAGCTCATCGTTAGTGTATAGGAAAGCAACAGATTTCTGTGTGTTAATTTTGTATCCTGCAACTTTGCTGAATTCAGATATTAGTTCTAGTAGTTTGGAGTGGAATCTTTAGGGTTTTTTATGTACAGTATCATGTCATCTGCAAATAGTGACAATTTGGCTTCTTCTTTACCAATCAGGATGCCTTGTATGTCTTTGTTTTGTCTGATTGCCGTGGCTAGGACCTCCAGTACTATGTTGAATAACAGTGGAGAGAGTGGGCACCCCTGTCTTGTTCCCGATCTTAGATGAAAAGCTTTCAGCTTCTCACTGTTAAGTATGATGTTAGCTGTGGGTTTGTCATATATGGGCTTTATGATGTTGAGGTACTTGCCATCCATAACCGTTTTGTTGAGAATTTTAATCATGAATGGATGCTGAATTTTGTCAAATGCTTTTTCAGCATCTATGGAGATGATCATGTGGTTTTTGTTCTTCTTTTTGTTGATGTGGTGGATGATGTTGATGGATTTTCGAATGTTGTACCATCCTTGCATCCCTGGGATGAATCCCACTTGATCATGGTGTATGATCCTCTTGATGTATTTTTGAATTCGGTTTGCTAATATTTTGTTGAGTATTTTTGCATCTATGTTCATCAGGGATATTGGTCTGTAATTTTCTTTTTTGGTGAGGTCTTTCCCCGGTTTTGTTATTAGAGTGATGCTGGCTTCATAGAATGAGTTTGGAAGTATTCCCTCCTCTTCTATTTTATGGAAAACTTTAAGGAGAATGGGTGTTATTTCTTCTCTATATGTCTGGTAAAATTCAGAGGTGAATCCATCTGGTCCGGGGGTTTTGTTTTTGCGTAGTTTTTTGATTACCAACTCAATTTCGCTGCTGGTGATTGGTCTATTTATTTTTTCTGTTTCTTACTTGGTCAGTCTTGGAAGGTTGTATTTTTCTAAGAAGTTGTCCATTTCTTCAAGGTTTCCAGCTTGTTAGCATATAGATTTTCATAGTATTCTCTTATAATTCTTTGTATTTCTGTGGGGTCCATAGTTATTTTTCCTTTCTCATTTCTGATTCTGTTTATGTATGTAGATTCTCTTTTTCTCTTAATAAGTCTGGCTAGGGGGTTACCTATTTTGTTTATTTTTCCAAAGAACCAGCTCTTGGTTTCATTTAATTTTTCTATTGTTTTATTCTTCTCAATTTTATTTATTTCTGCTCTGATCTTTATTGTGTCCCTCCTTCTGGTGACTTTGGGCCTCATTTGTTCTTCTTTTCCCAATCTCAATAATTGTGTCTTTAGACTATTAATTTGGGATTGTTCTTCCTTCTTTAAATAGGCCTGGATGGCAATATACTTTCCTCTTAGAACTGCCTTTGCTGCGTCCCATGGAAGTTGGGGCTTTGTGGTGTTGTTGTCATTTGTCTCCATATATTGTTTGATCTCTGTTCTAATTTGGTCATTTATCCTTTGATTACTTAGGAGCATGCTGTTATGTCTCCATGTATTTGTGAGCCTTTTTGTTTTCTTTGTACAATTTATTTCTAGTTTTATACCTTTGTGATCTGAGAAGTTGGTTGGTAGGATTTCAGTATTTTTGAATTTACCGAGGTTCTTTTTGTGGCCTAGTATGTGGTCTAGTCTGGAAAATGTTTCATGTGCACTTGAGAAGAATGTGTATCCTGTTGCTTTTGGGTGTAGAGTTCTGTAGATGTCTGTTAGGTCTATCTGTTCTAGAGTGTTGTTCAGTGTCTCTGTGTCTTTACTTATTTTCTGTCTGGTTGATCTGTCCTTTGGAGTGAGTGGTGTGTCAAAGTCTCCTAACGTGAATGCATTGGTTTCTATTTCCTCCTTTAATTCTGTTAGCATTTGTTTCACATATATCGGTGTCCTGTGTTGGGTGCATATATATTTAAAATAGTTATATCCTCTTGTTGGACTGACCCCTTTATCATTATATAATGTGCTTCTTTATCTCTTGCTACTTTCTTCGTTTTGAAGTCTGTTTTGTCTGATACAAGTATTGCAATACCTGCTTTTTTCTCCTTGTTGTTTGCATGAAATATCTTTTTCCATCCCTGCACCGTTAGTCTGTGTATATCTTTGGGTTTGAGGTGAGTCTCTTGTAAGCAGCATATAGATGGGTCTTGCTTTCTTATCCATTCTATTACTCTGTGTCTTTTGATTGGTGCATTCAGTCCATTTACATTCAGGGTGATTATCGATAGATATGTATTTATTGCCATTGCTAGCTTTAGATCTGTGGTTACTAAAGGTTCATGGGTAGCTTCTTTACTATCTAACAGTCTAACTTAAGTTTCTTGTTATTATAAACACAGTCTGATGATTCTTTATTTCTCTCCCTTATTATTCTTCCTGTTCCATTCTTTATATACTAGGTGTTTTATTCTGTAGTCTTTTATGTTTCCTTTGACTGTTTTTGTGGATAGTTGATTTTGCTTTTTGCCTTTAGTTAGTATTTGGATGGTCTGCTTTCTTTGCTATGATTTTGTTTTCTCTGGTGACATCTTTTTAGCCTTAGGAGTGCTTCCATCTAGAGCAGTCCCTTTAAGATATCCTGTAGAGGTGGTTTATGGGAGGCAAATTCCCTCAACTTTCCCTTGTCTTGAAATTGTTTAATCCCTCTGTCATATTTAAATGATAATTGTGCTGGATACAATATTCTTGGTTCGAGGCCCTTCTGTTTCATTACGTTAAATATATCATTCCATTCTCTTCTGGTCTGTAAGGTTTCTGTTGAGAAGTCTGATGATAGTCTGATGGGTTTTCCTTTGTAGGTGATCTTTTTTCTCTCTCTAGCTGTGTTTCATACTCTGTCCTTATCTTTGATCTTTGCCATTTTAATTATTATGTGTCTTGGTGTTGTCTTCCTTGGGTCCCTTGTGTTGGGAGATCTGTGGGCTTCCATGGTCTGAGAGACTATTTCCTTCCCCAGCATGGGGAAGTTTTCAGCAATTATTTCTTCAAAGACACTTTCTATCCCTTTTTCTCTCTCTTCTTCTTCTGGTACTCCAATAATGCGAATATTGTTCCGTTTGGATTGGTCACACAGTTGTCTTAATATTCCTTCATTCCTAGAGATCCATTTATCTCTCTCTGCCTCAGCTTCTCTGTATTCCTGTTCCCTGATTTCTATTCCATTAACAGTCTCTTGCATCTCATCCAGTCTGCTGCTAAGCCCGTCAATTGCTTCTCTCATTTCTGCATTGTCTTTCCTCCCTTCCCTCACTTCCTCCCTTAGCTCTTGCATATTTCTCTGTAGATCCATCAGCATGGTTATGACTTTTATTCTGAATTCTTTTTCAGGAAGATTGTGCATGTCCATCCCATCAGGCCACCTCTCTGGGGTCTGGCTAAGCTTTGTCTGGGTCATATTCCTCTGACTTTTCATGGCGATAGAAGTGGTCACTGGTAGTCGCCACGTGCGTCAGCTGGGAGAACAAAGTCCCTTCCTGATTGTTGTTCTCCTTGCCCTTCTCAGGGGCCTGAGCTGTTTTCCAGCACACCAGGAGGCAGTCTCTGGGATAATCCCCTAAGCTGCCTGTGTGCGGGGTCGCCCTCAGCTTAGCCTATAGCACTGCGGGGGTTTGCAGTCTCGTTGGGGGCATTCTGGTCCCCTTGGTGCCTTCTGAACCTCGTTCTGGTGTCCTTCCTGCTTAGCTGCGCACCAGCCGGGATGTGATTCTGTGAGGATGTTGTGGGTGGCGCTGCTCCTCCACTGTTCTGCAGCAGCAGCGGCTCCGCCGGACCTTTTGAGGCTCTGGCCAGGCGGAGGGGAACGAATGGCAGGCTGCTGATCAGTGTGGGAAGCCCTGGCACTGCTGCTTTGCCCGGCCGCCGGCCAGGGGCTCTGAAATTCCCTAAGACTCCCAGCCCGTGGGCCGTGTGCGCTGGGATGATTTTGTTCCGCTGTTGGGCCCTTGTCTCTTTAAGACTTTTTTTTTTTTTAAGTGCCTGCTTTTCTTTTGTCCCAGGGAGCCAGCTGAGGGGACCTGGTTGCGGTCTCATCTCAGATCCTGCACTTCTGTTTCCTAATCTCCGATACACCACGCGATGTGTGTCAGTGCTCCCAGCACAGATCACCAGGGCTGGTTATTTAGCCAGTCTGTGCTTCCGCTCCCTCCCCACTCTGAATCTTTTCCTCCCGCTGGTGCGCTGGGGTGGGGGAGTGCTCAGGTCCCATCGGGTTGCAGCTTTGTATCTTACCCGCTTCATGAGGCACTGAGTTCTCGCAATGTAGCTGTAGCCTGGCTGTTGTATTGTATCTTCTGGCTCTTTTAGGAATAGTTGTATTTGTTGTATTTTCACAAATATATATGGTTTTGGGAGGAGATTTCCACCGCCCTGCTCATGCCAACATCTTCCCAGAAATCCCCCATATGTTTAAATCTTAACCCCCAAAAGTGATGGTATCAGCAGGAAAGGCCTTTGGGAGGTGCTTAAGTCATGAGGGTGTAAGTCAGAACTTACTATCCTCATGAATGGGATCAGAACCTTATAAAAGAGGCTTCAGGAGATCCCTAGCCTTTTCCATTACGTGCGGACACAGCAAGAAGTCTGTGGCCCAGAAGAAGGCCCTCATCCAGCCATGCGACAATCTTGACCTCTGACTTCCAGCCCCCAGAACTCTAAGAAATAAATTTCTGTTGTGTATGGACTACCCAGTCTGTAGTATTTTGTTATAGCAGTCTAAATGAACTAAAATACTCATTAATGAGGAAACAGTAAGATACAATGACTGTTCCAGTTCTGAGGAGAATTCAGACATGATCTGGCATATAGAAAATGTAAAATGGGCAACAGACACACGAAAAGATGCTCCACCTCACTAATTATCAGGGAAATGCAAATTAAAACCACAATGAGATATCACCTCACACCAGTTAGGATGGTCACCAACTAAAAGACAAACAACAAATGTTGGCGAGGATGTGAAGAAAGGGGAACCCTCCTACACTGCTGGTGGGAATGTAAACTTGTTGAACCATTGTGGAAAGCAGTAGGGAGGTTCCTCAAAAAACTCAAAATAGAAATACCATTTGACCCAGGAGTTCCACTCCTAGGAATTTACCCTAAGAATGCAGCAGACCAGTTTCAAAAAGACATATGCACCCCTATGTTTATCGCAGCACTATTTACAATAGCCAAGAAATGGAAGCAACCTAAGTGTCCATCAGTAGATGAAAGGATAAAGAAGATGTGGTACATATACAGATTGGAATATTATTCAGCCATAAGAAGAAAACAAATCCTACCATTTGCAACAACATGGGTGGAGTTCGAGGGTATTATGCTCAGTGAAATAAGCCAGGTGGAGAAAGTATCAAATGATTTCAGTCATCTGTGGAGTATAAGAACAAAGAAAAAAACTGAAGGAACAAAACAGCAGCAGACTCACAGAACCCAAGAATGGACTAACAGTTACCAAAGGGAAAGGGACTGGGGAGGATGGGTGGGAAGGGAGGGATAAGGGGGAAAAAGGGGCATTACAATTAGCACACATAATGTAGGGGGGGCACGGGGAAGGCAGTACAACACATAGAAGACAAGTAGTGATTCTATAGCATCTTACTACGCTGATGGACAGTGACTGCAATGGGGTATGCGGTGGGGACTTGATAATGGGGACTTGATATTTATTACCAAAATAATAAATAAATAGAGAGAGACAGATACATGGAAGAATATAAAAAGAGAAAAAGAAAGAAAATGTAAAAGAGTCCACAGAAAAAATTGCTAGAATAAATGAATTCAATAAGGTTGCAGGATACAAGATCAACATGCAAAAAATCAGTGTGTTTTTATACACTAGCAAGGAACAATCTGAAAATAACATTAAGAAAATAACTGCATTTACAATAGGTTAAAAAAGAATAAAATATTTAGGAATGGATTTAACAAAAGAAATGCAAGACTTATACACTGAAAACTTACAAAACATCCTTGAAGGAAATTAAAGAACAGCTGAATAAATGAAAGCCTATCTCATGTTCATGGACTGGAAGATTTAAAACTGTTAAGATCGTAATATTTCCCACAATGATCTACAGATCAATGTAGTGCTATCCAAGTCCCAGGTATCTTTTTTTTTTTGCAGAAATTGACAAGTTGATCATAAAATTTGTAAGGAGATACAAGAGACCAAGAATAGCAAGGAAAAAAAAATCTTTAAAAAGAACAAGTTGAAGCACTCACAATTCCTGATTTCAAAACTTACTACAAAGCTACAGTAATCAAGACAGTGTGGTACTGGCATTAAGAAAAACATATAGATCAACAGAATGGAGTTGAGTGTCTAGAAATAAACTCTTTCATTTATGATCAGTTGACTTTTGACCAGGGTGCCAAAACAATTCAATAGAGAAAGAACAGTCTTTTCAACAAATGGTGCTGGAACAACTGGATATCCATATGCAAAAGCACAAAGTTGGGCCCTTCTTTACACCACACACAAACATTAACTCAATGGAGAAGTCAAACACTATGCATTTATTAGTTATCAGGAAAGCTGAAATAAGTTTACAAATAGAAGCAAATTTGGTTAATAGCTACCGGACAATAATCAGTTGTATTCTACCAGAAAAAATTTCATTTTATGTTTCTATAGAAAAGAATTATTTTCATTACTGTAAGTTTTCCATTATAAGGTTTTAAAACCATTCAAAGAGTGGAGTATGAGGACAAAGAAAAAAACTGAAGGAACAAAACAGCAGCAGACTCACAGAACCCAAGAACGGACTAATAGTTACCAAAGGGAAAGGGACTGGGGAAGATGGGTGGGCAGGGAGGGACAAGGGGGAAAAGAGGGCATTACGATTAGCAGACGTAATGTTGGGGGGGGGGCACGGGGAGGGCTGTACAACTCAGAGAAGACAAGTAATATAGCATCTCACTACGCTGATGGACAGTGACTGTAATGGGGTTGGTGGGGGGGGGACCTGATGAAGGGGGTAGTTTAATAACCATAATATTGCATGTGTAATTATAGATTAATGATACCAAAATAAATTATATATAAAAAAAACATTCAAAGACCATGAAAGACGCAATCCCCTATACAACCAGATAATCTAGAAGAGTACCCCAGAGAGGATAACCAGTAACCTGTCTTTTGAAAGAGTGTAGTTCATTTCAAAGTCTTTCCCAATTTTTCTTCACCATTCCTATTGGAGGGCTTTCCCCCAACTCTGTCCCTAGCTCATTCCCACTCTGCAGATCTTAGCTGAAATGGCAATTCCTGGGAAAGGCTTCCCTGACCCCCAACCCAATTTAGGATTTCTTGTTGTTCTGTTACAGGGTATACTGGGTATTCCTTCAGATCACTCACCACATTATGTAATTTGAGATTCGGAGAGGTAATTATTTCTTTACTACACTAGCTACCATGAGAACACATCCCCGTCTTACTCACTACTATATTCCAGTTGTCTTGTACTGGGCTTTAGTAAGCATTGTTTGTGAACTTAACCCACCAATCAAATCAATCAGTCCACCAATCAAATCAATCAATCAGTCCACTAAATCAACAGATAATGAACGCTACTCCAGCACCTGGTTGTCAACATCAAATATGAATCACAATTTTCAGAAGAAAAAAAGAGGGTTTCAGCTTGGGCTTTACCTTAAATTTTACCTAATGAAAGTTTAATATCTGATTCATAACAGAAGAACAAGAGCTTTTATACTTTCCTTGAAGATTTTGGATTTGAGGTAGATAATACTATACTTAATAGCTGATGTTATTAGCAGAGGAGGGAAGGTTGATTTTCCTGATGTTTTTTGGCTCTTTCCCTGTGGGAAATTTTAGGCAAGGTTATTTATATAAGGGGAGAAAAGGCTATTGATGAGGCTAAAATTAGTCTTGAAAACAAAGTAAACTATACATAAATATTCATAGCAGATTTACTTGTATTAGCCCAAAACTGGAAACAACCCAAGTGTCCTTTGGCAGATAGATGTTTAAACATACTGTGGTACATCCATACCATGGAATACTACTCAGCCAGGAAAAGGTGCAGACTATTGATACACACAACTTGGATGGAGCTCAGGAGTTTTATGCTAAGTGGGAAAAGCCCATATCAAAGATTATAGACCATATGATTCCATTCATTAAAGAGTCTCGAAATGACAGATTGTAGTGATGGAGAACAGATCAGTCAGGGATTGGGGGAGCGGCAGGGTATGATGGAGCTGTACCCTCATTGTGGTAGTAGTTGTGTGGATCTACTCATGTGACAAAATTCATAGAAGTATGCACAAAAAAAAATTAGTGTGGGTAAAAACTGGTGAAATGTTAATAAGATCTCTTTAGTTACTAATATACTACTGTCAATTTCCTAGTTCTGATGATTGTACTGAGTTTCACTAGATGTCCTTGGGGGCAGCTGGGGGCAGGTTGTACAGGAACTCTACTGTTTTTGCAATTTCTATGTGAGTCTAAAACACTAAAATAAAAAGTTAAAATTAAAAAACAAGAGATTGTTCATGTCCTGAAAAAATTAATTTCTCTCATTACTACTGTAACTTTAACTTTTTATGGTCTCCAAAGTCAATGGTCAGAGCCACAAAACTTTTCTTTTATATCAGACAACTCCTAAACTCTTTGTGTGAGAGTCACAAGGGTGCCCTGAGATTGGGCGAGAAGAAAAGCAATCAGAGTGGAACCACCTGTGAAAAAGACAGGGGAAAGAATGGGCTAGTCCTCAGGCTGTCCCGTCCCTGGCAGCACAAGGAGAAAGGCTCTCAGGGAAGTACGAGGACAGCCTTGGTGCATGAGAAATAGTAATCTTACCAGGGTTGGCTTGGCATCTATGAGTGGCTTCCTGGAGAGACAGCGTTTCTGGCCAAGCAAAGTCTTTCCAGGAACACACAAGTCTGTTTGCTGATGCGGCACATGGGAGCAGGAGAGGTTCCATCTTGGGCCTAGAGCTACCCAGCTCATCACAGCTACCCTATCTGAGAAAAATCACCAAGCCCCTTTTTACAGGTGTGGAAACACATTCACATAGGGTAAAAGACACTTGCAGCCAAATGAGTTAGTAATTGCAGCAGTTAAGTTTTAAGCTTTGGAAATCAACATCCCAGGAAGATGCTACTCATTTGTCATCTGTCCTTCACCGCCTAGACGTTTTGTAAATTCCAACCCCAACTGAAGTTAAACCAGGAGCAGGGACTGAGCAGTATTCCTCTTTGTGTGTCCAGGCAGTCACCATATTCTTTCCAGCTTGGGGAGGTGCAGAGCGGGTATATTCTATAACAGGGTCCTGCTCCCCTAAATCCTGCCTGGCCACCAAGGGAAAAGGCCCTGATCATAAAATTCAATCTCATGCCTCCCCCACCCCAGACACTGGGGCTTTGGCTTTTACTCCACAGCTTTTCAAAAAGCAGAAGCAATAATTCACCCACATGTCTGAAGACAGGCTTGTTAACTTTTAACAGGAAGGACATGATTATCAAGGGGTCAAAGAACACCAATTCCCAGGCAGGGATGGGACTGGGTGACTCAAGGACTCTACTCTGTTCCTCTTTGGATTTCCAAAGGCCCAAAGACAGGAAGTGCTTCAGCAAATATTGGGGGAAGGCAGGGATCAGCAAAGAAAAGGCTGATAGAAGTTGACAGATCTGCTTGGGGCTGCTTCAGGCAATGCCGAGGCCGGAAGCCAGCCTGGCCCTGGGTTACAGGGAATGAGCACAAAGAAGGGTCTCAGCACCTTGAAGGGGCTTCTCTATCCAGGTCATGTCCAGGAGCAGCCCTTGAGGAGGCCACCTGCAGTCCACTAAGCGTTTGGCATTATTTATCACTCCCAGGAAGAGACAGATCTCCCATGACATAGAGAGAGTAGCGCCCCTGTGTCTGTGTCACTAATACCTTGAATGGGGCCAACCGTGGCAGGAAATCATACAGCAGCTTTAGTTTCAGTCTCCTGTTAGTCTTTAATGCTGAGGGCTCATTTTTCCTCTGCCCCTGGATAAAACTCAAAACAATGCCCATGATTTTTCTAGTGGCTCTCAAATTAAACCAAGCATCTGCGGTCACTTGAGTCACAAAACACAGTATCAATAAAAATAAAATTTACGATCCCATGTGAAAGTCCAACTTCAATCTTGCCTCAGTGACAAGGTTTCTTTCTCCCCCAACCCAAGGGCCTCTTGCCAGTAGAAAGTCTGCCATCTGGGAAGGAGGGCTTTCCCCACCCAGCCCTAGTACTTTCCCTGTCCTTGCATTTCTGATCCTCTCAGGGTCGGAGATCTGTAAAATAGAAAAGGTGAGGCCTGTGTGATCCCACTTATATTAAATCTTCAAAAAATAGGCAAATCCATAGAGCAGAAAGATTAACAGTTGCCAAGACCTGAGGAGAGGAGAAAATGGAAGTGACTGCTAATGAGCGTATGCTTTCTTTTGGGGGTAAAGAGAACAACAAACCACGAGAAATGGCATAAACATTACTTCAAGTAAAAACGTCTGAGCTACAACAGACACAGAAAGAAATCTAAACCACCCTTACTGACTAAAGCAGAACTCTACAAGAGTCAGCTGCCAAGAACCCCACCTCCAGGAGCATTTCAAAAAAACTGCAAACAAGCCTCATCAGAACCTCACCACCTATGAAGCCCTAACGTCCTCTCTCACCCAACCCCACCACCCCCAACACCCCCTATTAAATTGATGTATAAAACTCTTCCCCTAGCTGTCTGGGAAGCAAACAGTATTCTTATAGGATACTCCCACATGCATAATAAATTTTCCCATGTTACTCTGTTGTTAATTAATTTGCAGTCCCTTGATCACAAGAATCAAGTTGGTAGAAAAAAAGTTTTTACTCTCAACAGGGGTGATTAGAGTGTCCTGGAATTAGATAGTGGTGATGGTTTTACAACCCTGTGAATATAGAAAAACCACTGAATTGTAACTTCAAAGGGGTCAATTTTATGGGATATCAATTTTATCTCAATAGGAATAAAAGGTGAGGGGAACTAGAAAGTTCCTAGTTGACTGGCCTGTCCTGGGCATCTAGCCCCAGTGCTCTCTGGGCTTGGTGGTACTTGAAGCTGACTGTCTTGCCTGAGGGTTTCCGCCCGGGGCAAGTTCACTGTGGACTCAGTGAGACTGAGAAATGACAATGATAGTTCTTGAGGTGACAGGGTTTATGCCCGGCTTTATTCTCCTGGTAGGTGGAGCACTAGACTCCCTCTGCATCCAGCCGTCTCCAGTCCGTAATCCTCGTCTGTCTCCTCCCAGAGCACTGGGCAGAGCTCTTCTAGTGACTCAGTCAATAATAGCTTATTGCCTAGGGTGTGGAAGCAGGAGCCCAGCAGTAGGCCAGTTACATCGGCAAGTAGTTTAGGGTCAGATGAGGATTCTGGCCATAGGAATTTCCACTTTCCCCTACAATGCCCACAACCCACCCACTACCACTGGGATCTCTTCCCTGCAGCTCCCTTGACAATGCTTCTTTGTATCAGGTGGATGCTTTCTCTTTCTCAGCCCTGAGGAATACAGTGTCAACTCCTCTTTGTAGAGGCCTTTTTTCCTTCCAGGTGGTCTCCTTAGACAGGACCTGAGATGACCCCACGCTGACCCTTGATCTGGCTCAAGGCTTACACCTGACCCCTGAGAAACACACACTGTGCCCTGAACAAGTCACCCAAGGTAACAACTTGCCTTTGTGCCATCCTCAAAGCAGCTGGCCAGCCCAACTCTCTTCCTTTATATTTTCTAGACCACAGTCAGACAGCTGTCCACTGCATCCCCGGATTGCTAAGTCATCTGGTTGAAGTCCCTCTTTCCAACATAAGTGTAGAGAAAAACATCTTTAACCTTCCCCATAAGAAAGGATTCTTTCTTCTCATTTTGGAGAAGTGTTACCACAGCCTCTCCAAAATCTTCTTCCCTATTCTCCCACCCCCTCCCACCTTTAATGACTTCAGTATGAGCTCGAGGATTAAATATCACAATGAACCCTCTTTGTGAAACTCATCGAGGTGGTATCATGCTCACAGGAGTGGAATTTACCATCTTTTCTTAAAAGTCTTTTGGGGAGAGAAGAAAGGTTGGCCAATCTGGTAAAAGGAAAAACCAGACAAAGAGTGGTCTGCCTCCATTGCCCTCAGCCTCCCCTTTAGGCCTCCTTCAGGCATCTCCAGAGTCCCAGTCCTTGGCTGCCCAGTGTCTTGCCAGTGGATTTCAGCCCTGGGCAAATTCAGTATGGATTCAGTGAGACCAAGGAATGACAATGGAACGTTCTCGGGGTAAAAGAGTTTATTACCAGCTTTGTTCTCCCAGCGATAGGTTGAGCACTAGAATTATGTCTGACATCCAACAGTCTGCAGGTCTGTAATCCTCCTTTGCCTCTGCCTCCATAGCCGTATCAGCCTCTGTGCTCAGCGCTGCCACCACTCCAGTTTCTGCTCTCCTGCAGCCCTGCAGCCGTGCAGCAGCCCAGAGCGCTGGGCAGAGCTCTTTATATAGAGTCAATAACAATGTATTGCCCACACGTGTGTAGTGAGTGCGCGAACCAGGGCCAGGTGAGAATCCTGGCCATAGGGATCTTCACTTTCTCCACATCCAGTGTCCTCAATTTTCTTCTTACTCAGATGCCATCCTAAACTCAGCTCCTTTTTTTTTTTTCACACTAAAGCATGAGTGACTAACCACAGCATTTAAACGGGCTTTGAAAGGCAAAAATTGAGAGTAAGGAATCAGTTATGACGTGGGGAACATCTAGTGGCTTCTGGGCTTTGAGGCCACCCAAGCCTTCCAGGGGATAACCGGGCAGTGAGCTTTGGGCACAGGTAAAGGTCTGATGTTGCAAGGTCAAACAGATAATAGGGCTTAGGAAGGAAGGAAGATTGCCAGGGACGCTACAAAAACCTAAGCCTTGTAATCCTACAGAGAGCCATTGCCAGCTGGCTCTCCAGGGAGGGAGACAGGTCACAGGAGGGAGAAAAGGTGTGCAGCACCTGTTCCAGGTATTGTGTGAGGTGCTGTGCACACAACATCTCATTTGATTGTCCCCGCAACGACCCTATGGTGGTGGTTTACCAATCCCACTTATGGACAAGGACGTCAAGACTCAGGGAGGCTAGGTCTTTGAAGTATCTTATTGGACATATTCTAAGAAAACAGACCTGCATGGTTAGCACAAAGCCACAGCTTTGTTTGCGAATGTTCTCATCTGGTATCCGAGTGGTCAGCTCTGAGGGAATTGAGACATGGACCTTGCCTGTCCGGGACTGTGGAACTGCTCCTCCTCCAGCCTCCCTCCGTGCAGTGAACAGCACCTGGTCCCCAGCTCCCACTCCACGCGACTTTGGCAAATGAAATGGAGGTCACAGCCAGTCACCTTCCTTTCGTGCTATGGACACAGTTGAGTCCTGCATCTGTATTTCCAGCTGGAAGACCATGCCTGCCGTAGCCTCCTAACAGCTTTCTCCACCCTTGGCCCTCTGAATCCATTCTTCACAGACTACCAGAGTGAGCTTACAAAAATGTAAAACTGATCATGCTTTCCCTGCTTAAAACACATCAAAGACTTCCCATGGCCCTCAGGATAAACCTCATACCCACAACGTGGCCTATGTATGCCCCGTGCAGTCTGGTCCCAGTTTGCCTCTCCAGCCCTATATCAGGTGCTCCCTTGTCTTGCACTCAGGACTCCAGTCACACTTAGTTTCTGGTATGTGCTAGGACTTCCTGCCTCAGGACCTTTGCACAAGCTGTTCCCCTTACCAATATTTCTCTTTTTCTTGTTTTTCAACCTAGCTAACATTATTCATTTTATAGTTCTCAGATCAGATGTTCTCTTCTCAGAGAGAAGAGCCCTCAATATATCCCTTTCCTTTGCATTATTATTACAATGTATTTATTTATGTGATTACTTATGTAATGTCAGTCTCCAAGAGAACAGGGAAATGATCTTTTGGCTCTCCATGGTATTCTTGGTGCCAAGCAAGAGGTCTGGAACATAGCAGGCACTCTAGTTTTCATAATCAAGGTTCTGCTCTGATGGGTGGGTACAGACAAACCTCCCTTTCCTGTCCCAGCATCTTCCTGAGACCTCAGGGAAATGGGGAATGGCAGGGACCTTTCCCAAAGGGAGACCCATCCTGCCCCGTTGTGGCCCGCCCTGGGCCCCCCACCCCCTTAGCGAGGGTCTGAGGGAAGGAGTGAACAGGAGGGTTAGTAGAGGAGGAAGAGAGGGTTAGAAAAGGATAGATTAAAGGAGGAAGAGGAAGAGGCATCCAGAAGGGGTCCAGGCCACCCCTGGGGTCTTGCTGCCTCTCCTCTTTCCTTCTTCCCCAGTGCTCTTGGGGACAGAGAGGCAGGGCTGAGTCTCCCAGTGGGCAGGGCTCAGCTTCACCCCACCTTCTCCTGGCAGAACCAGAGCTGACCTCACCACACTGCCTCTCCCGTCTCTCAGAAAATCCTACACAGGATTTGCTTGTGGCAAACTCTTTCGGGACCTCTGCCCTCTGCCCCAGAGCAGTTGGCCTCAGGGGCTGATGAGGAGCAGGGCCTGGGAAGAAGAGGTTGGGCTACTTTCCAGGGGTGGTGCAGACTTCCGGTCACCTGCCTGGTATTCAGACACGGGGAGAAGCTGGAGGCCTTCTGGCTTGGGCTGGGCCTGCAGAGAGATGGGGGAGCCTATCCCAGTGGGTAACAGGGCCTGAGTCTGGGAGGGAGAAGATGAAAAGGGGGGTTGGCTGAGGGGCACATGAATCATGGAGTAAAACTTTAATTCAGAGGTGTTTGGGGTCCTAGGAAATAGGGGATAATCCCTCAGAAAGGAGACTGGCCCTAATCTACAAGTTTCCAGGATTCCATAAAGAGGGTAGTTGAATAGAGGTTTAACTCCTAACCTCTGCCTCTCACTCAACTTCTTTGTTCAAAGAGGTTAACACATCTGTGCCAAATCCCACAATGCATTGGTCCATGACTACATGTTGACCTGGAGGGGGCCCAGTGCAAAATTAAAGTGCAGGGCCCCTTATTCAAAATCCACCAAGAATTTCCAGATAATTACAGAAGAATATAAAACCAAGCATGGGGCCTTTTAAGAGTGGGGCTCTGTGCAACTGCCCAGCTCACACCCCCATGAAATGGGACCTGACCTGGGGCTCAAAGCACAATAAGCACAATGCAGCTGGGGCGCTCCAGCTCAGGGTACAAAATGGCTCGTGGAAAACTGGCCCCAGGGCAAAGGACTCCACAGCTCTCTGGTATTGACCTCACTTGCTCTTCTGCAAGTGCACAGGTCAGGGCTACACCCAAAGAACCTCTCAAGGGACCTGCCTCTCCCCTTCATTATAAACTGAGAACTACAGGGGAAAGACTCCAGCTGCTGGGCTTGGGAGGTAGGTCCTCACCTGTGACAAAGGGTTGACAGCACCCCATAGAACCTAATAGCTACTCTGGCAGAGAAGTTTCCTCAGAGGAAATCATTTCCAGAAGAAAGAAGGGCGCTAGAAAAAATAAATATATGTAAAGCCCTATACTCTACTATTTCTAAAAAAGCCTCTTGGTCTTAGAGTATTGATTTACTTTAAGGAATTGTCTTAAAGTATTGATCACCATGTTAAATGTTTGTGCTCATTTATATATTGTGTGTGGTCTAGACACTAAAATATATCTCAAATTTTATCATTTTCATGCCTTTGCTTTACAGGGTAAGCTTTAATATAATACTAGTTTGAATCCCTGCGTTGCCCCTTTCTAGCTGTGTGGGAAAATTACTTCACTATTCTATACCTCCGTATACTTGTCTGGAAGAGGGGATGGTGACTGTATTTCACAGGGTTGCAGTGAGGTTACAATTACAAAATATTTGTAAAACACTTAAAATAGTAAGGGGCTCATCCTTATTACAACTGTTTGTTATGACCACTATTTGCAGTTACCTCTAACTAGAATGTTTTTTCCCCTTTCTCTGCATTTTAAAGTGGTATGCAGTATTGATCCAATTTCTGAGACCCAGTTCAAATGCTATCCTTCCATGAATTTTTCTCATCATCTTGATCCAAAGGGATCTCTCTCTCCTTGCTCTGAAACCTCACTGGGCAGTAACGCTCCACAGTTCTGGATGGCAGAGACTTTTTTCAGCCCTCTCCATCTCTCCAACCCAACTATAATAAAAGCTTCTTTAATAATACTTACAGAGTTACAGGAAAATGGCGGCATGAACGGAGTGGCAGAATTTTCCTCCCAACATTATATTTATCCATGAAAACACAGGAAATGCAACTGTTCCTAAAAGAGAGACCAAAACACACAGGAAAGCGCACACCGTGCAGCCACACCTGAGAGGACTCGGCAGCTGGCAAGGCAGTCATAAAGAGCTCAGCTGACATACGTGACAACTACCAACAACGAATTCTATAGTCATGAGAAGACAGAAGAATATGATACAGACAAAGCTTCAGACACACACAACCCCTGAGAGAGAACCTAAAGCAATGGACATGCACAGTCTTTCTGAAAAAGAATTCAGAATAAAAGTCATAGCCATGCTGATGGAACTACAGAAAAATGTGCAAGAGCTGAGGGAGGAAATGAGGAAAGACAATGCAGAAATGAGACAAGCCATCGACGGGCTTAACAGCAGACTGGATGAGGTACAAGACACGGTCAATGAAATACAAGACAGGGACCAGGAATACAAAGAAGCTGAGGCAGAGAGAGATAAAAGGATCTCTAAGAATGAAAGAATATTGAGAGAACTGTGTGACCAATCCAAACAGAGCAATATTCGCATTATAGGAGTACCAGAGGAAGAAGAGAGAGAAAAAGGGATAGAAAGTGTCTTTGAAGAAATAATTGCTGAAAACTTTCCCACGCTGGTGAAGGAAATAGTCTCTCAAACCATGGAAGCCCACAGATCTCCCAACACAAGGGACCCAAGGAAGACAACACCAAGACACATAATAATTAAAATGGCAAAGATCAAAGATAAAGACAGAGTATTAAAGGCAGCTAGAAAGAGAAAAAAGATCACCTACAAAGGAAAACCCATCAGACTGTCATCAGACTTCTCAACAGAAACCTTACAGGCCAGAAGAGAATGGCATGATATATTTAACGTAATGAAACAGAAGGGCCTCGAACCAAGAATATTGTATCCAGCACAATTATCATTTAAATATGACGGAGGGATTAAACAATTTCAAGACAAGGGAAAGTTGAGAGAGTTTGCCTCTCATAAACCACCACTACAGGATATCTTAAACGGACTGCTCTAGAGGGAAGCACCCCTAAGGCTAAAAAAATGTCACCAGAGAAAATAAAATCATAGCAAAGAAAGCAGACTATCCAAATACTAACTAAAGGCAAAGAATAAAACACCTAATATATAAAGAATGGAGGAGGAAGAATAGGAAGGGAGAGATAAAGAAACATCAGACGGCGTTCACAATAACTTAACAAGAAAGTTAAGTTAGATTCTTAGATAGTAAAGAAGCGACTCTTGAACCTTTGGTAACCACGAATCTAAAGCCAGCAATGGCAATAAGTACATATCTATCAATAATCACCCTAAATGTAAACGGACTGAATACACCAATCAAAAGACACAGAGTAACAGAGTAGATAAAAAAGCAAGACCCATCTATATGCTGCTTACAAGACACTCACCTCAAACCCAAAGATATACACAGACTAAAAGTGAAGGGATGGAAAAAGATATTTCATGCAAACAACAAAGAGAAAAAAGCAGGTGTTGCAGTACTTGTATCAGATAAAATAGACTTCAAAATGAAGAAAGTAGCAAGAGATAAAGAAGGACATTACATAATGATAAAGGGGTCAGTCCAACAAGAAGATATAACCATTATAAA
>JAQQAC010006923.1:9862927-9888311 GCA_029783875.1 Phataginus tricuspis | reverse complement strand
AACAAGATACCACCACACACCTTTTAGAATGGCCCAAATCCATTACATTGACAATACCAAATGTTGACAAGGATGTGGAGCAACAGAAACTCTTGTGTGCTGCTGGTAGGAATGCAAAAGGGTACAGCTACTTTGGATGACAGCTTAGCAGTTTCTTACAAAACTAAGCCATATGATCCACATATGATTGAGCAGTGGCACTCCTTGGTATTAACCCAAAGGAGTTGAAAACTTCTGTCCACACAAAAACCTGCACCCAGATGATTATAACAGCTTTACTTATAATTGCCAAAACTTGCAAGCGACGAAGATGTCCTTCAGTAGGTGAATGGATAAATAAACTCTGGTACATCCAAACAATGGAGTAGTCAGTGAATAGAAATAAATGAGCTATCAGGCCATGAAAAAGATATGAAGGAACCTTAAATGCATATTACTAAGTGAAAGAAGCTAATCTGATAATGCCACATAGTGTCTGATGCCAACTATGTGACCCTCTGGGGAAGGCACAACTATGGAGACAGTGAAAAGATCAGTGGTTGCCAGAGGTTGGAGGAAGTGGGGAGATGAAGAGGTAGAATGCAGAGGATTTTTAGGGCAGTGAAAAATGCCAGCACTTTCCAAGTCTCTGTTCGTATCACATTTTCTATTGTACCATTTGCCAGATCAGTCACATAACCAAGACCAGAGTCAGTATGCAAAGGGACTTCAGAGCGCATGCATACTGAGTGGGAGGAACTACTGCAGCCATTTTTGTTAATTATCTACCAAAGGAAGGAATAAATCAAGACCTAATCTCTGATAGCCATGCTAGAGTTAGGAGAAATGCACAATGCAAAATTGAAACCTCTTTGTTTGACCAATGCTTCTAGGAAATAGTCAGTTGATATCTAAGGGACCCCACCCATTTGTGACCACAGAGCAGTTTCAGTTCTGCAACACAGTACAGATTTTAGCTGTAAGATTCTTTCAGGGAACATTATTGTTTGGATTTGTTTTGTTTCTTTAGGGAGAATCCGGGCCCAGTCTCATTACTACTTAAAGAGAAACGCTGTTTGGCACATGAAAAGGTACTCCACATCGCTAATCATCAGGAAATGCAAATTAAAACCACAATGAGATATCACCTCACACCAATTAGGATGGCCAACACCCAAAAGACAAGGAACAACAAATGCTGGCAAGGATGTGGGGAAAGGGGAACCCTCCTACACTGCTGGTGGGAATGTAAATTGGTACAACTGCTGTGGAAAGCAGTATGGAGGTTCCTCAAAAACTAAAATTACAAATACCATTTGACCCAGTAATTCCACTCCTAGGAATTTATCCAAAGAAAACAAGATCCATGATTCGAAAAGACATGTGCACCCCTATGTTTATCACTGCACTACTTACAATAGCCAGAATATGGAAGCAACCTAAGTGTCCAGCAGTAGATGAATGGATAAAGAAGATGTGGGGTACATACACACAATGGAATATTATTCAGCCTTAAAAAGAGAAGAAAAATCCTCCAATTTGAACAACATGAATGGAGCTGGAGGGTATTATGCTCAGTGAAATAAGCCAGGCAGAGAAAGACAAGTACCAATGATTT
The DNA here is from genome assembly GCA_029783875.1 of Phataginus tricuspis. Classification (NCBI taxonomy): domain Eukaryota; kingdom Metazoa; phylum Chordata; class Mammalia; order Pholidota; family Manidae; genus Phataginus; species Phataginus tricuspis. The sequence continues at coordinate 9,886,714 of JAQQAC010006923.1, read as the reverse complement.
CACTCATTTGTGGAATATAAAAACAAATGCATAACTGAAGGAACAAAATAGTAGTGGACTCCCAGACTCCCAGAAGGGACTAGTGGTTACCAAAGGGGCGGGGGGGTGGGGGCGAGAGGGAGGGAGAAAGGGATTAAGAGGCACTATAATTCACACTCACAGTATAGGTAGATCATGGGGAAGGGCAGTAGAGCAAGAAGACAAGTAATGACTCTATAGCATCTTATTATGCTGACAGACAGTGACCGCAATAGAGGGGGCGAGGTCTTGATAATATGGATGAATGTTGAAACCACTGTGTTGTTTATATGAAATCATCAGAAGATTATATATCAATGATACTTAATAAATTAAGAAAAAAAGAAAGGCTGTTTATGATCATGCTCAAGGAAAGAAGAGGCATACACAGGTCATTTCCGATCACAGATATTCACAGTGAGGACATGGGGCAGGTGGCATAGCCCAAGGAATCCCTCACTAGCCCTCCTGCGTCTGTGGGTCCTGGTCAGTCCTGTCCCTAACATTTACAGGGCCCAGGGCAATCATCCATTGGGAGACCCCATGTCCGAAGAAATCTGGGCAGGGGGAGGTTATAATTTTACATAGAGTGTCCCAGAAAGACTTACTGAAAAGGTAACATTTGAGTAAAAGATCTGAAGGAAGTTAGGGAGAAAGTAATACAGGTATTTGATGGAAGAGTGATCCCGGCAGGGGGAACAGAAGTCTCTGAGCCAGCCTCCATAACTAAAGCGAAACGGGTGACGGGAAGAGCACGGAGACAGGAGCACAAAGAACTACCAGGGACCAGATCACACCAGGGCTTATATGTTATTATAAGGATGGGGCTTTGCATTGAGTGGGATTGAAAAGCCATGGAAGGATTCTGAATAGGACTGACCTGACACGATTTGTGTTTCCACGGGATCTCCACGGCTGCAATGTTGAGAATGAAGTGAAGCGGGGCTAGGCTAAATAAGCAGAGCAGGTAGGGGCTTTTGCAAGAATCCCAGCGAGAAACAAGGGCGGCTCGGACCAGGTAGGAAGAGTGGTGGAAGCGGTGAGGAATAATAAGATTCTGGACAGATTTTTGAAAGTAGAGCCAACAGTATTTAGTAATGGGTTGGATATGGGGTGTGAAATGCAGAGAGGAGTCCAGGACCAAGATGCGATGGGAGGACGCCCCCGGCCTGGCTGACACGTTACTGCATTTCCTCTGGCGGTCACCCCTGAGAATAGGCTATGTGTGCACTGGAAGGCGGCTACCCCCTGAGGAAAAACCTCAGATTCAGAGGATCCAGTGATACTAGAGACAGGATTCTTCATAACACAGTCACCCTCTTTGTATCCACTGGGCAACTGGGAAAGCCCCAAGCCATCTTGGCCCTCTACGCCCTCTTGCATTCCCAAGCCTTGTTCCCTTTACTAGAAATAGCATGTTGCCTATTGTAGAGCCAAAGAACAGCGTTCTGAACCTCTGCCCTGTAACTTCCTGATCCTCCCCCTCTTATAAATACAGCGGCAAAGCTGGGATCCCAGCGAGCGAGGGAACTGCAAGCTCAGAGTCCTCAAGGCGGCTCCGCCTGCCCTCCGGGAAAATGAAGATCTCCGCGGCTGCCTTCTTCCTCATCGTCGCTGCTGTGCTTGGGTCCCGGGCCCAGGTCATTCGTGGTGAGTTCAGGGAGCCGTTTCACTGTTGACAAGGTTTGTGGTAAATCGTGGTCCGGGGAGGAGACACAGAGGGACACCTTTGCCCTCTGTGACTGCGCCCCCACCCAGACATGGATGCGAACTTGGTACTTGTCTAAAAGCAGTAGCGGTAGGGTGGAGACCTCTCCCTGAAGTCTTTGGTCCTGGGGGGAAACTGTATACAGACGACTTGGGGAAACAATTCTCTCCCTTTTAATGGCCAGAATTATTTGATACCTTCTCGTAAGGGGCATAGGACTGTTAAGTGCTAGGTCAAAAGAATTATACATTTGTAGAAAGTATAGAATTCTACAGTGTTAGAGCTCTTACATACCACCTAATGTAAAACTATCAGTTTGAAGAGGAAATAGGACAAGTCAGGCAAGGACTCACCAAATCCACCTAACTATTCTATTTATTTATTTAACGAATGTCTAGTACCTCCTGTGCGCAAGCAGGCACTGGCCTAAATGTCTTACAGATATCAACACGTTGGATCCTCCTAACAACCCTGTAGACTATCAGCAACTTATTACTTTGCATATTATTGTTATTATCCTAATTTTACTATTAAGGAAACCAAGGCCCAGTAATCGTAGATAACCTGCTCAAGGTCACCAGCCAGTAAGTGGTGGAGTCAGGATACAAGCTGGTTAGGAAGCTGGTACGGAAAGATAAGGCTATTTTAGACTCTTTTTGCAAGCCCCCCTCATCATATCAAGCATATCAGGTGCACACATGCTTCATTAACTAAAATTCACATGTGACTATATAAGAAATGAGCTAAGAGTTTAGTTGTGTTTGTCTAATTAGCATAATGCAGTTCCACAATCTTTTTCCAAAACTTTGGGGGATAGATGTATTTTGGAATGCAGAATTTTTCAGGTTTAAAAAGGTAATATATGATCCAGCAATTCCACTTCTGGATATATACCCAAAGCACTGGAAGCAAGTACATGAAGAGATATTTGCACACCGATGCTAATAGGAGCATTATAAAAGGCAGAAGCAATTCAAGTGTTTGTTGACAAACAAATGGATGATAAAACAGGGTAGATATACATATATACAGTGAAATATTATTCAGCCTTAAAAAAGAAGGAAATTCTGACACATGCTACAAAAATGGACAAATAATGTATGATTCCACTCCTATGAGGTACTTAGAGTAGTCAAATTCAGAGACAGAAAGTAGAATGGTGGTAGCCTGGGGCCTGGGGAGTTACTGCTTAATGGGGACAGCATTTCGGTTTTGCAACATGAAAAAATTTCAGTGGATGGATTGTGCTAATGGTTGTGCGATATGTAAATGTACTTAATGCTACTGAACTGTAAACTTCAAAATGGTTAAAATTGTGAATTTTTAAATTATTTATATAGTACCACATTTTCAAAAAAATTATATCTTTTAAAAGGTAACATATACATGGATGTTACTTACATCCCTGTCAAAGTCTGGGGGGCATACTTTAATCAAACACAGTAATATCTCTGCAGCAAACACGTACAAATATTCACACTAATGAGATAAATAAAGACTACAAATAGCCTCCCTTTGCTTTGGGTGCCATGGTGCCATCAAATCAGTTAATGTAAAATTTTTCTGTTTCCTGATCCCTGTGGATTCCAGAAATGTATAGAAAGCATTGTGGACTCTATCACATTATGTAGCTATTCAATTGATTTATTCATGTTGGATTTACGGTGTGCTTTTTGTGTTTCAAAGTCAGTAGAAGGCTTTCATGTCTCAAATATTTTTTTTAATTCCCTGAAAAAATCTCAAGGTCCTAACCAAGAAAACTGGCCTGGAGGCAGGCCTAGAACCCGGAGGGTGTCCAGTAGTAAAGCACCATTGCTTCCCTGCCAGAGGACGGGGGAAGGAAGGAGGCAGGTGTACATCCTGAGGCCATGCTGCCTTCTAATGATTTCTCTCCCCGTTTGTCTGGTTCTCCCAAACAGAATCCCTGGCAGCCATGCGTCCGTTTGAACCATCAATACATACGGAAAGTAAGTACGTCATTACAGCATATATTTACAAGCAGCCAGGGGAAACAGATCTGCTCCATGGCTTCAATCCGCCTTATTTACAGGGTGGGTGGAAGGACAGGGGGAGGGCCCCAAGCATGGTGAACGTCTCCAAGGAAGAGCACCCTGGGTCGGGGGTCCCTCCCCCATAAACGACCTCTGTTCCACCTGGCTGTCCAGTTGGCTAACCTGGGGTAGAGGGTGCTCCCTGATGCCCCCCTGCGGGCATCTGACCCTTCCTCTTCCGTGAGAAATGGCCCCTGTTGTGGCCCTGCCTGGTGTCCTCAGACACGCATCTCAACCCTGGGGAGAGAGAAGCAAGGAGAGGCCAGCAAGTGCTGGCCGAGAAGCAAAGCACACCCCGCTTGAGTCATTGCCTCCTCACCCTCCCCAGTACTTTGGAGGAAAGGGGGAAAGGATCTAGTTTTCCTCAAAAAAAGACTCAGTCCTTAAATGGCCTTTCCTCTTGCTGCAGGCTTTCACCGTCCCACAGACTGCTGCTTCTCCTACACCACACGAAATATCCGATGTGTATTCATGCAAGATTATTATGTGACGAGCAGTGAGTGCTCCATGCCCGCTGTCATGTAAGTGCCCAGCTCACTGGCCATGTCTTGGGGCGGGAGGACCCGAGGGATGGGAATCTAGAAGAGTCTCACCTTCTGGAACCTGCCAGGTCAGAGGAGGCTTGTGTCCTCATTAGGATCCTGCAGGGCACCAGGAATGAGATTCTCCAGTGAAGGGGGAGGCCAGGGAAGGAAGGCTGGCCAAGGAAACGCCCACGAGTCACTAAGGGAGTCCCAGAGGCTGAGGGAGGGTCTCGGAGAGGAGACACCCAAGCTCCTACAGCAGAGAAAGGAAAGAGCAGGCTGGGCTGAGTGGGGAATCCGAGGGGCGGGGAGCATGAGGCCCCCATCCCCATTTGCGACCCTCCTCGCTTTGTCATCTTTCTCGGCCTTGCCCCGCAGCTTCTTCACCAAGAAGAGGCAGCAAGTCTGTGCCAACCCCAGAGACGAGCGAGTTCGGTCTTGCATGAGCTATCTGCAGCAGACCCAAAGGACCCAACAAGGGGCTGAGAAAATGGGCCTTGCTTGAGGAGAAGGGATGGAGGTGCCAGCCACCCCGCCTCCACCTTCCTTGCCCCAAATACCTCCTGGGAGTTTCTTGGCCTGGATTACTTTTTAAAAAGCAGCAATTACTGTTCTGTTGGTCATAATAGCAATGCATTAATAAAGAGTATCCAGTCTAACTTCACTTGAATTTTAAGAGCAAAAAGAAACTGTAGGAATCGTTGGACCTTGGAAATTTGGGTTGTTTTTTTTCAAGCTGGAACATCATATAAAAGCTAAAAACATGACTCATTCACATACAGACTGAATATGTGTCAAAAATCTACTTAACCCATTAATGAGGGAACCATAAAACTGATTCAAAGATCATCTGAGGACAGAGAGCTCTGAGGAACATTCATTGTGGATGGCATTCTGAAATTTTGCTAAGTTAGAGAAAAACAGATTGATATCCTGTAAGACAATAAAACTGTAACTTTGGGGATTATGGTTTCTCCCGGACAAAAATTTGTATCTGCACTACATAAAAAAATGTACAAACTAACATGGAATTTCACAAAGTCTGGGGCCTGATCAATAGTAAATAAAACAGCAATCAAGTGTACATTCTCTCTTCTCTATACATTTAAAAAATCCTAGGGTGGGCCTTTTAGACAATGTTCCAATCTGATGAAAGTACAGTCATCCTTCTGCCTTATTTCTATGTTTTGGATATATAACTAGTTATATATAATAAGTTAACATATATAACTTCCTAAAAGGCGTCTGCTTTAAAGTTAAAGGACATTAAGAAAAACATCTAAAGTTGGTGTTAATATCAATTTTGCATTCATACCTATTAAAGCATATACACTTATATTTATACTTAGTAAATCTTGGTCTACTGTCTCAAAATTCAGAAGAAAGCATTAAATTCTAAACAACAAGAAAACATTTTTTAATTCAGTAAAAAAAAAAAAACGTTCAAAACCTATGCTTACTTTTTGGGTCATTTACCATAAAAATCAATAGGAAAAACTGATCAGTAAGTATATGTATCCTTTATAATAATAAATCACTATTAGAAAAAAATCCTAAAACAGTGATTAAAGCTGGGAATTATAACTCCAAAGAGATTAAGCACAAATTCACAGAATGTCTCATCTTATCCTCCCTACTAAAATAGCTAATCTTTAAATGTTTGACTACAGGTTAGAAATTTTTCTTTTACTCCATCATGTGGGAGTGGAGGGATGGGCAGGAAATTATTGGGGAAAAGGGGCAAAATAAGCATTCCAGGTGATTCTAATGCAGGTGACCTCAGTTGGAGATACCCCTTTAGGAGGTAGGGGTAACCAGTGGGCAGCGAGCTGGTGGACTGGGGGAAGGAAGAGTTGCCCTAGTATATTTCACCTCCTCAAGGATTCCTTTCTTTTTTTCAGCACAAGTGGAAACACCTAGTTCCCTGGCTTCGAGTGCAAATTCTGATTATAGGGGCCCCAGCTCTGGTGGGTGAGGAGGAAAGGGGGTGGGACTGCTCCGGCTTTCACTGGGTGCTCAAAGAGTTTCGTCCTCGGGCTGGGCAGGGAAGGCGTCTTGCCTTTGATCAGATGTCATCCAGGGCACTGCCCAGTCCTCTCTCTGGCCCGTTGTCCCCTCTGGAGACCCTCACAACAGACAACCTTCTTTATTCGGAGAGCTGTGCTTGTAGCCTTATCCTGGGACACACCCTGTCCCTGCCTGTGCTGAAATGGGGACTAACAAGGTCAAAGCTTGTTCTCTCAACCCACTTCTCCCAGCGTCCGCTGATCCGAGCTTTGTGTTGCCCAGAGTCCTGCTGAGGGATGTACTCCCAGTGATCCTCTCCCTCGCCTGTATGAAGATGCAGGATTTCTCAGCCTTCTTGTTTTGCCATCAAACTGATACATGAACAGTTTCCTTTCTACAGAACAGAAGTATCTCATCTCATGGTCAGCTAATGTTATCTTTTCTGATTCCCTACTGCTACTATGAAGTTTTTATTTTATTTTATTTTATTATATGTACATCATGGTGGCTCAACAGTCCCCCTCACTCCCCTACCCCCCCCTACTACCCTCCCCCTTGGTAACCGCTAGTCACTTCCCAGTGTCTATGAGTTTAATGCTCTTTTGTTCCTTCTGTTTTGCTTTATTTTTATATTTCACAAATAAGTGAAATCATATGGTATTTGTCTTATTTCACTGGGCATAGTACCCTCTAGATCTACACATACTGTTGCAAATAACAGGATTTCTTTTCTTTTTATGGCTGAAAATTTATTTTTATTTTCATATTTCTCCTGTCATTTCAATGCGGTTTGGGGAGGCGAAAGAGGCAAGCATAGAGGCTCAGGGCTCTGGCCTATATTTTGACCCATTTTTAATCTTTCCCCTTGCCTCTCATTACGTCACTGTGTTCTGTTGAATTCAGAAACTTGGCATTAACACCATCCCACTGAGCCCTGGAATATATGACTGAGTGATGGCAAACAGCAACTTTTAGCTCTTTTGTAGAGATTTTGTTTCAGAGACTTGGTGAAAAAATTAAAGAGTTGCTGGGTTAAAACTGCGCTAGAACTAAGGGGAATGTACGTGATTTCACCAGGTCCTCTGGCCAGCCAAGTTGTTGGCTCAGTAGAATGAAATGGAGAGCGCAGACCACCTGAGCAGTGGTGGCAGAGGCGTCTCCTAAGTGAGGCTTTGGGTCATGACAATGGCAGCTGAACCAAAATAAGGGATGGAAAGTGAGAAAGGATGACTTTCCTTCCTGACCAAGGTCTTGTGGTCTTGGCAGAGATGATGGCATGTTATATCTAGGTTGATTGCATCATGTGTGCCCTATTTTTGCAGTTCCTCAAAAACAGCATGTTCCTTTTTGCTTCCTGGCTTTCTGCAGCACCTCGGCCATCAGTGTTCCGCCTCTCAACTCTTTCCAGCAAAACTCAACCCATCCAGCAAGGTTCAGTTTGGGTATCATCATGAAACCTTCCCTCACTATCCCAGCCAGAGCACCCACCTCCCTTCTCTGCAATCCTGAAAGAGGCATTCATTGTCAGTCAAACAGATAGTTATTGAGTGATGACTTTATGATATACACGGTGGTAGTTATCAGGAAAACCGTGAGAACAAAACAAACTCGATTCCTGCCCTTCAAATATACCTCAGTGTATAGAGAAGACTGAAAATAAGAATAAGATATATCTGTGTTCAGGAATCACATCTAATTCATCACTAAATCTCCAAACTAGTTTGCAACACTGGATTAAAATGATGAGGTTGTTTGTATTAGGGGAGCCGGCCTGGGGCTTAGGCCTCCCCCAGCCCCAGTCAGGCAACCCGAGGGCTAAAGAGACCAATATATTGAAGCACACGAGTTAAGAAGCCGCACTATAGATCAGGGCTTCTGAAAATTTAGCATTGCATAAGAATCACCTAGAGGGCTTATTAACACAGATCGCTGGATCCCACTCCCCCAAATTCTGATTCAGTAGGATTGAGAGGGACCAAATAAACATGACTAACAAGCTCCCAGGTTGCAGGGTAGAGTGGAAATTTGAGGAGGAACTCTCATTTCTGGCTTTGTAACTTCGGCATCATTTGCAACTTTTATAAGAAGCACATATTTAGTAACCAAAAAATAATTTCAAAGAGCTGAAAAGATGTATTATCTTTTCAAGGACAAACAACAAAATGGACCAGTTACTGACTTGTGTTGATATTTGATTTTTTTATGATGAAGTTTATCAAAGCTGCATAATTATACAAGAAACATTCAACTGCAAAAGCTTAAACATGGCTGTCTGACAACCAATTTTGAATTTCTACAAGTGAGAATCTTGGAAGGTACCTAGAAAAAAAAGTGTTTAAAAGTTGTAAAAATGACCAACCTCACTAGAGCTGCACAGAAATCATCAAGGCATAAAATAGCAAATGGGTATATCCATATTTTTACTATTTTACAAGATTTAAAAAGTTATATAGCTCATTCTCTTTGCTTTTGGGTGGGCCGGGAGACTTACCTGAGGTCTCAGCCAGGGCTGGGCAGAAGAACTCACATGGTTGAAGCCACTGGGGGGTGGGACCGAGAACACAGCCGGTATAGCCAGAAAATTGCTACATACAGGGCTGCAGAGCAAAGAAGAAAACACATTGAGGTTAATGGAGCCAGGCTTCTCTCCGCTAGAGTAGGAAGGCAAACATAGAAAGGCACGATTAAAATGAACCCTGTGGGGTTGACGTGGAATTGAATGTATTGGTATAAACTTTTGGTTTTTCATATAGCTAAACAGATGATACAGAAATTGCCACAATTGTGTGAAAACAATATAATAGAAATAGATATAAATTTAAACACACACTTACGCATATATGCTTCAATATATTTCCTTGTTCTGTCCACTGACAGCTCAGACCTAACATTTGTTTCAATAGACATCGCATACTCAGTAGTTGGCAACAGAAGATTTAAGGTCTCTAATTATATGGCTACCAAATTCCATTCATCTCACAGCACTGCAATTTTCATTACTTTTTTGAGTCCATCTTTAAGCTAAGAGTCCTCTGAGGTCAAGATCACCTCATTCCCTTGCTCCAAGAGCAGTCCCGTATCTGGCATTTGATACTATGGTAAAAAAAAATGATGAAGTCACTAAATTCATTCCCTTTTCCTCCTGGGCATACAGATGAGCTCTATTTCTTATGCTTTTGCCATTTAGTTGTAGCCAACTGTCTTCATTTTGGCCCTGGAGTGTAAGTTAATGTACTTTATACCATTTCCAGAACTGGTCCATTAAAATCTCCCAATCCTCCTCTACCTCTCCCCTTGGTAGCAAACTCGGGAGGCCTTGTACTGAAAATGGTGGCATCATAGGTAGAGGAAGCCTTAGTTCCTGAATAGGCTCACGAAACAGCCCTCCATGATATACACACCCTCATCCACTGCCCAACCACATGGAATTGTAACTTGAGCAAGAAATAAGCTTTCATTTAATTAACCCCCTGAGATTTAGGGGTTGTTTACATAGCAGTTAGCATATATAGACCGATGTAGATAGGAACTCAGTAATTGCTTGAAAAACAAAGTAATTTCCTGTAAGGCTCCTAGCAACAACTTGGCAGGTAAGCTAAGTCTCTGTGAAAACAAAGTAAACACTGTTTCCTTCCATATGATATTTTCACCAGAAACAACTTATTTCCTTAGATTGTTCCTGATGGCAACTGTTATTTCATTTGAGCAGTTTAAATATGGTTGTTATTGATTATAGCCAATCAGAAAATTTCTAATAAAAGGCTATTCAGCACTGAAGCATGAGAATTCAGCCATTTCCTGTGATATATACACACTTAGATGACCTCAATTAATTTATTTATCCTTCTTCTAAAATACGTACTTATAGATCACTGGCTATATGCTAGGATCTGTGCAAATGGGCAAAAATAAATAACAGATGTCCCCTGCCCTGATGAGCCCAGGAGAGGAGAGAAGATACAAACATCCTTCTAAAAAAAACCAGCAAGCAGAATGGGGCAAATGCCCCTGACAAGAACATAGTACAGGCCACTGGACTGAGTCTACAGAGGTGGATCTGTTCTGCAAGTCATTTTGTAAACATGAGCAATTCATTGGCCCTTCCAGAGCTCAATTCTTCTTCATTAAACATCCAATTTAGACTAGTCTAAAGATGGCAAATTCACAGCCTGCAAGCTGCTCCATAAGAGACCACACATCAGTCATAGCACTCCTGAGGTGCATGGACATAGCCTCAGGAATGTTTCCGATACAGAGTTCCAGTCCACCCCTAATCAATAAAGCCTACTAGTCATCCCTGAACCAGGTATTTCCTAAGTACCCATCAAACTTCTCTGTAATCAAAGTCAGAAACCAGAAGAAGGTCCCAAAGGGATCCATTACCTGAGCTCAGAAAGGGCTAAGATTGAAGGCTTTGTAGAGAAGCCAGGCCAGTCAGATCATCTTTAGCAACAGCTTAGTTAGGAACTCCTATGTTTCTCCAGGGCAGAGTGGTTAAGAACAGAGACTTGAGCCACTAAGCCACACTGCCCAAGTTTGAACCCTGATTCCACTTACCAACCATCAAAGTTGGGCAAGGTATTTGTCTGAGTCTCCTCAACTGTGGATATATAAAGATTAAATGGGGGAGAGAGGGATTAAAGATCGCAGTGTGAGAGGTGAGACACAGGCTTCCTCCTAAAACCACATATAATACAAAAATATAATTAATACAACTAATCCTGAAAGAGCAACAGAAAAGAGGTATGCGCCAACCTGCATACACCTGGAGAAAAGAGGAGACCTCACAGAACAGGGTAACATACCAAAGCTGTGGTCCGGCGGAACCCAAGCCCTTTCCCCACCCCAGCTCACGGGTGGGAGGAAGAGAAGCAGAGCAGGAAGGGAGTGGAGGCCTGGGACTACTGAATACCTAACTCCAGAGAGGAGGCCTGGGACTGCTGAATACCTAACTCTGGAGATATGCTCTGGGAGCAAAACCTACATTGCATGGTGCTTGCATGATACTCTCGTGATTATGGGGTTGGAAAGCTAAAACAGGCAGAATTCCTGGAGAGACTGAGATTCCAGCCGCTTGTGAAAAACGGGGATCCATATCCGGCTGCTCTGGGGCAAAAGAAAGGTGGACAGTCTGAGAGACATCCTAACAATGAAGCCCTTAGCAAGAGGACTGCTAAAGGGGCAAGGATTGCACAGAGCTTACTGCTCAGGAGCGAGGACAGGTAGACAAAAGTGTCCAGGTGCACTCTGCCCATCAGGTTGGGAGCTTTGCCATATAGACTATCATATTTAAGGAGGAAAAAGAAATCTTCCTCCTTAGACGATCTTCAGGTGCTCCAGCTCCCTGGCTGGCTACACAGCTCCAAGGACCCCCTCCGTGATAGGCAGCCTACTGCACCTTTCTCCCAGCCAGCCCCACCTGGCTCACAAACCAGCAAACCCTACCCTAGCGTTAGCCCAGCCAGAGGGAAGATCTGTCTACAGCAACCACAAATGCAAAGCATAGAGGCTTATACCTGTGTGCTCAGCCCACTGGTTCAGGCAGTGGAGAGAGGCATAGCAGCTGGGAAGCAGGAAACAGCTCTTTCCTCCCCCCAGGCACCAATACCACTCCCCTGCGACCCCAGACATTGCTTCAGTGGCTGAGCAGCTCCAGAGAGTAGAGCTTTTGGGCACTAGAGGGCGCCATACGCAAATATGAAACACCAAAGGAACCTGGTTCAGAGTAAAATTATTAATACAACTACTGAGAAAGATTTAAATGACATCGACCTCATGACTCTTCCTGAAAGGGAGTTCAAAATAAAAATCATTAACATGCTCATGGAGGTATGGAAAGATATTCAAGAACTCAGGAATGAATTCCGGTCAGAGATCCAATCATTGAAGAGCACAAGAGAGGATATTAAAAGCAGATTGGATACGGTGGAGGAGACGATAAATGAAATAGAAACTAGAGAAGAGGAATATAAAGAAGCTGAGGCACAGAGAGAAAAAAGGATCTCTAAGAATGAAAGAATATTGAGAGAACTGTGTGACCAATCCAAATGGAACAATATTCACATTATAGGGGTACCAGAAGAAGAAGAGAGAAAAAAAGGGATAGAAAGTGTCTTTGAAGAGGTAATTGCTGAAAACTTCCCCAATCTGGGGAAGGAGATAGTCACTCAGGTCACGGAGATGCACAGATCTCCCAACACAAGGGACCCAGGGAAGACAACACCAAGATGTATAGTAATTAAAATGGCAAAAATCAAGGATAAGGACAGACTATTAAAAGCATCCAGAGAGAGAAATAAGATCACATACAAAGGAAAGCCCATCAGGCTATCATCAGAATTCTCAGCAGAAACCTTACAGGCCAGAAGGGAGTGGCATGGTGTATTTAATGCAATGAAGCAGAAGGGCCTTGAACCAAGAATACTTTAGCTGGCAAGATTATCATTTAAATTTGAAGGAGGGATTAAACAATTTCCAGATAAGCAAAAGCTGAGAGAATTTACCTCCCACAAACCATCCCTACAGTGTATTTTGGTGGGACTGCTATAGATGGAAGTGTTCCTAAGGTTTAATAGCTGTCACCAGAGGTAATGAAACCACAGTAAAGAAAGTAGAACAGCTAATTACTAAGCAAATGCAAAATTAAATTAACTATCCCCAAAGTCAATCAAGGGATAGACAAAGAGTACAGAATATACCTAATATAATGAAGAATGGAGGAGGAAAAAAAGGAGGAAGAAAAAAAAAAGAACCTTTAGATTATGTTTGTAATAGCATATTAAGTGAGTTAAGTTAGACTCTTAGATAGTAAGGAAGTTAACCTTGAACCTTTGGTAACCACGAATCTAAAGCCTTCAATGCCAATAAGTACATACCTATCAATAATCACCCTAAATGTAAATGGACTGAATGCACCAATCAAAAGACATGGAGTCAGTGAATGAATAAAAAAACAAGACCATCTGTATGCTGCCTACAAGAGACTCACTTTAAACCCAAAGACATACACAGACTAAAAGTGAAGGGATGGAAAAAGATATCTCATGCAACTAATAGGGGGAAAAAAGCAGGAATTGCAGTACTTGTAACTTCAAAACAAAGAAAGCCACAAGAGACAAAGAAGGACATTACATAATGACAAAAGGTTCAATTCAACAAGAAGATATAACCATTATAAATATCTATGCACCCAACACAGGAGCACCTACATGTGTGAAACAAATACTAACAGAATTAAAAGGAGAAATAGAATGCACTGCATTCATTCTAGGAGACTTTAACACTCCACTCACTCTGAAGGACAGATCAACCAGACAGAAAATAAGTAAGGAGACAGAGGCACTGAACAACACAATAGAACGGATGAACCTAACAGACATCTATAGAACTCTACACCCAAAAGCAGCAGAATACACATTCTTCTCAAGTGCACATGGAACATTTTCAAGAATAGATCATATACTAGGCCATAAAAAGAGCCTCGGTAAATTAAAAAAGATTGAAATTGTACCAACCAGTTTCTCAGACCACAAAGGTAGGAAACTAGAAATAAATTATGCAAAAAAATGAAAAATCCCACAAACACATGGAGGCTTCACAACATGCTCCTAAATAACCAGTGGACCAATGACCAAACAAAAACAGAGATCAAGCAATATATGGAGACAAATGACAACAATAATTCAATACTGCAAAATCTGTGGGACACAGCAAAAGCCGTGCTAAGAGGAAAGTATATTGCAATACAGGCCTACCTCAGAAAAGAAGAACAATCCCATATGAGCAGTCTAAACTCACAATTAATGAAACTAGGAAAAGAAGAACAAATGAGGCCCAAAATCAGTAGAAGGAGGGACATAATAAAGATTAGAGCAGAAATAAATAAAACTGAGAAGAATAAAGCAATAGAAAGACTCAATGAAAGCAAGAGCTGATTCTTTGAGAAAATAAACAAAGTAGATAAACCCCTAGCCAGAGTTATCAAGAAAAAAAGAGAGTCTACTTACATAAACAGAATCAGAAACGAGAAAGGAAAAATCACTACGGATACCATAGAAAGAATTATGAGAGAACACTATGAAAAATTATATGCTAACAAACTGAATAATCTAGAAGAAATGGACAACTTTCCAGAAAAATACAGCCTTCCAAGGCTGACCCAGGAAGAAACAGAAAATCTGAACAGACCAATTACCAGCAACGAAATTGAACTGGTAATCAAAAACCTACCTAAGAACAAAACCCCTGGACCAGATGGCTTCACCACTGAATTTTATCAAACATTTAGTGAAGACCTAATACCCATCCTCCTTTAAGTTTTCCAAAGAGTAGAAGAAGAGGGAATACTTCCAAACTCATTCTATGAGGCCAGCATCACTCTAATACCAAAACCAGGCAAAGACACCACAAAAAAAGAAAATTACAGACCAATATCCTTGATGAACATAGATGCAAAAATACTCAACAAAATATTAGCAAACTGAATTCAAAAACACATCAAAAAGATCATCCATCATGATCAAGTGGGATTTATTCCAGGGATGCAAGGAGGTACAACATTCGAAAATCCATCAACATTCGAAAATCCATCATCCACCACATCAATAAAAAGGAGGACAAAAACCACATGATCATCTCCATAGATGCTGAAAAAGCATTTGACAAAATTCAACATCCATTCATGATAAAAACTCTCAACAAAATGGGTGTAGAGGGCAAGTACCGCAACATAATAAAGGCCATATATGACAAACCCACAGCCAACATTATACGTAACAGCAAGAAGCTGAAAGCTTTTCCTTTAAGATCGGGAACAAGACAAGGATGCCCACTCTCCCCACTTCCACTCAACATAGTACTGGAGGTCCTAGCCAAGGCAATCAGACAACACAAAAAAATAAAAGGTATCCAGATTGGCAAGGAAGAAGTTAAACTGTCCCTGTTTGCAGATGATGGTATTGTACATAAAAAACCCTAAAGAAGCCACTCCAAAACTACTAGATCTAATATCTGAATTCTGCAAAGTTGCGGGGTACAAAATTAATATGCAGAAATCTGTGGCATTCTTATACACTAACAATGAACTAGCAGAGAAAGAAATCAGGAAAACAATTCCATTCAAAGTTGCATCAAAAAGAATAAAATACCTAGGAGTCAACCTAACCAAGGAAGTGAAAGAACTACACTCTGAAAACTACAAGACACTCATGAGAGAAATTAAAGAAGATACCAATAAATGGAAACACATCCCATGCTCATGGATGGGAAGAATTAATATTGGCAAAATGGCCATCCTGCCTAAAGCAATCTACAGATTCAATGCAATTCCTATTAAAATACCAACAGGATTCTTCAACAAACTAGAGCAAATAGTTCTAAAATTCATATGGAACTGCAAAAGACCCCAAATAGCCAAAGCAATCCTGAGAAGGAAGAATAAAGCTGGGGGGATTATGCTCCCCAACTTCAAGGTCTACTACAAAGCCACAGTACTCAAGACAATTTGGCACTGGCACAAGAACAGACCCATAGACCAATGAAACAGACTAGAGAGCCCTGATATAAACCCAACCATATATGGTCAATTAATATATGATAAGGAGCCATGGACATACAATAGGGAAATGACAGCCTCTTCAACAGCTGGTGTTGGCAAAACTGGACAGCTACATGCAAGAGAATGAAACTGGATTATTGTTTAACCCCATACACAAAAGTAAACTCAAAATGGATCAAGGACCTGAATGTAACTCAAGAAACCATAAAACTCTTAGAAGACAACATAAGCAAAAATCTCCTAAATATAAGCATGAGCGACTTCTTCCTGAATGCATCTCCTCAAGCAAGGGAAACAAAAGCAAAAATGAACTCATGGGACTACATCAAACTGAAAAGTTTCTGTACAGCAAAGGACACCATCAACAGAACAAAAAGGCATCCTACAGTATGGGAGAATATATTTTTAAATGACATATCCAACAAGGGGTTAACATCCAAAATATATAAAGAACTTACACACCTCAACACCCAAAAAGCAAATAATCCGATTAAAAAATGGGCAGAGGATATGAAGAGACAGTTCTCCAAAGAAGAGATTCAGATGGCCAACAGACACATGAAAAGATGCTCCACATCACTAATCATCAGGGAAATGCAAATTAAAACCACAATGAGATATCACCTCACACCAGTTAGGATGGCCACCATCCAAAAGACTAAGAACAACAAATGCTGGCGAGGATGTGGAGAAAGGGGAACCCTCCTACACTGCTGGTGGAATGTAAGCTAGTTCAACCATTGTGGGAAGCAACATGGAGGTTCCTCAAAAAACTAAAAATACAAATACCATTTGACCTGGAAATCCCACTCCTTGGAATTTGCCCAAAGAATACAACTTCTCAGATTCAAAAAGACAGATGCACCCCTATGTTTATTGCAGCACTATTTACAATAGCCAAGATATGGAAGCAACTTAAGTGTCCATAAGTAGATGAATGGATAAAGAAGAAGTGGTACATATACACAATGGAATACTATTCAGCCACAAGAAAGAAACAAATCCTCCCATTTGCAACAATATGGATGGAGCTGGAGGATATTATGCTCAGTGAAATAAGCCAGGCAGAGAAAGACAAGTGCCAAATTATTTCCCTCATTTGTGGAGTATAACAACGAAGCAAAACTGAAGGAACAAAATAGCAGCAGACTCAGAGACTCCAAGAAGGAAGTAGCGGTTACCAAAGCGGAGAGGTGTGGGAAGGCAGGTGGGGAGGGTGGGAGAAGGGGATTGAGGGGTATTATGTTTAGTACACATGGTGTGGGGGGATCACAGGGAAAACAGTGTAGCACAGGGAAGGCAAATAGTGAATCTGTGGCATCTTACTACACTGATGGACAGTGACTGCATTGGGGTATGGGTGGGGACTTGATAATATGGGTAAATGTAGTAACCACATTGTTTTTTCATGTGAAACGTTCATAAAAGTGTATATCAATAATACCTTAATAAAAACAAACAAACAAACAAATAGTATGTGATTAAAAAACAAAGATTAAATGGGCTGATATTCGTAAAGCATTTGGGACAGTGGCTAGTGTGTATGGCAACCATTACCTAATATTGCAAAATAATCTACCGAGCGTTATGGCGCTTCTTCACCCCATGGTATGGTGAGGGGATGGGCATGAGGCTGGGAGCCAAAGGTTCTGCTTAAATGTTTTAGTGAGGATTTCCTAGCCATGGTTGGTGAGACCTGGCATGGGGTACCCCGGACCTCACCCCATTAGCCCAAGTTTCCTCTAATCTCCAGACAAACAGATTCTGAATTTCCAGTCCCCGTCTGACTTTGTCTAGGCCTGGAACTTTGCTAAGTCTGAGATCTTTGTTGGTCTACACCTAAGGAAGGGCTTGTTTCCAAGGAGTTAAATGGATTCCTTCTGGGGATGGAAGGCAATTTCCTCCCTGAAATCTTGGCTTTCTACACTTCCTTCACTCCACCCTCAACAAATGTGCAGGATATGAAATTGCTGAGGCGTCCGCTGCTTTCTACCTGCCTTTGAAATCTTAGTTCCCTTATTTTAAAAAGTATTTTCCCTCCATGACCATTTCTCAACGTTTCCTCAGCCCCAGAACCTCAGAAGCCCTTGCCGGGCCAGCTCTCCTCCTGCAGCGGCTCTTCAACCGGAGGATGAAGGTCTCCGTGGCTGCCACCTCCTTCCTACTCCTCCTCCTCCTCCCCCACCTCACTGGGGCCCTGCTGTCCAGGACGGACCTCTCTCCACGTGAGTGCAACACTTTGTCTTCTTTCCCACCCACTCCCTGTGCGGAAATAAGTAGGAGTAAGGTCGCTGGGGACACAAGGAGAGGGGACTCTAGAAGGAGGTCTGCTGGCTACATAAACTGGTTTTATCCGCACCCGCATCCCATGACCAGTGTACCCCTTCCCACCAAGGAATGGATTGAGGCCAGCCTGCCCCTCCACTCCCACAATCCATCTCTCTTTGCTATTAAGCAGAAGAATGGCCTGCCCCTTACCCCCAGGGAGACTGAGGAGAAGTGTTTGGAAGCCCTCAAGGCCATTTTGTCCATTTATCTCCCGAGATGGGGGCCCGGCCCGCCTCCAGGGTCAGCCCTACCCCACAAGCACAGCAGGGCCTAGGTGTGAGTTGGCGGGAAGCCCTCCATGTGGGGGATCAAGCCAGGCCTCCTTGTTTCGGCTTATTTCTTAGATGAGCTGCTTTTATACACAACCGAAATGACTCCTCACCCTTCAGTTTTACCTCATTTCCTTTGCATAAACTGAGGAAAACAAAGAGCATTGTGGAAATAAAGCTAGCCTAAAGCTAATGGGAATCTGGACAGTCTGATTTGCCTCTCTATAAAGTTGTTCATCGGCTCAGAGGAACAAGGTGGGAGTGGGTCTCAAGGACCAGGGGATCCCTTATTCCATTCTTGGGACGCTGAGGGTGCTCCTAGCACGGTGCTGGAGAAAAGACCACGCCTTTCACTCTTCCCCCAAGTGACGCCCTCGGGCTGCACACTCACGCTTCAGTCCAGATGGGCCGCATCATGTGCACACCCCATCCCTCCGCTCCACTGCAGGACACATGCTTGTTTGTACAGGGCCCTCCTTCTAAGAGCCCTTCCTGCTCCCTCTAGGCTTCAAGCTGGGCCTGATTTCACTGTCACCTCTTACACCTCCTATAAGAGACATGAAATTTCAGAATCAGAAAATAACTGAAAAATCACCTAATCCAGAGATTTTTTTAAAAAATTAAAACCACCAAACCTCTCCTTCAAGAAAAATCTTACATAGATTGAACACCCAAGACTCCACTCTCAGAGGCACCAGTACTGAGATAGACTCTGAATCCCCCAGAGCCCCAAGAAGTTCAGGGCAAAAACCCCCAACCCAGTCCAGTGGCCTCATGGGCAGATCAGGACACTGAGAGGGGCGTAAGGTCACAGGCATGAAGCCGGAGAAAGTGAGGTGGGGTCAGAAGCTGGGTGCCCTGACTCCCTGGCCATTGACCTTGGCCCTTAGTATGGGCATCCTTCCCTTTCTGCAGGACATGGATCCAAAGAGGACACGGGCAGCATGAGGGGATGGGGAGGGACTGGGTCTGCACCCCCAAATGTCACGTATCCCAATCCCTACTGGAATTTCCTCCAAAGATTCCTCCTGTTTGGAGCATCTCTGTGAGTCCGTCCCACAGGGAGGGTGTGTGCTCACCGAGAAGACCTGGGCTCCCTAGCTCTTCATTCTGACGAAAGTCATCAGCCGGTCTTGCTAGGAGGGGCTGAAGAACAGGAAGTAGGGTGGTTGCATGGGGAGGAGGGAAAGAGGAGCCGGAGGACGGAGCTTCTCCACAGCCCTGTCTCCAGGTATTGCCCCCACAGGCCTGGATCTCAGCTCCCCTCCACGCTCTCTCCTCAGGAGGACCCTACCACCCTGCCAGTTGCTGCCTCACCTACGTCACCCAAGCAATCCCGCGTCGCCGGATTATAGATTATTATAAGACCAGCAGCCAGTGTCCCAAGCCCGGAGTTATGTAGGTGGCACTACACACTATGCTGTACGGGTGGGAGCCAGCAGGGCCTGGGGCAGCGAGGTGGCGCAGGGAGGACCCAGAGCGGGGGCCTCCCCAGGGCACAGGTGTGCGGATAGGGAAAGAGGCAGCCAAGGGGCGACCTGAGGGCTTTCGGCCCTGCTGGGGCCTCCAGAGGGCCAGGAGGAAGTTGACCCCAGGGAGGGGGAGGCGTTACGGGAGGGAGGAGAGGGCATGGGGCACTTTCCGGGGGAGGGGTGGGACACCAGGGCTAGAAGGGCACATCTCAGGCCTCTAGCAAAGGAAGGAGAAGGTGCAGATGGGTGAGGAATCTGTGAGGGCAGGAGGACAGGCTTTCACTTCCCAGCTGCTAGACCCAGGTTTGTAATCCTTCTCCCTCTTACCCCACAGCTTCATCACTATAAAGGGCTCTTCTCACTGTGCCAACCCCAGTGATAACTGGGTCCAGGATTACATCAAGGACAAGGAGGAGAAAGGAGTGGCCCAGAAGTAGTAGAGAGGGCAGAGCTGGAAATCTGAGAGAAGAGGCTAAGACCCCGTCTCATCCCCAACTCCCACTGGACATTACCCAGCCCTGAATTAAAGGCCATTCATGCCCCTCCCTGCCTTCATTCATTTCTACTGCATTTACCAGAGGACTGAGGACCCTGGGGAGCTGGGCCCGGAGTGGCACCTCAGCATCAAGTCTTGTTTTGCAGAAGTCTGGCCAGAGGCTAGTGCAAAAATATGGGTCAGGCCTGCGATGAGGGTCATGGGAAGCCGAGCAGAGCGTGAGAAAGACGCTCAGAGCAAAGGCCACTTTACACAATAATAACAGATACCATTTTCTTAGCACTTTCTACATCCCAAGCACTCTGTTAAGCAGCCTGTGTTTCACTGACTCTTCCCGAGTGTAAAGCTAAGAACTGCCACCTGATTTTGCAGGCAAACCTTCTCAAAGACCTCTCCATAGCAGTCAAACTCCATAACTCTTTTTCTGTGCAGTTCCCAAGGCTTTATTCCCATTACCTGGGATGGGAGTGATTCATGGGCATGTTTTATCCAATCTGTCCCCCTCCACTTACTCATATCAGGTTGTATAATATTGTTTTACTCATTTTTGTGTTCTCACAAAGCCTAGCAAAAAGCCTGGCCCATACCAGGTGCTCAGGAAATGGATGGATGGATGGTTGAATGGATGGATGGATGGATGGATGGATGGAGGGATGGATGGATGGATGGGTGGATGGATGGGTGGGTGGGTGGATGGATGGATGGAGGGATGGATGGAGGGATGGATGGAGGGATGGATGGATGGGTGGATGAGGCAGGAATAAGGAGGAGGCCAATGTGCCCAGAATAACACCCAGCTGTCCCCGATGGCTCTTGGGCCCATCCTCGGGGCTCAGGGAGGAGCTCTGTGCACTCAGTGACAACACCCCCAGTATGACACTAAGGCCGTCCTTCCCTCGCCTCCAGCCTCCCACAGACCAGGTCCAAGAGGGAGCCCGCACGCTAACGTCACAACCAGGCGTCCCCAGACTTCCTCCCCTCCACAAACAAAGGTCAGCACGCACCCCACATCCATGCCCTCCCTACCCTCATAAGCTACAGCTTCGCCGCCTCAGTCCCTCCTTAGTCACTGCCTTAGTCCCACGACGACTAAATGCATTATAACTTTTTCCCAGTTTCTGGGCAGTCGCGCCAAACAGCGAGCCCCACAAGGATGCCCCGGCCTCCCTCTACTGTCCTCACCACCTGAAAAACTTCCCTGTGCCTCTAAAGCTCCCAGCGCATCAATGGCGAAATCCCCTGTACCTTCCATCTCTTCTCTGAACACTGCCTTCCGCCGGAGTGAGGCCTTAGGCAGTCAGAGGAGAGGAGATGCTGAAGGGCAGGCGCAGCCCTGGCCAAGGCCAGAGGGCAGAAGCCGAACTCTGGGACACGAAACAGGCTGTCGGGCCCACGGCGGCGGAGCGCCCTCTGCTGGCGGTGACTGGCTGTGGGCGCAGGTTGGATAAACCCATCCTGCAGGGAGGGACCAGCCAACTAAACCTAAATTTGGTTCAGAGTCCAAAGTCCAAAGGGCCCGATGAGAACGTCACCAAATAAGCCAAACACCTCGGCAACGAATGCGGACCCAAGGAGCAGGCACATCGCTTTTTCAAAGTATTAGTAACATAACCTGTGACACGAAAGAGCGTGAACTCTGTCATGTGTCCTTGGACTGGGGCTGGGGGACATGCCTTGCAGAGGTCACTGAACCCTATCCTTGGCCCAGCCTGTGCTCTCTTAGCTTGCTTTATGCTCACCCTCCCCAAGGCCGATCAGCTGGTCTTCCTCCCTCCCCGAGCCCAGCATGGAGACGGCGGCCGGGAACAGGGTGATGGCGCGGAGCTGGTTTTCGGTACTGCTATCTGCCTCCTACCTATATGTCTTTGAACAATTTTTTTCACCTCTCTAAGCCCTAGTGGTCTCTTTTGTAAAATGAGGAGAATACTCTCCCACTCAGTATGGTGAGGAGTAAGTAAACCGGGCAGTGCACACTTGCCACGCACTCCCTTCTCTAGTTCTTTCCTCGCATGAATTCAAATCTTGACTGAATTCAGCTCTGCGCCAGGCGCCGCCCTCCACCGTCCTTTCTTTCAGCCAACACGGAGGGAGGCCCGTTGTTTCTCCTCCTCTACCAACGTCCAGGTGGTCAGAGTCCAGACAGCTGGGAGGTCAGAGAGCAGATGCCCAGCCCCAGGAGGACAGCTCTGCTCAGCCCTCTCCCGAGGTGAACGGCCCGGCCGAGAGGATGACAGTCTCCGCGGCTGCCCTCTTCCTCCTCACTCTCCTCCTCACCACTCCTGCTTCTCGCAGCCAGCCGAGTGAGTCCACCTGTCCCTCTAGGCAGGAATGAGAAGGGGGGACAGGGCAGCGGGCGGCGAGGTGACACCGAGAGCACTGTGAGGTCACCAGCCCAGGGCCGCTCCTCTCCTGCACACACAGCCGCTGTCCTCAAACTCTCCCCTTTGTAAGTCGAGCCGGCTGTGGGCCAGATCCTTCTGGGGTTAGGCAGCTCCGGGAAGCTGCAGCAAGATCAGGTCGGGAGTCCCGAGGACGCCGACTAGGAATGACGGTTCAGGAGGAGCCAGGGAAGTTAACAGAAGAGACGATAATAAATGCACGCAATGGAGAGTAGAGCAAGGCACGTGGACAAGAAGAGCCACAGATGCTCTGGGAGCAGGACAAAGGGAGCCGGGGAGGCAGGCCGAAGTGAGGCTTGCGGCCAGGACGCCCACCAAGCACCCCTTCCGCCCTCTGTCTGGCACAGACTGCTAGGACCATCAGAGCAGTCAAAAGAAGTCCAGTGGGACACCCAAGCGTGCCCTTTGCGGTTTCATGGCCCCACCTCCATCCCCTAGTCTAGGTCAAAATAAAGTCTGCAGAAACAGGAAAGCGGTTGGAAAGATTCTCGAGCTAGGGGATGCTTGGAATCTTTGGAGAGCGAGCTTTGTTTTACCCACCCCTACCCCTTCCTCCACCATCAGTTATGAGGATCTGAGGACAGGGAGGAGACCGAGACGCTGAGGCCTCCCATAGGCCTGCTTGCCGCTGCCCCAGCTCTTCTCCTCTCCACCAGACAGTCAGGCCAGACTCGGCCTGTATAAACACTCGGGGGAGCAAGGGTCATCAAACCATGTAATGTGCCCACGTGCTCTGAGGATGCACCTGGGCTTTGTAAACTTTGCTTTGAGAACCAGGGTCATGAAGGTTCAACTGGTGGGTGGGACGTGCAACAATATTCAATGGGAAGGTCAAGCAGACCAGTGCAATGGGTTCAAGGAAGAGGAAATGGTCCACCCAAAGCCTGGATCATCCAAATGTTGCTCTCTAGATATTCCAAGCTTTGCTACCAGCTGGAAACAAGGAGTCAGGTTGCAAG
>JAQQAC010006923.1:9831938-9862827 GCA_029783875.1 Phataginus tricuspis | reverse complement strand
GGTCTTTGCCTGCGCTCCTGTGTGATATCCGTATCCCAGCTGAGTAGTCAGGGGAGCTCAAGGGAAATAGTGCTAACAACCAACCGACTAAGTCCAGCCTCCTGTGTGTGCCAAAGAGAGGAGAAAAGAGCCATTTCCAGGCAAGAAGAGCGCCCATTACTACCATCTGCTCTTAATTCTGACAAGCACGGACTGAGCCTTTCTGTGTGCCAGGCTCTTCTGAGTTAAGGGCTTTACAAGCATCTTCTCAGCTAATCCTCTATGATCCTAGGCCATAAACATCTTTTTACCCTCATTTAATGGATGAGGAAACCAAGAAAGATTTAGAAATTTGCCCATGACTCAAATCATTTAGTCAAGGTTTCAATTCAAGATGTCTGACCCCAAAGACTAAATAAAAAACACTTTTCCTCCTGCCCTAACTTCTTTTGCTCATGGCTCCATCTCACCCTGCTCCCTGGCTTCAGCCTCTCTAATGCCTCTAGGAGAGAGTCCAGACACCTACCCCACTCAGAAGGTATGGTAGCCCTGCCCTCTTTCTCCAACTTCATCTCTTATTCCTTTTTCCTTCTTGTTTCCATCTGCAACTACTTAGTTCTCCTCAGACACATGCGGTTTCCCTCACCTTCAGACCTTCATACATTTCTTTATTCCAGATCCTACATCTTTTGTTTATCTAAATCCTACTCATCATTTTTTGGTGCTGGGAGTCAGCTCAGGCCTACACGCTGTGGGATGTCTTCGCCAACCGCCCAGGCTGGGCTAGGTGCCCCTCATTCTATTCCCACAGCATCTTTGCCAAATTCTATCCCCGACCACGCTATAGTATTTATCTTTTCACTTTCCCCTTTGTACCCTGACGAGTCTGTAAGGTACTCAAGAGCTGTCACTGAGCCTTCCTCATGTTCTCACCCCCATGGAGCCTAGAATGTAATATGAGCTCAACACGTGTGTGCCGAGTCCTGGTTCACCAACAAATATGACTAACCAAGTCATCTGCACTTGCTGAAACTCAGTTCAGAGGCCGAAGGTTTTCCAACTGTTTCCCCCAAAGAGGTTCATCTTTTTCACTTTCTTTGTTACCCATCAAGCTGTCATCTGTCCCTTCTAACAGATGGCTTTGCCCTCAGAGCCGTGGAATGCAGCGGGAGGTGGAGGCGGGCAGCGATGGCTCCCTCTCTGCCTCTGTGTCCCAGCTTCCAATGTGATTCCCTCAGGAATTCCCGAGTCGGTGAACTCTCCGTCCACCTGCTGCTTGAAGTACCACGACAAAGTATTGCCAAGGAAACTGGTGGTGGGATACAGAAAGGCCCTCAACTGCTACCTGCCAGCAATCATGTAAGCGCTTCCCTGCAGATATTTCTGTGGAGAGGGAAGGGAAACGTGGAGCCAGACTGGGATGCACGGAACCAAGAAGTCTCCGTGCTGGAGGCAGGGGAGTAGCCATTAAAGGCTTGGGCTTTGACTCACTGGACAGGCCTGGGTGTAATTCCTGATTTTGCCACTTGGGGCTGCGCGGCCCAATGAATGGCAGCCATGAAGAAACCCTAGCTGGAGGATCTGGGCTGAGTGGGGAAAGGGCTGGAAGAAGAGGCCAGAGGGGGAGGCCTTCCACGGGGACACAGGTGGGGGAGGCCTAGGGACGTGGTGAAGAGCATGAGGCAAGCCCTGTAAAAGCTAGAAGTAGGCGAGTGTGGACTGGACCCCACCTGACTCCGTGGCCCGTGATGGTCTAACTCTGCCTCCACAGCTTTGTTACCAAGAAGAACCGAGAGATCTGCACCAACCCCAACGACAGATGGGTCCAAGATTACGTCAAGGATCCCAGCCTACCTTTGCTGCCCCCCAGGAACCTGGCCCCAGTTATTACTATTAGATAGTCAAAGGCTAACCCCAGCTCCTCAACTCCCCGTGACTGTCAGGCCTCGGCAGAAACCCAGGTTCGGGAAAGAAAAGCATAACCCTGCAAAAACACGGGCAGCCTTGTGGTGTGAATGACAGCCACATTCAGAGAAGCAGGCCAGTGGTCCAAGATGTAATTAAAAGTATTTCAAATATGTTCTCACTCTCTGGAGGAAATGCCAAAGTTAAGGGAGGTGGGCAGAGATACATTCTTAATACACAGAAAAATACATTTCACATTCTCCTCATTGCACTGCTTCCAGTTCCACCCCTCACACCATACACCAGCCATTCGAAATAATTATGTTCAGCCTCCAACCAGCCAGACTATTGCTGACCTCTCACTTCTTAAGAGCCCAACAGAACTCTTGACTTTATCCTTACCCCTTCTCTAGATTTCTTTTTTCCCTATAATACTCTTTTCTTTTAAATGTAAATCTTTCTTAGCAGGCCAGGGTAGGGATAGTCACATGCTAACAGTTTTTCTCCTCGTTGCAAAGTTTAGCTAGATCCCCCAGTATATGGTCTTCCTCTGGAAGGCCTGGGTACAGAGACTGCCGAAACAAAACAGGAGGTGTGGATCTGTAGTCCCACCCTAAGCTACAGGCTTATTTCATACAGCATAAGGTCTTCAGAGTTGATCCATGTTGCATCATGTGTCTGACTTTATTCCTCCTTAAGGCTGAATAATATCTCATTGTAGATATCTACCACATTTTGTTTGTTCACTTATCCATCAATAGACATTTGAATAGTCCCCTTTTCTTAACATTAGCCAGAATTGGCAGGTCTTGGTTTCTGTTACTTGCACCAAAAGCATTTTGATTTGCACAATGGCCCATCAATCCCATGTTGGCCAGGCAGGGGTTCAAAGGCAGGTAAGGGCCTGAGGCTCTAACCCACGAGCTTCCTGCCCCTGGCACTCCACAGTGGGCCAGTGCTACCTGCTTTAGAACCTCTTGGACTGGGAGGTCCTGCTCCTTGATCCAGGAATTTCTCTCCACCCTCCCTGCTATCAAAGCTGAGGTGTTACAGCTCAGTCTTCTCCCTCCAGGAGCTCACTGCCCAGGGACGGCACAATCACTAACAAATATAATG
Source organism: Phataginus tricuspis (assembly GCA_029783875.1). Lineage (NCBI taxonomy): Eukaryota > Metazoa > Chordata > Mammalia > Pholidota > Manidae > Phataginus > Phataginus tricuspis. Next base: position 9,859,827 of record JAQQAC010006923.1, on the reverse strand, counting down.
TAGTTAGGCCCGAACCTTTGCTTGTAGAAGCCAGAGTGGACGTGGAGGGGTGGCAGGGCTTAGATCGACACAGGAGCCAGAACAAGTGTGTGTATACTCGAGGCAGCAGGAAGTTTCAAAGTCCTTGGCCAACACCAGGGTCAAAATCAGGCAACCAGAGTTTGAAGGCCTATAGGACAGGAAGGGGCTGAAAACAGGAAGCACAGCCAGGCCCAGGATCTTGGCAAGCTGGAACGGAAATGTTATTATTTTTCTTTCTTTGGTCCATCAGAAGAATTCAGGGTTGAGATGTCAGTCTGAAGACCTAACTGAAAGTTTGTGTACAAAGTCAAATCCCCATCCCAGCAAATAATATAAAGCTTGCCAGAAACTCCTAATGGTTCAGAACCAGAAGTACTTTTCTCATGGGCATTCAATTGTTTTTGAAGAGGGCTGTTCCTAGTCTTTTCAAGGCAGATAGATACCCAGCTTCACACAAACACACACACATGCACAAAAAGGACTTCCTCATTCTCACACACAGGGGTCGCTCAGCCCTGCTTATCCTGAAGTGAAGACCTCACCCACATCAACTTACATCCTAACAGCTTATGCGACTGTCCACCTTGTAGAACGTAGGTGATTAGTTGAGAGAGGGCAGAAAATAAGGCCTAGAATAGTGGGTTGTTTTCCCTCCTATGTCAGAGAAAGGGGTGGCAGTGTGGGCAAAGGCACACACAGCAACAAGGGGGACCCAGTGGGTGGGACAGGAAGAGAAGAAAATGAAGAAGTACTCTGGGTAGTACAAACAGCATTTTACCTGTTTGGCAAGAGGTCTTGCCACACTGTCCCCTCTCTGCCCAGACATCTAATATACCATGAACACAGCCCAGATGATCAGCTGTCCTCAGGCCTGTAAGAAATGTTATTTGGCCTTTAGAATGGCCTTCTGAGATGGACCATATGAGCACGCATAAGAGAGCACACACATGTATGCACACGTGTGTGAGTGACCAGTGAGAGCTGTCAGCAGCCTAAACTAGTATTTTGGGGACACAGTTAAGGCAACAGCTTAAAAGCATGGCTCCAAATTCAGACAGGCAAATCTAGGTTCAGATCCCAACTCTGCCACTTAGCAGGGGACATGGGGCAACTACTGACACCTTCTAAGTCTCAGTTTCGGTATTTGTCAAACAGATCGGTAACACCACCAGCCTCCTGAAGTTGAAAGGATTAAAAGAGTAGTTAGCATAAAGTAAGTGCTCAGTGGATGAGCCTTATTATTTCAGTAACTGACTTTTCTGTAGGACCATATATTGTAGGGCTGAAAGGAGCTTTCCCTTATTGTAAAGACAAGGGAACTAAAGTCCAGAAAAGGAGATTGACTTGCCCAAGGACACACTACAAGCCACTGGCAGATCTGGCATTAGAACTGGGTCCATATTTTAAGTAGAAGAGACCTCTGACGCGAGCCTGAGGCTCGTATGAGAATGGGAGACGTCAGGTACATCTGACAACAAGAGCAATAGCTCGGGACCCGAGGGCCTCCTTTCCCCTGACCTGAATCCTGAGAGCCTGGCCTCCGTTCAGCTTTCCTCTGATTCCTGCCAAGAAGACTTTGAACAATGAATGGGCAGACGCAGAAAGAGACTCTAATCTCTCCAGAGCCTGGTATCGATCAGCAATGGCCTTTACCTCTTTGAGCTGTGTTTCCTCATCTGCAAAAAGGAACTAATTTCTTCAGGGCTATAGTGACAGTCCCCAACCACTGGCACACAGAGTCTGGAACAAGCATTATTTAAAAAAATGGTTTAGTTATTTATATATAGATATTTTTTATATACAATATTACTACATTATATATTAAGTATATTATAAATATTTTATACATATAATATATTTAATATATATATAAAGATAAAGTGTTAATTCTCTTTGCACCTAAAACAAGAATGCCTCTGATAGAGGAAACAACCTGTTAAGAAAATGTGTCAATAACCCCAGCCGAGGCAGAAAACTCCCCCAGGGCAGGGTCACCAACTGGGGCCAGGACTTCAGGGACAGGGGCTAGGTTGCTCTGTATGGACCAAGAGGAAGGACTGTTTTGCCTTTGAGAGCCAGAGGAGAGTAGACAGAGGGGCCTGAGAGCAGGCAGTGAACAGCGGGACCTCCCCACTCCCTGTAGCCTTCAAAAATTTCTGATTACTTAGCTCCCGGAATCCCTGATGTCAGTGGTTTGGGGAAAAATGATGAAGGAGATAGTCACCATCAAGGTGGACACAGATGCAAGGCAGGGCCGGCAGCCCCAGCAGAAGGAATTAGAGATTGGGAAACGTGAAGTATGTCCTTGGGGATTCACAGAAGCCTTATGGATGCTTTGGATGCCCCTAGACCGGAGAACTGGAGAAATGAAAACAGCCCCAAGTGGCTCTCCAGATCCAGGGACATGACTGGTTGGTTACTTTAGATAAAGTGGCGAGGGGAGGTCTCACTGAAGAGATGCATAAAACCTGAGAGCTAAGTGATAGAGCAAATCAGCCACATGAGAACCAGGGAAGAGGGGACAATCAGTACAAAAGCCCTGGGCAGGAACCAGCTTGGTACATGGGAGCAGTGTGGCTGGAGGATGGAGGATAAAAAGGAGAACAGCTTGAGAAGCTAGAAAGACAGAAGCAGATCAGGAGAACTTTGTAAGCCAGAGTAAGGAATGTGTCATTTATTTCAAGGGAGGTGGGATGCCACTGGGGACTTTTTTTAAGCAGCCAAGTAAGGTCATCTGACTTATATATTTTAAAAAACACTGACTGCTATGCAGACATGGATTACTGGGGGACAAGGGAAACCGGTTAGGACATACCTACATCAGTCCAGGCTACAGGTAACAGTGGCTGAGACCAGGGAGAAGGAGTGGAGGTACAGAAAGGTGAGCAGATTAAGGAGCTGTTTGGGGATAGAAGGGAAAAGACATACTGAGAAAGATGTGGGCTTAAGCAACTAGGTACATGTTGGTACAGTTTATAGAAATAGGGAAGTCTGCGGAAAAGGCAAGTTAGGCGGTGGAATTAGGAATTAGTCTGGGCCATGTTCATTCTGCGATGCTTGTTAGGTCTCCATGTGGCCATGCTGAGTAGGGAGTTGGCTATGTGAGTCTGGAATGTCAGCAGAAGTTCAAGCCGGAGATAGAAAGCCATAGAACCAGCCAGGGTCAGCTGGGAAGAGGGCAGAATGCGTCATAAGTAATGAGCTCAGGGGCATTCAAACATTTAGAAGTAGAACAGAGCAGGAGTAGCACGTAAATGGAATGGAGGAGTGGCCAGTGAGACGGCAGGAAATCAGGAGACTGTGGCAATCTGACAGCCAAGAGAAGAAAAGTATTCAAGAGGGAATAGCAAACGTGATGAGTGCTGCCAAGAGATAAAGGGAGAACGGGACATGGCCATTGGACTTGATCTGTGAAGGTCAAGGTGACCTCAATGAGAAATGAGCTGCTGAGACACTCTCAGTGGAAGGTAGGATAGAAGCCCAACCACAGAGAGCAGGAAAAAGAGGGGATTGTGGAAGTAGGGACCAGGACTCTACATAGGCAGCTCTTCTAAGAGTCTTTTTGTGAAGGAAAGCAAAATTTAGGGCAGAAGCATGAAGCAGTATGATCTCAATGGAGGGTTTTTTAAGATGTGAGAATTTGGATCATGTTTGTGTGCTGATATGCAAAGTAGTCAACCTCTCTGAGCTTTACTTTTCCTTTCTACAAAACAGAGACCAAAACACCCACAGCTGCAGGTTAACAGGAGAATCACATCAGCTGACATACATAAAGTGCCCGGTACCGGGCCCCATCTCATCTCACAGCAGAGATTCCATTCTTACGGGCTCCCCTCCGGGAGAAAGAAAGGCTTGAGCCTAGCAGGTTCTCGCTGGTAAAGCAAGATGGCGGCTCTCAGTACCCACTTTGCTGATGACAAGAGAAGGAGAGCTGGTAGAAAAGGAACCAAGTCATGAGAGGATCGCGAAGTCGTTCGTGAGCACAGTTAGCCCAGTTTCACCCTAACCACACTCTCGGAACTCCCTTCCTCTCCCCTTGCATTCCTCCCGGGAAGGAGCCTTGTCCTCCAGACTCTGTAAGGCCGGGTTTCTCATCTGAACCACAGAACACAGATGACTTGAGTGACTATGCTCTCAGTTCTCCCAAGGATGTTGCGTGACTAGCACCATCCTAGATGCGAAGGAGGAAAGTTGATCCATTACATCCAATGCATGTATTTGAGCCCAGTGAAAAAGGCTGCCTCAGATGGCAGGGACCACCACTTCCAATTTACCCTTTGCACCCCAGCAGGCTTCACTAAATGTCTGTTCATGAAATTCACACAAAGGCCTGGAAGGTGGGCTGAGGTATGTTCAGAAGTCAATGTGATGAGCCCTTCTGGCTGTGAGTCAGGGGGTCAGGGCAGGGAAATGTCCCCGCGGAACTGGCATTTTAAGCCAGGTCCTGGAAAGTAAAAGGGGTTCAGTTCTAGTCTGACTTGATCTTAGGAAATTTAGTGGGCAGCGCCACCCAGTGGTTAAAACCACAAAACTAGTCTAGTGAGTTCCTTAAAGGGCTAGAACAAGGAACAGTGTCTAAAAAGGAAGATCAGCTGTGCATAAGCCCACCTGCTGAGATGGCCGCTCCTGGTGCCCACACATTCCCACTTCCCTGATTTTCCCCTTTTTGCTGGGAGCTAAGGCTTTCAGTCCACACCACAGCAGAACAGAGAGAGATCCTACTCTCATCGAGCTTATATTTCAGTGGAAAGACTATACACAAATATATACATCAGGTAATGATAAGTTTTATACAGAAGAATAAAGCAGAATTAAGGTGATGGTGGGGAGCGCCAAAGACAGATCTGTACTATTCAAGAGAAATTCCAAGAACAATTTGACTTACTGAACTTGTTACTTAAGGTTCTGTGTCCAGTCTGGAGAATCAAGCAAGCACCTAACAAACCTAAGAAATGGATTATTCTGCAGATAAAGGTTACAAACTCTGGACAAAGTTCTTAAAATAAGAGCATGGGAGACTACATAAAAAGCAGGCAGGTTTTGGACAGGCATTGAAAATTAGAGCAGGCAACAGGCATGGAGTGAGGGACTAATTTTTGTGGCTTTGGTTGAAGTCAACTGCAACTGCTGTAGAGGATGCCTTAGGGTTGGCCAAAACTCAGGTAAGAGAGTCTGTAGTCTTTCTGGGGAAGGAGCCTGAGGTAATAATAGTAGCCACTGTAGAGGGAGGGGGGACCCCAGAAGAAAAGTTAGCAAAAGGGAGTCCCTAATTATTTGTATAAACTTAGCCCAAGTTTCTAGTCCTGACAACCATACGTCCTTGAGGGAAACTGAAAACAGCTTGCAGTTAAAACTTAAAGAACTGAACTAAGATCTGAGTCACCATCCACTGCACGCATGAAAGTTTGTAATTTGAATCTAAGTTAATAGCCTGCTAAAACAGAACATCACTCTTCAGACCAGCATAATAAAATCCAGAGTCTCCACAACATGACGGCAAAATGTCCAAGATACAATCTAAAATCATTCAACATATGAAAAGCCAGCAAAATACGCTCCAGTCTCAAGAGAAGAGATTATCAATAGATGTCAATACTAAGATGAACTAGATAGTGGAATTATCAGACAAGGATTTGAAAGCAGCTATTATAACTATATTTAGTGAAGTAAAGGAAAATAAGTCCATAATGAATATAAAGATAGGGAAGCTCTGCAGAGAATTAGAAAATATTTTTTTAAACAAATAAAAATTTTAGAGCTAAAATGGTTCTTTAAAAAATAGCATGAAATATACATGAAATTTAAAAATTCACTGGATGAACTTAATAACAGAATAGAGGTGACAGGGGAAAAAAAGCAGTGAAGTTGAAGATATATTGATAGAAAATATATGACCTAAATCAGAAAATAAGAAAAGAAGGAAAGAATACATAGAGCCTCAGGGATCCGTGGGACAATTTCAAAAGCTCTAACGTGTGGATACTTGGAATCCAGAAGGAAATGAAAAAGAATAGGGTGAGAAAAAAATATTTAAAGAAATAATAACAGACACAGGGAAGGCACTATAGCACGGAGAAGTCAAGTAATGACTCTATAGCATCTTACTACGCTGATGGACAGTGATTGCAATGGGGTCGAGGGGGACTTAATAACATGGGTGGATGTTGAAACCACAATGTTGCTCAAGTGAAACCTTCATAAGATTGTATATCAACGATACCTTAAATTTTTTTAAATGATATTATCTGCAGTGATAGCAAAAAAAAAAAAAGAAAGAATGACAGAAAACATTCCTAAATTTGGTAAGACATATTTATAGATTCAAAATCAGCAAATCCTATACATGATAGATTCAAAGAAATCCATGCTTAGGCATATCAAAGTCGAACTTCTGAAAACAAAAAATTTGAAAGCAGGAGATAAAATTGACACATTACACATGGAAAACAATTTGAATGACTGATGACTTCTTATCAAAAACCATGGAGGCCAGACCTAGAGAAAACACATCTTTGAAGTGCTGAAAGAAAATTTGTCACCAGAAGTGAAATAAGGTATGCCTGATTAATCAGTCTTCTATGCTGGAAACAGGTTTCCAGTAGCAAATGCCTTCTCCAGCTATTTCTTCTGATCCATGTCCCCAGTAAATGGACTGCCTTTATATATGCCCAGCGTTAATAGTATTTAGCTCAGCTAAACCATGCCAGAAAGCCAAGGAGAAATTAATTAAACAGGCTGTAAACTATTAAAGTTGGCCCGAAGATATGATTCTGCAGAATAAACTTTACATCTTCAGTGAGAAAAAAATCGAAAGGACTGGATCCATTCGAATTAAGACTCTCAAAAGAAAAAGGAAAAGCAAATATCACCCTTAGCCTTGAGGGCATGTTTTCAGGATCTCACTCAGGGGAAGAAAACTGAGACATAGTCTTAGTCTAAGGACTAATCAGACTAGTTTAGATTAGTAGTTTAGATGTAGGTAGGTGGTGTGGGTGAATGTAATAATGGGTTATCTAATTTGACTGTTTCCTAACGAGGCCCCAGGAGAACCTCCCCCAACAGAGGGGACTGAAGACTTTGGGAATCCTAGAAGAAAAGTGGAAACAGCAGTGAGTGAGAGCCTATCTCTATCTCTGCTGGAGTATTCCCCATGGCAACAATAATTCTGTGAGACCAGCCTTACCACAGGGTAGGAACAGCAGCCGACTTCAGTCACCAGGAGCCAAAGTGCAGAATGGCAATAGCTCAGGAAAATCAGGTCAACAAGAAACTCTTCCCAAAGGGAGGGAGGGAGATGGGGACCCCCCAGACGCTCAGCTGGGAGTATGAAAGTCAGAAATGACCATACCTACAGCCGTGATTGAGCTTTCTATTCCCAGGCTGATACCCAAGAAGCAGTTATCCAGGCAGAACACTGGGGTTATAAAAGTGTGACTACATTTTAAATCTTTTTGTGGATCCGTAGCATAACTCACACAAGCAAAACTGAGTGGCCTATCAACATTGAAAAATCATCAAATCTAGAGTTCACCACAAACTCGACTGTGCTTGAAGGGTCAACACATCTGGCTCTAATTCATTGCTCATCCTGAATATCTTTTCAGGAAAACCTAAGATCAAGCCACCTACCCCTTCAGACCAGGCTCAAATAGCAACAATCATACAGTGTGTCAGGTAGATTTACACACAGAAGTCAGAAGCCACGGCACAGGCAAGGATGGAGGCCCAAGTAACTATATGATGTTTTCATACACAACATCTCTTAGATGTAAGAAGGCTGTGTGGCACAGTGCAATTATCATAGATTTTGAAGTCACAGATATCTCAATTCAAATCTAAGCTCCATCACTAACCAGGTATAACAGTTAGTTATTGCTGCATAACAAAAACCACAAAACCTCGATGGCATACAACAGTAAGTATTTATTTAGCTGGCTGAGGGTTGAACCATCTAGACCAAGCTTGACTGAAGCATCTCAGCTCTACTATTTGTGTCTATAAAGCCCATATGATAAAGACTACCAGAAACACACCTGTAGTCCAACAAGTTTAGCTGCAAGAAAGGTCAATGCACAACAGAAAATATGGTAAGGAGTAGAAAAGGCTTTTGGTAAGGTTTGGGGTTTTGCTGAATGACTCTGGGGCAGGACTAGAAGCTGAGATTAGTTTAGCAATTGGGAAGTGAGGGTGCCAGAGGGATGAATCAAGGCTGAGGAAATCATTGACAAGAAAGAATAATCACCCGGGAAGGGGACTGTTACGTTTCAGGCTGCAGTGTGACCCAAGGGAAGCCGTGTTTCCCGTTGGTCTGCAGCCTGCCTTAGCTGTGTGTGTCATCACTGGTCACAAACAGGCGGATCCTTATGTCCTCAGTTCTGAGCTGATATTAACTCTCTTCTGTCTCTCATCTTCTTCCTGGGACCACTGGGCTAGCTCAGGCATGTCCTTTTTCTGGTGGTGGCAGAGGCATAAAAGACAGGATCCTAACTGTGAAGCACTTTTAAGCCTCTTGTTGGTCTCGTCTGGCTAAGATCTCGCTGGCCAAGTCAAGTTTCATGGCTGAGCCTTGAGTCAAGAGGTAAAAATATGCAAAGTCACATGGCAAGGGTTGCACTAGCCAATTGCTGGGAGGGAGTGAAGAATTGGAACAAAATCCATTTTACCACAAAGTGTGGCCTTGGGCAAGTCCATTACATTCTCAGCTTCATTTCCCCCTATCTGTGTTAATAGTCCCTAGATTGCAGAGGATTAAATGAATTAATCTATGTAAAAAACATATATGTCTTTTGATAATCACAATAACCCCCCATGTTTGAATGCCTCTTTTCCTGCCTTCAACATGTACATATATGAATCCCAGAAAAGAACGTATTTTAAAAGAAAACCAAGACAAAGAGGTTGAGTGACTTGCTCAGGGTCACATTCCTCGTAAGACTGAGGTAGGGCAGGGACACGGGACAAACATCATGATTAATTTTTCCTGCCTATGATGAAAAAAGCCGAGATATAAACAGTATAGTAAGAACAGGAGGGACTCCGTCTTAAGGCTGAGATTCCATTTTAAAAACCAGGGAGTTAGGAGGTGAGATTCCTAACATAGTCTTTGGTAATCAGCCAACAAACCACCCTATCTTAAGGCAGGACAAGCAGTCCTAACTGACATGTCCCCAGTGCTTGAGGGTAACCACTATCTTGGAGAAGAACAGGATGAAGAAATTCTTTGTGTTAAGCTTACCTTACAGAATATCTAGAGGACAGACTATGGATGGTGACATGATGTCTCTCACTGGAGACATAGTGAGACCACATGTCAAGCCTACACTCCACCCCTTGTGCCATTCCTGAAAGCCTCAAAAGACAGAATCCTAAACTTTTAAGCACACCTCCTCACTGAGGTTGCCTGCACTCCCCTTTCTTTAAGTGTGTACTTTTTGCCTTAAATAATGACTTCTCACTGCTCAACTTATTGCATCTGGTCTCTGTTTTCTTCAAGTGGTAAGTCTTTGTTGCTTTGCTACTTCATTCTATTTTTGAGACTTAAGCTCTGTCTCAATTCTACTCCAGACAAGCAGGCAGGGGTTACTGAGGACTCTGATTTAGGCTTACAAGGTCCCATCACTTGGGTGACCCAGACAGGACTGCAGTTGTACAATCATCTCTTTAGGAGCCTGCCTGAAAGTCTCCTTTCTTTGCCTGTGGGAAGCTTTCAGAACATAATCTCACTCCATCCAGTGCTCTGCAGCTCCCCCAAATCCTGGGGTGGTAGGGGCTTAGTTCCCATGCCATGCAAATCCAAGCAGACCCTGGACACCAGGTGAGCCTGGCTTTAGGGGTTGACAAGGGATTTGCCCTGTGCCAGGCAGGAGTTCAGTGAGCTGCCCTTTCCTCCCTCTGCCCTTCCCTGCCCTCTACAGCCTGTGCAGCTGCTGCCACCCACTACCACTCTCGCTTTAACGGGCTTCTTCTTCATCTACACTCATCCGACCTGTTCGTGAATTCTTTCTCGATCAGTCAGAACCCTCCCCTGGGTTGAGGTCTCACCAAGTGTGCAGGGAGACCCCCCTGGATTGGACTTGCCCACAAAAGTAGGAGCACACCCAACTCTCCCCAAAGTTCATGCTTCCCTCTCCATTCCAGTTTCCCAGTGTCCCCGGCTGGTATGACTAGAGTTTGGGTTAAAAGGTAACTGGGGCCAGATTGCCAAGAATTTTGAATGCCATAAGAGGAGTCTGAGTTTTATTTTTATGAAATAAGGAGTTACTGAAGGGGATATATGGAGTCAGAAAAATCTGGGTTCAACTCATGTTCCAGTAATCCAGTGCTGAATAACAAATCACCCCAAAACTCAGTGGCTTAAAACAACAACCACTTATTATCTCTCATAGTTTCTGTGGGTCAGGAATTTAAGAAAGCTTTTCTAGAAGGTTCTGGCTTGAGGTGTCTTATGTGGTTACAATCACATCCTCCCTTTCCCTCTCTTTCCACATGGTGTCTCCAGCACAGCAGCCTCAGGATAGCTGCACCTCAGAGGCTCGCAGAGGGAGGACCTCAAAATGAATATCAAGAAGTTGCCTAACATTTTCTAGTCTAGTCTCTAGCCTCTCTGCATCTATCTGTTGAGAAGGTCATAAAGGTCCACCCAGGTTCAAAGACAGAGGACATACTCTCCCCCACTTGATGGAAGAAATATCAAAGAATTGATGGAAAAGAAAAACATGTTTTAAAACCACCCAATTTCTAGAAGAGGAAGAACAATAACAATATCTATCTCAGGAGGGTTGGTGTGAGGCTTAAATAAGATAAAGTATACCTGGTTTACACAGGGTATTATCATGTACACATGTACATTATCTATGTGACTTCACAGACAATATAGGCTCTGTGTGACTTCAGGCAGTTTTATTAACCCCACTCTGCCTCATGTCCTCAATGACAAAATGGAATTAGTAACTGTACCCCCACCATATGGCTGTTGTAGGGATTAAATGAGATGATCCTTTTAAAGCACTTTAAAGATCCATTTAATGCCTGCCACATAGTAAATTAAAGCTCAATACATGTTTATTAGTGTTTTTATTAACAACTACTTACTAGAGTTATTGTTATTATTATCAACAAAAGTCTTCACTGACTTCACCAAAAGGGAAGAGGAAGAGAAGGAGAAATAATCATGCTATTACAGACCAACAGAGAGCTAATGGTTCTCAGCCAGTCAGGCAGGTATGTCATAGAAGTGTATGAGGTCATAGAACTATAATATAGTGAAACTATATATATTATATGTATAGTATATTTTCACTCTAACAATATATATAATATACATTATATTATATATAACAAACATATATAACTATATGTATTCACCCTAACAATAGAACAATATAATCTATTCTAATCTATAATCTATTATAATATTCTGTACAATAGTGTAATAATATAATATAACCTATTATAATCTATAATCTCACCCTATCTACCTATTCCCTTCCTGCAGAGCAGACAGACACTGGGACCAGGCCTTGCCTCAAGGTCCAAAGACGGAGTGCTGTTGGGCTGACAAAGGATGCTGTCTAGGAATTGACAAAGCTGAGTTTCTGGTCAGACAAACAGCAAGCCCTGAGGGCCAAGCTGAACACCACCCGACAGATTTCTGATGAGAAGATAGCCAAGACCAGACAGAGCAGTGATACCAGGTGCATCTGCCCAGGCACAACCTAGATGGAGCTCAGGTTCTGGGGGCCAAACTGCTGAAATTCAGTGTCATGAGCAAGGCCAGTTTTTAGTCTTTAAGAGGTTTTGGGAGCCATCCAGAGACTAGGATCTTGTAACAGGAATGACACCAGAAGCCCAGTCCTACAAAATGGTATACATCCTTGGTGGATGGAGGGGAAGACATTGGGGAAAGACTCAGGCAGGCTTGGAATTCAGGCAAGACAGAGTTCATTCCTCCCAGAGCAGACAAGTAACAAGGAACTCAAAATCAAGTTCAGAATAGGAACCCGTGTTCTTTTAACTGGAATCAGTGGCAAGAAAAAGAACATAGGGAAGAGTAATGTTTGCTATTTACTGAGCACCTTTTATGTGCCGAAGTGGTACTAGATATGTGACTTGAGGCCTAGGGACCAGTTCTGGGACAATTCATCCAGAGTCTGGCTTTTAAAAGGCCCCTAGCCCCTAGGTATCCTGAAGCCAGCTTTGATATGTTCATAAAGGAGCAACTGAGCCAGCAAACGGAAATCAGCAAGTCCGGCTGTGGGAGGCCAAGGTGCCAAGTGACCCTCATATCACCTTGTATTTGGTTGCGACTGCATCTCCACAGGAGTTGTGTCTGTAATGAAAACATAGCAAAATCTTCCTTGTCATCTTTAAGTTACATTTGCAGATCATTCTGCTGTTGAGAAATATGATAATCTTCCTCATCAAGATGGGTATAATTTAAACTCCAGTTGATCAATAACACATGGCCTGTATCTGGCAAGCAGATCTTCAATTTGGATACAACAGCATTGAAACTCAGCCAGTCCCCATATCTGGAGCTGCTATCGTTTTGACACATGATAATAAATTGAAATGCAGCCCACTCCCTCTCCCCGGTGAATTTCATTAAATCGCAGTATGCCTGTCCACAGAACTCCCATTGATCCAGTTTCTGGCCTAGAGCTGACCTCATCTGAAGGTAGTGAGATGAAAACACCAGTTATCCTAACAGCAGACACCAGCGTTGTTCTTTAAAAATGGATGACTTTTGTTCAGGAAAATACATTGGAAAGTCAATTAAAGAATGAATGAAAGATGGAAATCTCAGGACATGGGTTGGAAGGAGGAGAGAAACAAAAGATAAAGTTAAGCTATACTGTGTACAAAGGGAACAAAAAGGCGAGAGAGAGGAAAGCAAGGAAAAGAGGAGAGGTGGCTGGGGAACAAAAGAAAAGAGGAGGCAACACGAAGGCCATCAGACAACACAAAGAAATGAAAGGCCTCCAGATTGGCAGAGAAGTTAAACTGTCCGTGTTTGCACATGCCATGATATTTTAATAAAAAACCCTAAAGAATCTACTCCAAAACTACTAGATCTAATATCTGAATTCAGCAAAGTTGCTGGATACAAAATTAATACACAGAAATCTGTGGCATTCCTATACACTAACAATGACCTATCCGAGAGAGAAATCAGGAAAACAATTCCATTCAAAGTTGCATCAAAAAGAATAAAATACCTAGGAGTCAACCTAACCAAGGAAGTGAAAGAACTACACTCTGAAAACTACAAGACACTCATGAGAGAAATTAAAGAAGATACCAATAAATGGAAACACATCCCATGCTCATGGATAGGAAGAATTAATATTGTCAAAATGGCCATCCGGCCTAAAGCAATCTACAGATTCAACGCAATTCCTATTAAAATACCAACAGCATTTTTCAACAAACTAGAGAAAATCATTCTAAAATTCATATGGAACCACAAAAGATCCCGAATAGCCAAAGCAATCCTGAGAAGGAAGAATAAAGCTGGGGGGATTATGCTCCCCAACTTCAAGCTTTACTACAAAGCCACAGTACTCAATACAATTTGGTACTGGCACAAGAACAGACCCATAGACCAATGGAACAGACTAGAGAGTCCTGATATAAACCCAACCACATATGATCAATTAAAGGAGCCATGGACATATACAATGGGGAAATGACAGCCTCTTCAACAGCTAGTGTTGGCAAAACTGGACAGTTACATGCAAGAGAATGAAACTGGATTATTGTTTAACCCCATACTCAAAAGTAAACTCAAAATGGATCAAGGACCTGAATGTAAGTCATGAATCCATAAAACTCTTAGAAGACAACATAAGCAAAAATCTCCTGAATATAAGCATGAGCAACTTCTTCCTGAATGCATCTCCTCGAGCAAGGGAAACAAAAGTAAAAATGAACTCATGGGACTACATCAAACTGAAAAGTTTCTGTACAGCAAAGGACACCATCAACAGAACAAAAAGGCATCCTACAGTATGGGAGAATATATTTTTAAATGACATATCCAACAAGGGGTTAACATCCAAAATATATAAAGAACTTACACACCTCAACACCCAAAAAGCAAATAATCCAATTAAAAAATGGGCAGAGGATATGAAGAGACAGTTCTCCAAAGAAGAAATTCAGATGGCCAACAGGCACATGAAAAGATGCTCCACATCACTAATCATTAGGGAAATGCAAATTAAAACCACAATGAGATATCACCTCACACCAGTAAGGATGGCCACCATCCAAAAGACTAAGAACAACAAATGCTGGCGAGGATGCGGAGAAAGGGGAACCCTCCTACACTGCTGGTGGGAATGTAAGCTAGTTCAACCATTGTGGAAAGCAGTATGGAGGTTCCCCAAAATACTAAAAATACAAATACCATTTGACCCAGGAATCCCACTCTTTGGAATTTACCCAAAGAATACAACTTCTCAGATTCAAAAAGACAGATGCACCCCTATGTTTATCGCAGCACTTTTTACAATAGCCAAGATATGGAAGCAACCTAAGTGTCCATCAGTAGATGAATGGATAAAGAAGAAGTGGTACATATACACAATGGAATACTATTCAGCCGTAAGAAGGAAACAAATCCTGCCATTTGCAACAACATGGATGGAGCTGGAGGATATTATGCTCAGTGAAATAAGCCAGGCAGAGAAAGACAAGTACCAAATGATTTCCCTCATTTGTGGAGTATAACAACGAAGCAAAACTGAAGGAACAAAATAGCAGCAGACTCAGAGACTCCAAGAAGGAACTAGTGGTTACCAAAGGGCAGGGGTGTGGGATGGCGGGTGGGGAGGGAGGGAGAAGGGGATTGTGGGGTATTTTGTTTAGTACACATGGTGTGGGGGGGATCACGGGGAAAACAGTGTAGCACAGAGAAGGCAAACAGTGAATCTGTGTCATCTTACTACACTGAAGGACAGTGACTGCATTGGGGTATGATAGGGACTTGATAATATGGGTAAATGTAGTATCCACATTGTTTTTTCATAAGAGTGTATATCAATAATACCTTAATAATAATAAAAAAAAGACAAGGCAACACGGAGGGACTGGTCAGCAGAAAGAAATTCCACGTGACAGGGAGATTGGAGAATGACCTAAGACCAGGGATGTCTAATATTTCATTCTACGTTGTTTGCATTGCTGCAATATAAACTACCCAGCCTCTCCCTGACACTTTCAGTGAAGTCTGATGTTTCTGCACTGTTGCTGGTAGTGTTATGGGGATAAAGAGTTAGGGCAGTAGAGGGAGGTGTGCCCGACCCCGCATTCACCCCTCAGCGAATGTGGACAGTTTTGTCTGCCCACCACGTGATCCTGGTAGAATGGTCTGTCTCCAGGACACCTCCCACAGCTAACCATAGAGAGTGGTTCCAGAGGTTGACACAACCTAACAGCAAGACCAAATCCCTCCCTGAGATTAATAATGAACACTTCAAAGAAGTTTACTCTTTACTGGGGTTGGCTGAACTAATATGATGAAAGGTTTGAACAACCTTGGCTTTGTTCCTTTCTCCCACCTCTGCATAAAGAAAACCCACCTTCAGGAGAAGAAAATCGGGTGACATACAGAAGTAGCAAAGGTGAAACATGGAGTGCAGGAAACCGCTGATGATATTGTTTGAGCCTCTGGATCAAGCCATACCTGAAGCCTAGAACTTCTTGCACTTGCCAGTTACATATATCATTAAGTTTCCATTTTGATTACGCTCATTTGAATTGGATTTCTCCCACTTTCAATCAGAAGTGAATAAACCCTTCCACTGATGCTGGGTGGATGTAACAGGATCCTCAAGAGAGAGGAGGAGGCCAGAATCACAGGCCTCACAAGCAGCGAAGTGAATGGTAGCTCTTCATATTGCTGAAAGGACAAAGATGCAGTCATACTTGTTGTTGGCACAAAAGCAGATATGGAACAAACGAATTTTCACAAATATAATACAAGACAGGTAACTTCGAAAAGGAAAAGGCTGCCTAGGGATTGCCAAGGCTGAGTCACTGATCAGGCTGTGAGCTAGGTTACGGTGTAATAGTGTAATCAGAGAAACAGGGATTGCCTGGGAGAATGAGGGATGGCACCAAGGAACTTGAGGTCATGACGAGGAGCCCCCCCACCTGTCCCTCAACAGGGTCATATCCACTTGTCATGTGCCTGTCATCCATCTATTGGCACTTCAGTTTGGGGTGGCAGGTTTCCTGTTTTTAAATGTAAGTGACTTTAGGAAGCCAATACATTTGCTGTGTTGTTCATTCATCCTGAGAGATGGGTAGTTCTGAGACACAGGTGATGAGAGCAATCACGGATCATGGGGGATTGCCTGGAGAGGCCAGCTTTGAATTGAGCACTTAAATGAGGGTGCCTAGAATCAGAAAGTTCAGCGAGGAAAGGTGTTCATACCTGCACAGCCCAGTTCTCATCCCCACCTCTGCAGACAAACCCATCCTTCCCCAGTGTTGCCTGGGGGGGTGTCAGTAGAGTGTATCCCACTGTTCAATGGGGTCCAGAAATAGTTGTCAGCTGCCTAGGACCCTCGGAAGCTCCCTGATGCCCCCCAGAAGGCCACCCATCAAGCATTCTTTAGCTAGGGCCTCTTAGGAGCAGGGGCCTCCCAGGTGAAGTCCTGTTCTCCAGTCTAGCAGCCAGGGCCCACTTCCCCAACTCAGTCCAGCCAACCCTTCCCAAGTCCTTTCCAAGTCATTCCTGCTTGGCCTGCCTTGAACTGAGCTTAAAAAAAAAAAAAAACAGAACAACTCATGTCCTTGGACATCCTTGTATATAAACAAGACTCCAGCTCTAGGTCCCCTTCCCCTGAGAGAAACTGGCAAAACTCCAATGCGATGGCCTTGTAAAAGTGCAGAGCCTCTCCGAAGATTCCTTTGGCCCATCTTCTCCCTCACCAGTCAGGAGTCTCACGCAAACGTAGCTGCAGGGGTCACCTTGCTAGAGCTCCTGCTCAGTAAACAGGGTTCTCTCCCTGCCCCTTGGTAGATGGCCCCAGAAAGAAGGCAGGGCCAATTCCTCCTCAAAAGGAGGAAGAGATGATGTAGAGACAGGTGGGAAAACTGAAACTGCTGCCCCCTCCATGCCCACAGGAGTAGCGGGCGGAGCTCAGGGCAAACAAGCAGATAGCAGCATGTCATGAAGTTCTCTCTTCATCAGAGAGGTTGGAGGGAAACCTGAAATCAGTGTTCAGCTTCAGTAATTATTGTGAATCCACATGGTGGAATACTACACAGCAATGAAAAAGAGCAGCCCATTTTAAACACAATATGAAAGAATTGCACAGACATGATTTGGAGCAAGAGTCAGACTCATAAGAGTTCGTATTATATGTATCTATTTATATGAAGTTCAAGGACAGTCAAAACAAGTCACAGACATCAAATAGTAGGTTACCTTTGGGAGGTGGATATTCACTACAAGAGAACACGAGGGAAACTTCTGGAGAGCTGAAGAAGTTCTTTATCTGGATCTGGATGTTGGCTACACAACTACACGCAGGTATAAAAATTCATCAACTGTAAGGTTTGTGTATTTCACTCTATTTAAGGCATACCTCAATAAATTTGTTTTAATAAGTTTGGAGGACAGGGCATGGCAAAGCTGAGAAGCAGTTTTGCATTGCTCCCTTGGGAACTACACATCTACCGGGAAAAAGGGAGCTGGCACTGGGCAGAGGGGGCTGAGTAACCAGACCTGACTGTCCAGCTACACTGCTCCCTAGCCTGGCATTTTTTAAGTGGCAAAGTGGAGATTGGGTAGGGATGGAGAAGTGCCCCTTGAGTGTAAAGGAATATGACCCTCTAAGGTACTAACTCAGGTTACCAAATACGCATGCATGTAAATGCAGGACCCCCTGCTCACGGGGGTTACCAGTGGCTAAGGGAGCATTACTGGAAGATAGGTTTCCACATTTATCCTCTGGTAGGATATTTTTGAAGTATTTTCCTATTTGTATCCCCTCGTCCCTTCCCTCATTCAAGCAAACTGTCTGGCACCATGCAGCTCCTCCACCCCCTCCGGGGAGAGATGGGACCGGGCAGAGAGCACAGCACGAGTCTCCTTGGCTGTGTGGTGTGAAAGCCTCAGCCCTCTAGAGAAAGAATAAGAGAATTCCAAGTATGTTATTTTAATGTCTTTACCAGAATTATTAAGGAGTATGGATTTCTTCCAAGCCAAAAAGAGAGTCTGGTTTGGTCTAGAGGGAGGCAGTGCCACATGGATGTCCCAGAAGCACTGTCAGGAAGCAGGGGGACCCCAAAGAGGAAAGGCTGTGGAGAACATCCAGGCGGGTGGGCCCACAGCCCTGGAGAATGTCTTCATGCCCTCGACTGTGACCCCAAACTCTTGGAACGCCATCAGACCTGCAGGCCATACTCAGCCCAAGGAAGGTGGCCCAGCAGTGACCTGCAGGGAAAGATCATCACACGGGACTCCCCAAACACCCGGCGCACCCCAGAAAGGCTGAGGCTCAAGTTTCCCACCAGGCTGGCATAAAAATGTACATCAAAGTAAGTTCTAGGACTAAAGTTTTATTTCCTATAAACCTGAGTTTGTAGATTCCAGCTACACCTCTAGGTACTTCTGCAATAATTGAATCTGTTATAATGATTTGAATCTTTTCTGTTTGTGTTTTACTTGCATAATTTTCATTAAGTGTTTGTCCCTCTGTGTTCCTGGTGTGGAAACCCACAAGGGAGGCAGTAGTCAGCTGAGGGTGTTCAACTGTGGCTTCCCTGTGGCTCTGGTTCGACCACAGATTCCCGGGACCCAATCCTGAAGCGGAACCACAGCAGGACACCTGCTGCCTCCCTCCTGGGCTCAGAGGCCAGCCTGTGGCTGCTGGCTGTCAGACTAGCGGGGCGCCCACCCACCTCCTCCTTGCTTTACTGTAGAGCAGAGTCCCCGCCAGCCCAGGGCCGGGGGAGTCCAGGGAGGGGACTTTTCCTCTCCAGCCAGGCTCCCGAAATCCCCCGCTGAATGACAGGCGCTGGGCTTGCTCACTCAGCCTTACCCGCTAACATCTCACCCGCTAACTGTCCTCCCAGCCCTGCCATGGAGCCCCACGGAGGGAAGCCTGAGTCATGAAAGGGCCTTTGCTCCCTCTTTTCTAGCTGCATTACTCCCCATCACTTCCTAAAGAGCATACGTTTCCAAACCTACTTCCAACCCTGTAGCCCTGTCACAGCCCAGTTCTACAGAGCAAGAGGTGGGGCACTTGGACATAAAAAAGGAAGTGACACTCACTGACCATCTCTTATGTGTCATGCACTTTACACATGCTACCTTAATCCTCATTTCTACTTTGTAGGCCAGGGGTTATAGCTATATGACATGAGAAAACCACCAAGAGTTCAGAGAGTTTAAGCAACTTGCTCCACCTCACACAGCCAATAAGTGACGAAGCCAAGATTCAAATCTATGTCTGACTCCACGGCTCCCCAGGGGGACCTGTCAGTGCCTGACCCAGCCCTCCCTGGGGTCCCTCGGTGCTAGCTTCATAGAATCCACACTCCTACTAGCTGAGCAACAGCTTACCACCCCATTGCCCGGTCTCTTTGTTTCCCAATTTCACAGTCAACAAAGGAATCTTACTGTTCCAGCTCATCCCTTTAATCCAATCCACACCTGCAGGCCAGCCCTCTGTTAGGAGCACCTGCCACTCCTCTGAGATGTGCTCTGCAGTCTCCTGGAGGGCCTCACAGGGTTGAGCAGAGTTATCCCATTACGCTGGTAATTTGCTCACTAAAGAACCCTGCAGTGGCTTCCTTCCCTTACACGTTTTATTTCTCTGATACCCTGCTGGAACCCCCTGGGATCACTTCCCAACTGCTTGCACTCACATCCTTATTTCATGGTCTGCTTCTGGGGAATCCTAACCACAAAAGGTTTGAGGGAAAAAAGAATGACTCCTGGGTTGTTGACCTTGACCAGTCAAGCTTCATCATTTCAGCTTACCCAGCTACATGCATTGAGCATTTGCCATGTGCCAAGCATTCTGCTAGGCCGGTTGCACAGAGTATGGCCATTAATTATCCCAGGCCCGTTATGTAGTATAGGATCATCCCCACATCACCTATAAGGAAACAGGCTCAGAAAAGTTGAGCCTTTTGCCCGGGTTCAGAAGCCAGTCAGTGGTGAGGCTGGTATTCAGAAGCAGGAGGTGAAGAAGATGGAAAGTCACTCTGCTTTGGCTTGAGGGCCCAAAATGCGGGTTCGTGGCAACCCCTGTTTCCAACCGCCAGCCCCTCGCTCCCAAACGGAAAGCTCCCACTTCCTCACAGTGGAGATTCTTAATGGTACTACCTTTTCACAGATGAGAAAGTGGAGGTAAGAGATGGAAAAAGAGAGGCCAGAAGTACAGAGGGTGGGAGAGTCAACTAAGAGCTATTTTGTACTGAATGCTTACAGTGCGCCAGCCGCCGTGAAATTCTTTCTGTCATCTCACTTAATCTTCCCAACAAGGCTTGAGGGAAGAAATGCCTAATATTCTAATATTATGCCCATTTAACACAACAGGGGAAGGACAAGCTCTGTGGACTAATAAACAGAAAATCCAGCCAACCTGACACCATGTGTGGCATGGGTCCCGCCCCACCTCACTGTGACTCAGCCTCAGCTTCTATGTTTTCCATTTCTTTTCTTTCTTTTTTTAACACAACAGTTCCACATGGTACTTTCTGAGCATCCCCTGCCTGGCCCCGGAGGATGGTTGGGGGGCGCTGGGGAGGGGAATTCAACCTCCTCAAGGGGTTTGAGGCAATCAAACAACAGTTGCATGACATACAAAGAAGGGTCCCAGCTGTCAGTTTCCCTCCAGTTTTCAGAAGCACTAACAGGACTTTGAAGAGAGAAAAGCCCGTGGTCTGCGTGTCTGTAGCCCTCGGGCTAGAAAGCAGCCTGTGTGTTTGCTGTCTGAGAGGGTGGTTTTGTGGCTGGAGGATTGTGTGTGTATGTGACAGTGGGAGTGCTTTACCAGCATTACTCATGGGGCAGTGCAAAATGTACATGCTACAACTTAGATATACGGAGGAAAAGAAGTTGTTCTCTTCATTTTCAGTAACTGATCTCATACTGGAACATCCATTCCCACCAATGAAGGAAGAAAGACTTAAACAAAAGCAATGAAGGGAAACCATCTCTTCTGCAGTAAAGCAGATGCCCTTCAGGTGAGGAGCACGGTCAAGGTGGAGCTCAGCCCCCTTGTCAAGGCTGTTGCTTACCTCCCAAGGCGGCTTCAGGATGCACGGTGTCCTGGCTCGGGGGAGGGACATTGCTCCAGCTGATGTTGCGTTGAGCTGTGGTTATCTCCCCTCGCCTCTGACCCCTCCGGGTGGCCACAGTGCCACAGCTGGGGCGACTCTTTTCTTTGCAGTGGCCAGGGCCCAGGATCCCTTGCTTCCTGCCTCTGTCCACCCAGTTCCCACTGACCTGAACCTCAGCACATCTTCCATTCTTTTCAAGCCACCCACTTGGCAGCCTCTATGACAGCGTCATCTGGAGCCTCACCAGCATATCCAGAACACCATTCCATTGCCGTCTCAGAGACAGCAAGCAGCAGAGAGTCTCCCCCTGCCCACATCCCCGAGGAGAACAAAGTCTGTGTTATATCCTGGCCCCTCTTCCTCCAAATTCCCAGCTTCCACTAAATCCTCAATGTCTCCACACACTGCTTCATCCACTACGTGGGTGTCTTGCCCGTGGCTTTCAGCCCTGGGTGAGCTCACTACAGATTCAGTGGGACCGAGGAATGACAATGGAATGTTCTTGGGGTGAAAGGGTTTATACCCAACTTACTCCCGCGGTGGCAGGTCAAGCACTAGGATCCTGTCCACTCAGAGCGAGTCTGCAGGCAGCAAGCCGGGTTCTGCCTCTAAGCCTCTCTACCGCCACAACCGTCTCAGTGTCTGTCCTCGGTGCTGTCACCACTCCAGTCTCATCTCTGCTCTCCTGCAGTCTTGCAGCCATGCCACTGTGTCGCCCAGCACACTGGGCAGAGCTCTTTATATATAGTCAGTAACAACGTATTGCCCACACATGTGTAGCAAGCAAGCCGACCAGGGCCAGGTGAGAATCCTAGCCATAGGAACCTTCACTTTATCCACAGTGGGTCTGGGCCCTCATTCCCCAAAACAACCCTGCTGTAAGACTACTGAGTGTCAACAGATGTTTACTGGAAACTTAGGCATAAGATAGGTTCTAAAAGCACAGAATAATTCAGGTAAGAACTGGAAATTGGGTATTATCCATAAAATCCCTGCCAGAAGAAATTACTCTCTCCTTGGCCTGACCATCTTCCCCAGAGCTGGGACCCCTGCACACCTCTGCCTTGTCCCTCACAACCCCATACCAACTCTAAAGCTGACCACGCACAACTCCCAGTCCTACTTCCTTCTTATGCAGAACAGGGTGACTGTCTCTGGGCAATAGAGGTAGCAGTGGGGTAAAGTAAGGGGTCTCCCCTTTTACAATCAAACATGCTCAGTAAGCATTTATTCCCCTAAGTCAAAGAGTAATTCCCTCCTAAGATTTGTGCTGTCATTTTGGACTAGCCAGCTCCCTTTAGTCAGCTCTACTAAAACGATATTCTTGTAATGCCTCAAACTTTTCTTTGAATCCTCACAGTGAACAATAGATAATACCATTATCCCCACTTCACAAACAAGAGGCTCTGCAGAGTTAAACAGGCAACAGCTCAGCCCCAGGTCTGCCATACACTACATGCCCTCCACCACAGCTCGTCCCGGGAGAAGGAGCTGTTCCTGCAGCTGGGAGGTGGACGGTCCTCAGGATGAGCACATGTGGCAGGAAGGGCAGGTGTGCTGTGCAAGCCACGTGGGGAACCAGGAGGTAAGAACCGTCGCCACTGGGAGAGGCTGCTTCCAAGCTTCCTGCTGGCCCAAGGCCCCATCCTTACAGAACAATCCCCAGGACTCTGCTCCTTCCCAGGCCAGCCTCTTCCCTGACAAGAGAGCCCCTCTGTGAAAACCAATGCAAGGCCCATCCTGCAAACAGTTCCCTGGGGCACACCACACACCGGACCCCAGAGCTGCAGACAGCCGGCTGCAAACCTGCAGCTCTCCCAGGCCCTCCGAGCAGCAAGCGCTCCTGGCACACAGGCACCGAGCCTCTTCTCCTTTACCAGGCATGGAGCCAAGCCCAGAAGGAACAACAGTGTTTGCTGAACTGTGCCCAGGTCCAGTCACTACTGTTTCTTCCCTCCTTCATGATAAAGGTTGAACTGACCTCGGGGACAGCACAACTAATACCACTTACTGAGCACCTGCTTTGTGCCAGGCACTGTATGCAATGACCTTGTCTCGTCTCCCCAGTCACCTGAGTTCAGTGGCAGTCAGCCCATTTCACAGATGAGGAAACCATCTGGCCAGATTGTGGCGGTTTCTTGAGTTTCACAGCTGAAGCCACAGAAACTGGAATTTGAACCAAAGCTTTTGCAACTCCAAGGCCGGTGCCATTTCCACTAGGAAACACCCTCTGTCCGGAAAGGTAATGATCAACCCCTCCTTTCCCGGGGATCAAATCTCGCTCGTCTTCTCTGGGGAGAAGGCATGTAAGGCTGGGTTTTCAGCTTCAGAGTGTGATGGGGGAGCAGTGGGGTATGGGGTAAGGTGAGGGGGGCTGGGCAGGGATGAGACACTGGGGAGTCATTCCCCTCAGAGAACCCCATTAAGACAGCCTGGATTTCTCACTGGACTGAGGGGTAAGAGGCTCTAAGACTGGGACACAAAACTCCCTGGGAATTCTCCGTGGAACACCAGGGCACATCCTGCCAGATCGCTTTTTACAAATAGATCAGACATGCATCTGATACAAATTCCTAAAGATACCAAAATGGTGAGGTCTCCGCCTACCGCTCTCTAGGCCTCCCTCCCACTACTCTTCCTAAGGGAAAGGGAACATAATTGTTATGGTTTCTTATAAGCCTCCAAAAGAGAATCCGTGCATTTGCAAGCATAGATGAGCCCTATTTTTTTTACACACATGCAGCTTACTACACGATCCATTCTGTCCCTTGCTTCTGAAAGAAGCAAGTGTGTCCTGTAGATCATTCGCGTGTCTTATAGATCATTCCAGACCTGCATGTAGAAAGCAGCCTCACTCTCTTCAGTAGCTGGCTAACATTCCATTGCATGGAATTAATCCGAATTAATCAGTCCCCAGTGACAGCCAGCGAGGCTGTCTCCAATCTTCATCTTGTATATATCAGATTGTACATGTGTGAGAATATGTGTAAGATAAATTCCCAGAAGTAGGATTACTGGTGCTTATTAAATACAATCTGGGCTTTTAAATTTTTAATAGATTTTGCCAAACTGCCCCTCATGGAAGTTGTAGCAATGTAGAACCACAAGTGAAAGGCAGCATAAGGAGAGCTTTTTACATGGTGGAAAGACCTTTAGCTGGAAGGGACTCGCTGAGGGGCAGACAGGCAGTCCTGTGCCCGGCCGGATATTGATCCTAGGACAGCAAGAAACAAAGAGGAGCCAGCGCGGCTCCCAGGCTGCTTCCCGCAAGCAGGCCGCCCGTTTCACAAGTGAGAAAACAGGCTCAGAGTTGACATCCTCGCCCAGGGTCATGGCCTGGCACCCTGCAAGTCCAGGGCTAATGCCTCCAGACAATAGGCTTCGCCCTCTGATCTCAGCTGCTATCTCCTGTGCTGACTTGGCTGCAACTTGGAGAACCCAGTTCCTTCCTAGTGTGGACTGAAAATAGTTGGGCCACTCATACAGTCTCGGGCTTCCCCTTGTCGTTTCATTCCTGCCCACTGCCCACAGGAAGCCAGGACCGCTGCCCACACACACACTCACCAGCTGCTGTTTCCAGCCTGCTCGGGGCCCACGGAGCCTTGAGCATCCACCTCTCTGAAGTGGGTCACAGTGATTACCCCGGACATCCATCCACCAGCCTAGGGAACTGGAGAACTCAACAGACCCTTTCCATGGTTATGGCTGGGTGACGGGCAGTGAGGTGGGAAAGAAGTGGGAGCAGCACATGAGCCACGGGTGATCATCAGCCACTCTGGAGACACAAGTGAGCATGGGGACGAGTTTTCTCCTTCATCCTTAGAAAGCGCCTTCGCATCATTAGCTCACTTCACCTCTGCAGAGGTTCTGAGTCAGGCAAGGCAGGGATTCCTATGTTCATTCTTCCCATTTTACAGAAAAGAAAAGGAGGAAGGGCTTGCCCACAGCTAAAGAGGAGCAGAGACCAGAAGCAGACTCAGGTTTTCTGGTGCCGAATCCTGGCCACATTTTGTTCTGCCCCCATGGTGAGCAATCTCCTGGCAGTAGGAGACAGCCACAGAAACCCCCCCTCACCTGCCCACACCCAGAACAAGTCACCATGTCCCTAGTCATGTTGTTTGGGACCCTCCAATACACGGATATCCATGAACTCCCTTCCCTGGGTCCTCATCTTTGTCTCAGCTCCATAGATACATCCTTTGGAAGGACACTCTTGGGATGCTTCTGCCAGGTGGCCTTGCACTAGATCTAAGTGCCTGGCATGTCTTCTGGAACGTGACAGGTGCTCGATAAAGGTGTGTTGCTTGGTTGGCTGAGAGGATGAACGGATGGATGGATGGATGGATGGATGAATAGAAGAGGAATGGGTGCATGGAGTATTGGTTTAATTTGTTTCTTTGCTTATTTGTTTTGTGTTTTCATTTTTCTACACAGCCTCCATTAACGCCTCCAAATATCACCTCACATTTTTTGTGGAATTACTTCTCCCCCAGGGTATAGAGTCCCAGTGGTACTAAAAATCAGGTGCTCTGTCTTCTCCCAGCCAAGAGCAAGCAAATGACGCAAGCTTGGCTGGTCATCCTCCCTCCCCTGGGACTATGAATCCTTAGTAGATTGAGATGCGGGCAGGGAAAATGGCGGGAGTACATCTATTTCCACAGTGGTACTCTGATGGGGCTGTCAGGCAGTACCTCCTGCCCAAATACCCAGAGCTTCCCTGGTTTCTCACTGTCCCTTCTCCAAGTCAGGTTCTCCAATGTTCTGTCCCTTCTATGAGTCACTCAACATTACCCCCAGTACATCACCTTCCTGCCCAAGTTAGCCATTTTCTGCACTTATAAACAGTGAATTTTAAATGACACAGATGCAGAGGTGAATGAGCTGATGAATGAATGGATGGTGGAGGAATGGAGGAGTGACAGGGAGGAGTAGGTGGAGTAGTGGGCAGATGGATGGATGCAGGACAGCCCATGAAAGGATGCTGTGAGCTAGGTGGTAAGGTGAGTCCCAGGCCTTGGAAGGATGGGCGGGGAACAGGGATGATAACCCCTCAGCCTTACCCTAGGAGCAGTGTGAACTGATAGCAACTGACGTGAACCAATTTTAGGGGCAGGAAGACATCTAGCCCCAAATCTCCTCCAGTACACTAGAGAGAAATCCTTTAGTTCTGTATCTTTTAACTGGAGACCGCTTCAGAAATAATATTGCCAACCCTCCACTTCCTAGATGAGGAAACTGAGGCCCACAAAGGGCAAGTGGTCTGTCAAAATCTCACAGTTGGGTTTTGAGCTGAACTGGGACTAGAATTCAGGTCTCCCAGTTCTCAGTCCTTGCTCCTTTCACGACCCAAAGTGTCTCTATAAGGAATGACTAAGGGGCAGAATTTCCAAATCCCATTTTGAGGAAATTCCCCAAGGGGACTTCCTCGCCCAGGCAGAAGGTCCTCAAAATACCGGAGGGTCTAAGGACCCTGTTGTAATATAATACATGCAGGTCTCAGTGCTGGTCGGGGGAGTTGGGGGGAAAGGGGAGAGAGAGAGGGGAGGGAGGTGGCGTAGAGGAAGAGAAAGACACCAGGGATCCCCATCCCTGAGAATGGATGCAACAGGCCAGAAGCCAAGGGACTTCCCAGGAACAGCTCAAAAAAGGGACAGAATCCAGACCACAGTCACGAGAGTCCTGTAAGATTCTGAAACGTGTGTCACTTCCTTTGTAAGCCTGTCTGTGAAACCCTTTGGAAAAGGGCCTGCATGCTGGCCGATGGGGACAGCCAGCAAAGGAGAAGAGGGGACCAGGTCTCACTCCAGGGCCGGACTCAGAGAGGATAAATCCGGGGAAGGACAGAGCATGGGGCTGAGTCGCTGAAGTCTGCAGCACAGAGGGCCGGAGAGCTCGGGCTGGTCCTGAGTCATCACTATTCTCTGGGTCTTCTTCCTAATAAGTGAAAGAATGCCTGAAGCATCCAGCACTCGCTCCGTGCCTAATGGCTAGCGGAAAATCACCATCACTTCCCCCTCGCCTGCCCCCATGTCTCCCAACACCAAGCTGAGATGGGCACCTCTACTGGGAGTGGGGAGGCACTGAGGGAAGAAACGCTGGGCCTGGACATCTGGGGAAAGGAAGGGAAGGGGCAGCTTTCCCAGCATCTGCAGGTGCCAGCAACCGTGCTGGGCAGTGAACTGACTGCCTAGGTGTCCTAGGAGCTACGTATTCTTCGCCCCATTTCCAGAGAAGAAACCAAGGTGTAGAATAGTCTGTGGCTTGTCCAAAGACATACAGAGAGTAAGCGGTCTGCCTGATTTCAACCCCAATCTGCCCTCTTCATCAGGCCCCTCCCAAGGGCTGGAGGCAACAGAAGCCAGGGTGGGGAGGCTCTGGGCATAAGCACAGGGACAGGGGGCCTCCTGACAATATGACAAACGTGCGGAGGAAAACCTAACAGACTCCACACTGTCAGGAGGAGCAGGACCTGAAATCGTCCGTCACTTGGCAATTTCAGAAGAACCGATGCCTCCCCCAGGCCTCACCCCAGGGCGCCCCGCCACCCCAGCACCTTGTG
>JAQQAC010006923.1:9805986-9831928 GCA_029783875.1 Phataginus tricuspis | reverse complement strand
AAGAGCAAACCGGGGCCGGACCACAAGGGAGGGCAGCATGTCTCAGAAAGAGGCCTGGATGGGTTCAAATCCTGCCTCCCCCCGGGCAAGTCCCCCGGGGCAGCCTGGGACGCCTCAGCCTGTCCCACCAAGCTGCTGCCTCCTGTATACAGACCGTCCAGCAGCGCTAACGGAGCACCCACCCAGCAGGGCCCTAGGAAACGAGGAAGGGTGAAATAGCAGCTCACTGGCTGGGCTGGGAGGTAGTTATGCTTGTAAACAGGGCGGAGAAGGAGGGACACAACCAGGGAGCCCCTCTCCAAACTGCAGATGGGGAAAATCGAGGCTCAGCAGAAGGAAGTGACTTTGCCTCAGGTTCCTCTCAGAGTCCACACTGGGATTCCTAGAGAAGGAAGGGACTTTCCCCGCTTTGGACATTTTTTTAAAAAGCATCCAGAAAAGCCAGAGACGCTCCCTGCCACCCCACACCCCGCCCTCCCACAGTTGGTGGGGGGAACTCCAGGTGGAATTAGGTCACACCTTCTTGGCCTGCCTTTGGGTTCCTAGTGTCACAGTGTGAGTCTAGGCAGGCAGCCAGCTTAGCTTAGGAGAAGAGTAAATGAAAAAGGAGAAAGGAAGGCTGGGCCAGTAGGAGGAGAGAGGGACTGTGCTCGGCTGGAGGGAGCGTGTGTCCAGCTGTGGTGAGGAAAAGCCTAGGAACATGAGTACAGGAGGACTGAGGACTCCTGAGGACCAGCCCTACGAGCTCCAGAGGCCCACCCATGAGCCTGCCGGGTCTATGCCACGTGTGTGTGTCTCTGTAGGTCTCTACGAGTTTTTGGAAAGATTCAAGTTTTTATCAGATTCTTAAAGGGCTCCGTTACTCCAAACAGGTGGGGACCAATCTCTCACTTTACAGATGAAGAAAGCTCCAGAGTGAGTAAGCAACTTGCTCTAGGTCAGCACTAATAGAGCTGGGTTTTGAACTTGGAGTCCAACTCTAGAGAGCCCAGGTATTTAATCAAGATACTGTAAGAAGGTATTAAGACTAAACCAGCATTAATTAGCATCTATTATGTCCAAGACATCTGTTAGAAAGCAGGGAAGAATACAAAGAATAGAAAAGAAAAAGCATAGGATATTATTGTGTTCAGGGAATTAAGACAAGACTGGTGAAAAGATGCTTACAATAAAGGAGTATATTTTGCTTGTTATTGTCTAGCTCTCCCACCCCCCCGCACACACACACACACACACACACACGCACACACACACAGGCACGCACGCACAAGTTCCATAGGGCAGGTCTTTGACTCGCTCACCGTGGTGTCCATGCCTAGACTAGTGCCTGGCTCACGGCACTTCTCAGCAACAGTTTGCAGAAGTAAGGAATGACTGACAAGTGTAGACGAAGCCCACTGGTGGACCAGGGAGGGTAGAGATGGCGTCATGACATATGTATCTCACGTCAGCCCCCAAAGCCATTCACAGTCATTGTTCCCCTTGGTCCTTGCAGCCACCCGTGCCGCGGGTCACAACGACAGGTGCTCTTAGTTTTCAGGAACATAAAATTCTGGGTGAATCATAATGATAGTTGCCATTCATTGAACACACATCCTGTATTAGCACCATACTGTTTACATTACACAGGCTCTTTAATTTCCTCATGGAATCGGGATTTTACACCCAAAGAATGCACTGATGCCATGAGTCCAAACCCGATTTTGCACAGAAAAGTACTGAGTAGCAGAAATGCAATTACAATTAGGTTCTCCCTTGTTTACTCCCCACACTCCACTGGAATCACCATAAGGGAAAAAAAATATTCCTAACTTAGCCACTGCCTATTCCTGCTCAGAAATCCCACCCTCCCACATTCTCCCATTCCCACCACCACTTACACCCAGACAGACACACAGCACCGGGATTTAAAGATGAGTATCACATTGATCCGCCTCTGGGTTCCCTCCCCTCTGTCCTCAGCTAGTGTCCCAGCCCGGGATATTTGGTGACCAGGCAAATACAAACCTTTCCTCCTTAAAGAGGGAACTAGAGATCAAAGAAATAGAGTTCACCTGGAAAAACTGAACTTCAGCAAAGTTTTAGGATTTCTCTAGAAACAGTGCAGTATGGCAGAAAAGCTATGGACCCAGACAGACTTGGGGTCAACATTGAGTTCTACCATTTTAGGCTATGGGACCTTAAGCAAGTCACTTAACCTTGCTGAGCCTCAACTGACCCATCTGGCTGAAAATACAGACTTTTTGTAATAAAGTTCACTAACCCATATGAATTGGGGGTCTGGTCTAGATCATTGAAAAGCCTAATAATAAGGATATATAATATCCTTAAAGGGACTGCCATTTTCTTACTCTTAATAACAGGATAATAATGGTTAATTAACAAGTGTCAGGTATTGCACTAAGAGCTTTACAAGTGTGATTTACTTAATTGTCTCAAGTGCTGCGGGAGAGACCATTATTACTTACAGATACGAGAGATTAACTTGCCCGGGACTGTCTGTCGGGCAAACAGGAAAACCACCCAAGCCCTTGCGCTAACCAGCAGCCTACACAGCCTCGCACATTTGGTAACTAAGAGGGCTGTGTGCAGGGAACAGTTCAGGCAGGCAGACGTTTTTGTGTGGAAGGATGACTGTTGTGAGAGCTCTTGCAGGGTGTTTCCTTACACGAGATGGCCATGCTTTCCAAAACTGTGTTTCTACCCGTAACTGGCTAACAGTCGCAAGGATGGAGCACTTAGAACAGCACCTGGCACCTAGAAAGGATGCAGTAACTCTTCCATGCCTGACTGACGTGGTCAGCGGAAAGAGCTTGGGCCTGGTCATCAGAATCACCTCGGTTCAAATCCCACTTGCCAGCTATGTGACCTTGAGGACCTTGGTGACACTCAATTTCCACTTCTGTAAAATGAGAATAACCGCCCTGCCTCAAAGTCATTGTGGGGAAGAAAGGCGATAAGGTCTTCCCCTCCTGGGTGATTCAGTCACCCTCAGCCCGTTGCACATGGGACAGGACCTAGTGAGACAACTTTAAGTTACATTTTTTGTTTGTTTGCTTTTGTTGCTGTCAGTGGACACTTTTTTGTTAGGTAATTCAGAAGTCCACATCAGCCCAGCCCCCCACCAAATTGTCACTAATTCTGAATTATCCAAATAGGAATTGATGAAGATTTATGTATCCAATTCTTTGGAAGGAAGGAAGGAAGGAAGGACCCTAGCTCTAATCAAGACCACCACATGGGTTCAGTCCAAGGCTGTCCCCTTCCATGATCCTTCTCATGGTGAGCAGTACTTAGTGGACAGAGCCCTGAAGCAAGAGCCAGGACACCTGGGTTCTGATCCCGTCAGTCATTTGCTGTGTGTTGCTTGCAAATGACGCTCAGTTTCCACTTCCACCCTGTGGGCCTCAGTTTCCTCCCCAAGTGAAGAACATGGAGAAAATGACTGCGAAAGTCCTCTGCGGCCCTCATAGTCTGTAACTTTTGTGCCCAAGAAGACCTGAGAAATGAGATGGGATCCCAGCTTTTACTGAGTTTCCTCATCTGTAAACTAGGAAAATGGGCATAATCATAGTAAATTAGTTGATACATGTAAAACCCTTAGAATGGTGGCTGGCACAGAGCAGACCTTCAGTAAATGGCTGCCAGTAAGAGTGGTGTGTGGCATAAGAGATGTCTCTCTGCTTCTCAACGACCATCAACCATATATAAATAAGCAAAAAGGGAAGCTCAAAGACGTAAGCAATCTTCCCAGTGATCGCTCAGCAGGTACATGGGGGTGACCCTGGGCCGTGATGAAAGGTCTGCCCCCGCCGAAGAATCACTCCAACTCATATCTGGTGAGATGTCCAGATCCAGTGCCCCAGGCACAGGTAGGCGCTCTCCCCTCCTGTGGGGACTGTATGTCAGAGGACCCTCCCCTTCTCGATAAAACATCTTATAAACAACATGCTTCCCTGGATGAGACAGGGAAGATACAGAGCTGTAATGCATGAGAAGAGCTCTGAACGCAACCAGATAAACCCAGTTGCTTCTAATCCTGTCCTAACTACCCCTCCTCCTGCCCCCAGGGAGGACCCCCACCCTGGAAGACAAAGCTGAGGGTGCCAGCAGAGGCACCCACCACTGGTGTTTGTGCTAGTTCTTCTTGAGGCGAAGGGAGAGCCCATGAGCTCACTCTGGATGGGAGGGCACGGGGAAGAGGAAAGACAGACTCAGACTTCCGGAGGCTATTTCAGTTTTCTTTTCCTTTTTGTGCAATTTCACTTATGATATCAGCCAATACATGGCTGCTGGTTCGGAAACTCCCCTGTAGGGGGGGCCAGGGTCACCTCCTCTGCTGCCTGCCTCCTTAAAAAGGGCCAGCCTGAGCTGCAGAGAATCCCTGCCGAGGACCCGGGACAGCAAGAGGATCTCCCTCAGCGTCCACCCTCAGGTAACATGAAGGTCTCCACAGCTGCCTTTGCGGTCGTCCTTGCTGCTGCCGCCTTCTGCACCCCTGCAACTGCCTCCCCATGTAAGTCCAAGTCCCGACCACCACAGACCCTGCAGTCAGACCCCACAGTTTATGTTCTTATGCGTGGCTTTACCCCTATGTCCAGTTGTCCCTGATAGATCTCTAAGCCACTGCATGGCAGGGACCCTCTGATCAATGTTTTTGTGCCTTCAAGGTCTCGGCCCCAGGCCTCGCAGGGGCTGAGTGTGGGCTGATGCTGAGGATATTAGCAGGCCGGGGCGGCTCATGCTGACCTGTCCACACAGCTGACTCACACCTCCCCAGGAGGGTTTCCAAGACATTTCTAAGCACTTAAACTCTCCCGGGATACTCACCTTCTCCCCCATTTCATAGACAGAAAAAATGGGGCTTGAGAGAGGATAATGAAAGCTAATTGAATGCCTACTATGGATCAAGTATTGTACTAATTGCTTTACATATATCTAATTCAATATCACTACCTGCAAGTAAAGTTGTTATCCTTGACTTACAGATGAGGAAACAGGAGCCCAGAGGGGTTGGTACCTTGCCCAAAGTCACACAGCTAGGAAGTGGGGAAGTGGTATTCAAAACAGTTCTATCCAGCTCCTAAACACTCCTACTCTCCTGGGAAATGGCAAGACACTCACCAGGGTCATCCTGAATTAACCAACCAACAAAAGTCCTCCTTCTGTGTTCAGAGCCCTTCTCACTAAGTCTCAGCCAGAGGCTCCCGGGATGCAATATGCATGTTCAGGCCCCTCCCAGGGGTCCCGGCTGAACCATGAAATCTGAGTTTGGAAGCCTCCCCTCAACTCACTCTCGGTCTCATAGAAGCCTACTCCTGAATCCACTGAGGATCCTGGCAGAGGGCCCAAGCGAGCCACAAGGAAGCCCAGCATGCCGTGAGAGCCAAGGCACGGGGGCACCGTGTAGAGGGAAGGGTGCAAGCTAGGCTCGAGGATTAGACGAGGGGCTGGAGAGACCCTCACATTCCTCTGTTGGAACCCCCACTCTGACCTGTGTGTCCATGGCCGAGTGACTATACCTCTCTGAGCCTCAGCTTCAGCCAGAGGATAATAGTCTATTCAACATAAATCATACAAAGTACCTAGCACAATATTCAGTGTGTACTGGCAATGAATACAGGGGTCTCCTTCCTTCTTTCCTTCTCTCAGATGCCTCAGACACCACACCCTGCTGCTTTGCCTACATCTCCCGCCCACTGCCCCGCACCCACCTCCAGGAGTATTTCTACACCAGCGGCAAGTGCTCCGTGCCAGCAGTCGTGTGAGTCTCAGCCCTGTGGACATTCCAGGGTGGGGGTGTGAGGAAGGGATACCTTTTGTCCCAGAGCCAGGCCCCTCTAAGAGCCCTCTGAGAGGGTGCCCCATGCACTCCCACCCCCTCTAGCTGCTCAAACAGCCATGATTCCTCCCTCTCTGGCTTCAGTTCCCCAGCCATCTGTGAAAGGATTAGACAAGGTATGCTCGGAGGACCCTCCCCACGCTGAGGGACTGGGTTAGGTCTCTGATCTTTACGGATGTGACTTTTACTTGAACATGGTCTGCAATGTCCCTGCAAGGAGGAGACGGACTCGGTCCTCCATTTCCAGTTAAGAACCCCACATTCTCCATATCCCACACCCAGTCAAATACACAACAACCTCAGAGGAACTAGGAAGGAGAGGTCAGAGGTCAGGGCCCTAGTTGCAGACAAGTGTGTAAAAAAAAAATTTTTTTATCAATTGGTGAAGAAAAAATGAAATGAGATTTTCCTTTAAATATGCAAATGAACACATTTGGAAAAAATGTAATAATATCTACTACCTAGGAAGTGCCTACTGTGCGTCAAATGTCTTACATGCATTATCTCTAAATTTCATCATAATAGTCCTGACAGGTATGCATAATTCTCTCCATGTTTCAGATAATGTAACTGAGACCCAGAGAGGTTAGGGGACTTGCCCAAGGCTGCTCAGTGAGGGATGGAGCCTGCCTCTGGAGCCTGCTCTTTCTACTACAGCAAGATCAACAGTGACAGTTGCTTAAGAAATTTACAACAAAACTTATAGAATGAAAATGGGGCAATCATGAAGTTTCCCGTATAATGTCAAAATTTTTAATCCAAAATTTCCTGTGACACTGGCAAGGTTATAGTTTTGCAGAGTTAGCCTTTGGTTCTAGTGAATCCTTTTAAAATATAGTGGTCATATTTAGCGCTACTAATTTTATTCCTGAAAACAAATATTTTTCCAGAGGCAAAAAATCCTTCTCTGAGCACCTATTTTGGGCAGGTAGAGATGAATAAACCACCAACCCTTCCCTCAGGGGACTCACAGTCTAGTAAGAAGAGAAGACAGGTGCCCCCGTGACTAGAGTACCTTGCACAAGAACTTTCCAAAGGAGAGAGGGAGCACACCCAGATTCAGGCACAGGGACAAGGGGCTTGGGGAAGTTTGCTGCAAAAGGTGCTGTTTGAGGTGGCCTGGGCTGTCAGAGAAAAGCCTGAGGGACTGGGCCTATTAGGCAGTGGGAATGTCGCCAGGACTCTCCTTGGGCTTATAGAGGGTCTCTGTGTAGGAAAGCACGGAAGTCCTGGAGCACCAGCGCAACGAAACAAAAGCATCAGAGCAAATGTAACTTGTGGAAGAGGGAAGGGCCTAGACATTGGGTCCAGTTAAGAGGCTGTTATCGTTGTCCACGTGAGCAGTACTGAGGCCGAACAGGACCTGAAGGGAAGGGGATGCAGGGGAGAGAAACCTGCAGAGGCGGAATCCGCACGCCCTGGCAGGTGCAGGTCAGGAGCCAGGCAGGGAGAGGAGGGGGTTGGGGGAGCGCTGAGGCTTCAAGCCGGCCAGCTGGAGAGCTGTGAAGCCCTGAGTCTCCAGGAAAGGCTGTTTAAGGGGGAAGGAGCCAAGGTGCTGGCATGACAAGCCCGTGGAAATGTCCAGCAGGGAGTGGGAGATGGAGGGCTGGTGGCCGAGGAAATGGCGCTGGGGCTAGAGATGCGACATTCTTTTATAGGAGGAAAGGGTCTCCCGAGAGTAGCGATGGGTAGCAGCTTGGGTGAGCACTCGCTCCAGAGCTGGTCTGCCTTCATTAGAATCCCAGCTCGCCAGCTGATAGCTGCAGAAAATTGGGCCTGCCACATAACCTCTCTGAGCCTCAATTCCTTCATCTGCAAGTGGAGGGAAATAGAAGTGCTTCCCTCCTTGGGTTAAAGTGAGAATAAAATGAAAAATAAAATTAAAGTATTTCCTGGCATACAGTAGGTGCCTGATAAGTGTTCATTTCTCCTCCTCCTCTAAAAGTATAATTATAGTCATAGAAGTGACAAGTGAAACTAGATGAGGGAATGCAATTCATTACAATTCATTCATTCACTAACTCATTTAGTAAATATCCGTTAAGTACCCACTGTGTGCCAGACCCGGGGCCAGAGACCTGGGGGACATAGAGGAGTAAAGGGCCACAGTTCTGAGAGCACCTGCTCTCAAGGGCAGGGGAAGGTGGTCAGCTCCCAAGGAGACCAAGAGGAGCAGAGGTGGGAGGGTCCCCAGAATGGAGGCAGGGAGAGAAGCTTGGCAAAGAGGGGCTGTTCCCCAGTCTCGACCTTCTGCAGAAGGAGGAAATGGAGGCCTGAGCAATTCTCACCCCAGATGATGGTTTCCTGGCCTTTTGACTTCCTGGCGGCGGGCCAAGGGGCTGAGGAGTGAGAATAGTGAGTCTGCAGGATTTCCTGTCTGGCTCCTGGCTGAACACGGGCAGGGTATGGCTCTGAATCTCCCTCATCACCCTAAATAAGAAATAAGAAAACAAAAGCTAGGAGGCACAAGAGCCCAGAATACTTCTGCTCCCTTTCTTTTCTCTCTGCACACTAGGGTGGGAGAAAGATGGTCAGGTGGCTCTTAAGTGGCTCAGAAAAAGGGAAGCAGCTTCCCTGAGGGCAAACGCTATCCATAATAGAGCCAGACAAGGAACCAAGAAACCCTCATTCTCACCAGACAACCTAAACCTTCACTTTGAAAACATTTGGGCTAGAAAAGATCTAGGAAAATATCTGAAGGAGAAGCCAAAATGAGAAAGGTCCGAGTAGGCAAGGCTGCCCCAAAGTACCGTATGCACTGGCAGTATTGCTGTCCAGGTCCAAGGTCCCCCCCCAGATAGACCCAGTCTCCCAATAAACAGGGGAGGCAAGCATCTGGACTGCATCTGTGACCCCCAGGCCTTTACACTCCAACCTATATCATTAATACCTGTAGATAGAAGGCCTTTTGCTCTCAGAGCTCCCCACGTTCTGGCCAGTTAATTGGTAGAAGTGCTTTGACTCCACCTGTATCTCAGGGCCCTCAACCTCTCTGAGCACAGCATGCAGCTCCAGGCCCTTGGTATCCTGCTGTTCTGATCCATCCTAAAGCAGAGGCCCCACAGATTCCAGTCACAATGCATGTGTGGCTTGGTTCAAAACTCCTTCACACATACTATCTCCTTTGAGCTTCAGGACAATTGTGCAAAGTAGAAATTATTTCTATCCACATTTTAGAAGTAAGCAAATAGATTCAGAGGCCCTAGCAATTTGCCTGAGCTGATCCAGCTAAGAAGTGGTAAAATCAAGATTCAAGCTCCCATCTTTCTTTCATTCACTCACACATGCATAAAGGTATTGTTGAGTGTCTACCCTATGCCAGGCACTGTGTTGTCAGAAGCCAAATCACGTTTGCTTGTTTTACCACCTCTTATCTCTCACTCAGCCATGACTCAGTTCCTGGAGGACACCTCTTTTGCTCTGTATCTTGAGCACCCAGCACCGGGTCTGAAACAGGAAGTGCTGAGAAAAGCTAGCAGTTGACCAGCTAGACCCTGGACTTCTCAGGCTCTATGTCCCCTTAGATCTCCAGGTGCATGTGTTTGTGTGTGGATTAAAATGCAAACCTGCTTCTGGCTTGGGGCCCTTTCACCCAACAGATGAGGAAATGTCCTTTCCTTAAAAGCCACAAATACAATTGTATGGAGTTCCAAAAATCTCCCATCCCACTACCATCACCACTTCCCCTGATGAGTCAACCCACTTCATCCCCCAAACTGACTGTCCCGGCACTGAACAGATCTCACCCTCTTCTTCTCCTCTCTCACAGCTTTGTTACCCGAAAGAACCGCCAGGTATGCGCCGACCCACAGAAGAAATGGGTTCGGGAATACATCAACATTTTGGAGATGAGCTAGGATGGAGGGCGCCTTGAACCTGAACTTTCACGAGCTTTCCTACTGCTGCTTGCTCTTGTCCTAAGCAGCTTGAGAGGCTTCCCCGCAGCCCCTCCTTGGAGGGCACAGATTCCACCACACAACAGCAGTTCTAAAAGCCTCCCCCATCTAAATCCTAGGAGAGCCCCTGGGGCTCTGCCTTTTGCATAGGAAATCTCAAGTCTCTGAGCTTCAGGCACCTCAGCTTGGCCGCAGCTCGGCCATCAAGAAGGAAGTCAGCGTGCCTCTGCAGGTGAACACTGGATGAAGACTGGCCTCCTACGATAATGCCCTGTGGCCAAAGCTTCCATCTCAGCCCCTTGCTGGGAAGGGGTGACAGGCAAATATGAGAAATCAGCTTTCCATTAAAATTCTCAGCGCAAATGCAAAGCTGGCTGCTGGTTTGATTTCCTCCTTGGGAACCTGCCTTCCTCGTGAGCATGGACCAATTAAGGACATATACTGAATTTAGACATCGGGTCTTTTTCATGTCCTGTAACACTTTGTCTTCAAGTACATTGATATTCTTTAGGAGTTCAGATCAAATTTTTGTAGAATGTTTCCTAATTTGGGTTTGCCTGACTGTTTCTTCATAATTAGATTCTTAAACATTTTCGGCAGGAATACCACACGGGTGGCACCGTCTTTCTCAGTGCAGCCATCACGGTACATGATGCCAGTTCACTGGGGGTGACGTTAAGTCTGATGGTTTGATGGCCCATGTTTTCTATCTACAGTAAGTTGCCCACTGTGTGCCAGGCACTATTCTAGGCATTGGCAGGGGGCAGGGGCAGAATAGGGGTGAGTGAGCCGCAAGCCACAATCTTTACCTTTGGGAGATCACAGGCAAGTGAGGAGAATGGACCCAATGAACAGATTAAACACAATCACAAACACCTAAAGGGAAGACACTATGCAAAAGGCTGTGGTCACATTGAGGGGTAGGGGATTACACTACTGACAGATGAGGCAGGGTGCCTGGGCACGAGAGAGACTTCAGAGATGAGACAACATTTCAATGAAGTCCGAAAATATTTGAGAAACAGTTTAACAGGTAGGAAAGGAAAGGCCTGTCAAGTAGAGGGAACAGCATATGCAAAAGTAGGAGGTATGAAAGCAGCTCCTTAACACAGATGCGAGTTCAGTCTCTTGCTGCTGAGGAGGGAAGTGGTGTATAAAAGGAGCTTCCCATCCCTGCATTCTCCTGATGACCAATCCTAAGAACAACCTGCTCCTAACACGGGCTCGTGTGAGCTGGACAGTCACCAATGGCTTTGACTTTCTTTTTGAACTTAGCCCTCACCACGGTCCCTCTAGTTGGCCTTACAAGCGTGACTTTCCCACTTTTTAAATGAGGACCCTGAAGTTCCCAGAGGTAAAGTGACTAGCTCAAGGCAACAGGCCAGCAGATGCCAGGCCTGGGGCTCAAGAGTGCAGTTGGAATGTTCTACTTGCCTAGGTCTGGTTGCTCAGCACTTGGAACCTTCTGCCTGCAGAAGCACAGACTCCTCAGTGTCCCCCTTGGGCCACAGAGGACAGGTCTCCCCAGCTGTGCCCCACTCCCCCAAAAGCCCTATATTCCACCCTCCTGTGCCCCCACCCAGGTTCCTTCCAGCCCCACCAGGAGAAGAGGATGGCCTATGAAAAAGCAGCTGAGATCTTTGACATCTGCAGGTCAGTGTTCAGGTACCCATGGCTGGAATATCCAAGAAGGACTAAAGGTGAGGTTGGAATGCATGAGAATGGAGTCAGGGGCAGGGGCCTGAAAAGAAAAGCTTCCTGGCTCCCCACTCCCAGCTGGGGTCTGGGATGTTCAGCAAATCCATGCAAACGGTCAGGGCAGGCCCTTGGTCACATGGATAACTCCCTACAAGCCCTCAAGGGAAGTCTCCAGGGCCCTCTAAGATGGGACACCTCTGTGTCTCCCAGTTTCTGCCCTACATCTGCACCCTGCTCTCTACCCAACTCTCACACCTCCAAGTCTTTGCAAAAGTTGTTCCCTATGCCTTATGCTCTTCCCCCTTATCTCCCTGGCTAACCCCTACTTGGACTGAAGACTCAGTTTGATTATAATCTCTAAGAAACCTTCCCTGATCCTCCCAGCCAGCTTAGGGACCCTCATCTGTACCATCTGTGCCTATATCTACCTTTACGTTTGTTTCCCTTTGTGAATCACTAATAAACAGTACAGTCTCATGAGCTGGACCAGTGGTTCCCAAAGTGTGGTCCCAGGACCAGCGGCAGCAGTATCTTGTTCAGTAATGCACATTCTCAGGACCCACTCCAGATCTACTAAAGCAATACTCTGGATGAGGGCCAGAAACCCATGTTTTAACAAGCTCTGCAGATCATTCAAATGCACTCAAGTCTGAGGACTACTGAACAAGACCAGTGGTTTTTACCATCAGCTACACATTAGAATCCCCTGGGGAGCTTTCTAAAATGCCTAGACCCCATCCCCAGAGAATCTGATTCCGTTGATCTAATGTAGGGCCAAGGCCTACCCCCAAATAATTCTAATATGCAGCCAAGGTTGAGAACCACTCTGCTAGACACAGTGTTTCTCAAACTCCAACGTGCACAGGGATCTTGTTAAAAAGAAAATCCTGATTCTGTAGGTCTGGGGAGGACCCCGAGATTCTACATTTCTGAGAAGCGCCCAGGTTATGGCAGTCCTTCCATTCCACTGACCACATTTTGAGCAGCAAAGTACCGGAAAACTGTGAGCCCCTTAAGGGCAGGCATTACGCCTTATTTACCTCCCTAGTCCCTGGTACTAGTGCTCACTAAATGCCAAAAAGGCAAACTCCTGAACGGTTCTTGAACTACTGTCGTAACTGCCATCGTATTCATACCACAGAACTCAGAGAAGCCACAGCTCCTGTTCACCTATCGCTGTCCTGCTACCAGGTGAGACTCCTGACTTTTGCCACCCTGGGAACTTTGTTGAAGTGGGAGGGGCAAAAGACTATCCTTTCCCATTAAGACCAGTTCACAGAACCTCGACCCTCACCCCTGGTGCTACCACTAACTCTGTGTGACCTTGGACAAGTCACCTTCCTTCCCTGAGCCTCAGGGGCTTCCTCTGTCACAGATCAATCCCTGCCCAGCAACCTTTGTAGCACTGAGACACAATTAAGCTGCAGTTTCACAGATAATATCTGAAGCCTGGCCTATGCAGGCAGTGCTTAATAATGAGTTTCATTAATTAACACAAGGACCTTCAAGTTAGAGTTGACTCATAAAATACAGGGTGTTCAATTAAATTTGAATTTCAGATAAGCAGTGAGTAATTTTTTAGTATACATATGTCCCAAATAGTGCATTCATTACCTAAAATCCAAATTTCATTGGATGCCCTATTTTTTCTCTGCTTGGTTTTTACTTATTCTGACAATCCTACTCATTGTGAATCAATGCGCCATTCTCTGAAATCATGACAATCACTTGAGAACTCTTACTATGATTGTCTCAGTCCCCAGATTGGGAAACACTGGCTGAAGTCTCTCTTCCTTGTTGTTCAGAAACCCGTTGTAAAGACAAGGCTGAGAGGAGACAGGAATGAATCCCAGCCAAATGTTCAAAGAGTGGCGACCCCTCCACTACAGGTTTGCAGTTTCCCAATTAAGAGGCAGATTCTTTGTAGAAATCCTGTTTTTCCAACTGAACTAATAAGTTCCACAAGAGCAGGGATGATAACTGCATCGCGGCACCTAACACAGTGCTTGGCACACAGTCAACGGCCTGAGCGAAGGAGTACTAGTCTCTTTTCCTTCCTCACCTCCACATCCCCCTCATCCCGGCCTTTGCACTTCCTTGCCCAGACGACCTGTTCAGAGGGCTTTGGAGAGCCCCAAATACCCAAACTGTGTACTCAGATCAATTTCCAGATCAACGATGGCTTCACAATCTTTATCTCATTTGTTCTTCACAACAACCTTGGAAGGGTCCAGAAGCAAGGATTATTAGCTCCATTCTGCAGCTGAGAAGACTGAGATCTTGGTGGGGTGAAGTGCCTTGCCCAAGTCACGCAGCGGGTTAGGGGCAGCCGGGACACCAGCTCAGATGTACTGGAGGGTGTCTCTCTCACACAGTCCCTTCTCACCCTGGCCCTTTTCCTGGCTGAGGACTATCCCCAGTGACGGCACCGCCACTCACAACCCCCAGATGCCAGAGGAAGAGTTTCCCCTGAGCCCGGAGTGCTGGAGGCTGCACCCGAGCAAGCCAGACTCGGGACCTTACTGCTACTTGGAGAAGCCTGAGGTCTACTCACACTGGCAGACCCTGTACAATCGGCAACAGGAACGGGAGGCCCAGAAGATGCTGCGGAAAATGAGAGATGCCCCTAGGTGCGCTCTGCCCTCCCGATTTCCCACACCTTCTAGCACAGAGAAGAAGGAGGGAGGGGTGGGGTACGAGGTGGGCGGTCAGCCTTCGCGTCCCAGAGAGGTCCCTGGGGGGGGAGGAGACTCCTCTCTCTCCCTCTGGTCGCATCTCTGAGCTGAGCTGAGCTGAGGACCGGGACAAAGGAGGGTTTGTGAAGGAATGAGGGAGGGAACAAAGGAGACAAGGCTGCCCATGCAATCGCTCACACAGATCCCTCAAAGAGGGTACCCCCAACCGAACGCTCTATCTCCCCATGAGCAAGCTGGCCAGAAAAGCTCAGATGGGATCCAAGCCCTTAGACCCTGCTGGGAACCCCCTGAAGTGGCAAAGGTTAAAGGTCAGGGACCATGGTGGGAGGGAGAGTGGGGAGAACCCCTTTCTGTGGGTGCCCTTACCTGGGGCACACTCCATTCCTCAGTCCCTGCCTGAAGCTTGGAGAGAGGGGAGGGAAAAGGATTGAATTGGATGAGGTCCTTTCTGTTTGAAGTTCTACAGCTATATTCATCCTTTTCTCCCTTCCACTGTCTCCCTTGGATGGACAGGAACTCACAAAAGCCTGAAGTCTCCCATAGAGGATGAGCAGTTGTATGCAGCACAGGTGAGGTGTGGCAGGAGTGGAGCATGGTTAGAGGTAGGAGCTGGCTGAGCCGGAGAGCAGACAGATGCTTGAGGTGGAGGTGAGGGTGGGGTGGTATTCTAAGAAGAAACTCCACTTGTGTCCAGAAGATGGTAACTCCTGGGGTGGGTCCGTGGTCCCTTCCCTTCCCTCTACCCCTGTTCCTGCAGGCTCTGGGGTGCCTCGGCATTGGTGACAAGTTTATCATGAAGGCACTATGGCAAGTGGTGAGTCCCAGTCTGCATGTCATTTGGAAGAGGAGGAAACAGGATCTAAGGCATGCAGAACACAGACACATGGGCATAGACAAGGCTTGCCAGGGGGCAAGGATAATGGGTCAGATTCAGTGAGCCGCCAGTGTGCAGCTTGCCATGTCCTTGGCTTCTTTGAAGGGCAGCTTGATCTAAACGGATGGGGCCGGGGGAACCTTATCCCCACTGCCTCACAGAAAAGACACTCAACTGAAAAGCCAGGAGTGAAGTGGAACTGAGTTCATTCTCTACCATAAATGAATCACTGCCCCATCCTTATATGCCAATTTCTAGTGGGAAGCATGTGTTCTTTTTTTATTTTTTTTATTAAGGTATTATTGATATACACTCTTATGAAGGTTTCACATGAAAAAACAATGTGGTTACTACATTTACCCATATTATCAAGTCCCCACTCATAAACCAATGCAGTCACTGTCCATCAGTGTAGTAAGATGCCACAGATTCACTATTTGCCTTCTCTGTGCTACACTGTTTTCCCTGTGATCCCCTACACCATGTGTACTAAACATAATACCCCTCAATCCCCTTCTCCCACCCTCCCCACCCGCCCTCCCACCCCTCCCCCTTGGTAACCACTAGTTCCTTCTTGGAGTCTCTGAGTCTGCTACTATTTTGTTCCTTCAGTTTTGGGGAAGCGTGCGTTCTTATTCATAATCTCATTTAACTCTTACCATACTAGGAATAGATAGTAGTATCTGCATTTTTCTAATGAGAAAATGAAAGCTCTAAAAGGCCAAGGGAATTGCCCAAGGCCACATGGTTACAAAACCGGATAGGGATTTGAGCAAAAGTCTTACTCCCAAGTTACATTCCTCCCATTGGATCATCCTGCCTGTACTCTGAGTTGGAGCATAGATGGGTCACTCTCTAGCCTCAGTTTTCCTTGTTTGTAAAATGGAAAGTTAAGCTGAGATGATTCTTGAAGCTCTAATATTCCATCACCTTATGGCATATTTCAACCACCTGTCGCCTGAAGCAGGCCCAAACTGGTCCAGAGCAAGTGAAGCACGAGGCCCACCGAAGCCTGGCCATCCTAGGTGAGACTCCTCTCCCCGGGCTGGGGTTGGGAGAGGTAAGGAAGGAGGCATGGAAAGGTAACACTTCCCTTTAGGGAAGGACACCCATTCCAACCTAGTGCTTGGCAAGATCTGGGAACTACCCTAGGCACTGCAGAGAGGGAGGAAGGGTGAAAGAGAAGAAATGAGAGGAAAGAAGAGAGAGGGCTCCTGAAATTGAGGTCAAGCTCAGCCAGATGCTCTGGTGTCCTGGGCGGATGGGCAGCTGCAAGACCTAGTACTTGGAACTTCTGTCTGGAGGTCACGGTGGAGTCAAGCGGACCCTGGCACAGAAGAGCAGCCCCTGAGGCTCTGCCCTGACTTGAGGACCCTCCCTGTGCAGGTTGCCTAAATAAGCATGTGATCCGGGCTCTCATCAAGTGGCTGAAGGGGCAAAATGAGGGGCAAAGGATGGATAGATACTCTGATGGGGCTACGAATGGCTCTCAACTCCTGGGCTGCTGTCCCTGAAGACAAGGTGATGGGAGGAGAGTCAGTAACTGGGGCAAGACAGGACGAGGTAATCGATGGTGCTGGCTGGGGCTTAGGTCAGGGAGAAGGTAATCTACCTCTTAGCTTTGATGGGGGAAGACATTGTCCTTGCGGAGTTCCCCGTGGAATAGTTTCCCTGAATAGAAGCATGGGTGCAGCCACTAGTCATATGACCTCTGAAAAGCCAGCTTTCAGAGACGAAGTTTGTCCATCCCTAA
Source organism: Phataginus tricuspis (assembly GCA_029783875.1). Lineage (NCBI taxonomy): Eukaryota > Metazoa > Chordata > Mammalia > Pholidota > Manidae > Phataginus > Phataginus tricuspis. The sequence continues at coordinate 9,815,169 of JAQQAC010006923.1, read as the reverse complement.
AATGGAGATAGCAATTGTAGCATAGCCCTGTGGAGATTGAGATCATGTATGTAGTACCTAGTTCAACGTCTGTGCTCTGTAAGCAGTAACCATCATTATCATTATCACCCCTAAAATAACCTATTAAAGGAAATCCTCCGTCCAGAAGGGACAGAGACCAAGAGAGTCTGTTGACATTACTCGAGTTTTTTCCCTTTTAGGGTCCTCTTACTTTGACCCCATCACTGCTCCATATGAAATAGAATTCATCATTGATCCATTTACTCAACAAATATATATTAAATAGCGGTCATGTGCCAGGCACTGTGCTAGGACCACAGGATACATCAGTGAACAAAACAGGCAAAGATCCCTGCTCTTGTGGAGCCGACATTCCAGTGGGAGGAAACATATAAGAACCAACACAATTATGTTTGATGAATTGAGTATATTAGAGATGACAAGTGTAATGGAGAAATGGTGCAGCCGGGTGAGGGTGACCATGAATGTCAGGGGAGGATGCGGATTGCTGCAATTCTAAACATGGAAGAGAGGGAAGGCCTCATTTAGAAAGTGTCAGCTGAGCAAAGCCATGAAGGTGAGGGGGTTAACGTTGCAGACACCTGAGAGAAGGCACCCCCAGTAGAAGGACCTATCAATACCAAGGCCCTAAGGTGGTAGACTCCCTGGCATGGTCAAGGCAAGAAGAAGGCCAGTGTGGCTCAAAAGGAGTGGGGATGGAGAAAGCCGCAGGAAATGGAGTTAGGTCAAGGAAGTTAAGAGGAGACTGGACAATATGTGGCCTTCTGGATGACTTTAAGTACTTGGGCTTTTACTATGAGTAGAACAGGGAGCCATCAGAGGTTTTTGAGCAAAGCAGTAACATGATCTAACTTACTTTTCAAAAGGTTCTCTGTGACTGCTGTCTTGAAACAGGATGGAAGGCAAAGGGGTAACAGGGTAGGTAGCAGGAGTAAAAGCAGAGAGAACAATTAGGGGCTATTAAAGCAATCCTGGTGAGACAGAATCATGGCTTGGACCATGATGGTTGCAGTGGGGCCGGTAAATTCTGGATCTATTTTAAAAGTAAAGCTCTTGACAAGTTGAATGTGAGCTGTAAAAGACAATGAGGAAACAAAGATGAAGCCAAGATTTCTGGCCTAGCAATGGAATGGATGGAGTTGTCATCAACCAGGATAGGGAAAGCTGCAGGTAGAACAGGTTTGGAGGCAATATTAGAAGTCTAGTCTTGGACAAGCTGTGTTTGCAATGTCTATTGGATCTCCAAATGAGACAGCAAGTAAACATATACAATTTGGAGTTTAGAACACAAGTCTAAACTAGAGAAAGAAATCTATGAGTTGTCAGCATGTCGACAGGATTTCATGTCATTCAACTAGATGAGATCTCTAACAAAAGAACCAAGAACCAAGCCTTGGGGCCCCTCTATAATAAGAGGTTGGGGAGAAGAGAAAGAACCAGTGAATACTGAGAGGTGGCAATAGGCAGGAAGACAGTGAAGAGTGTGGTATTCTGAAGATGCAGTGAAGGACATGTATTAAGGAAAGGACACAAATCAGCCGTATCAAATCATATAAGCACTGAAAATTGATACATGGACTTAATAATGTGGGAATCACTGATTATGTTAACAAGAACCATTTTGGTGGGGTGGTACAGACAAGGCCTGTCTGGAGTGGGTTTAAAGAGAGAATGGGAGGAAAGAAATTAGAGATGGCAATAATAGACTGATTTCCCAAGTTTTGCCAGCAAGTTGTAGTTGGTGCCAGGAGTAGATTCTAGAAAAAAGAAAAATAACAGCATGTTTCTATGCTGAAGGGTAATGATCCAGCCTTTAGAAAAATTATCATTTTGAAGACAGTGGGAAAATCTGTGCAAGTGAGAAGGTTGAGCTCTAACACATGCATGGAGAGACTGACTTTAGATAGACAGTCAGAGTCCACAGTAACGAATGAAAATGAAGAACATGGGTGCAGGTGTTGAAAGCTGGATAGATGTGGTGGTATTTGTCTCTGGAACTTCTTTTCTAGTTGACTTTACTCGCTCAGTAAAGTTGGAGGCAAGGTCATCAGTTGAGACTGAGAATGGAGAAAGTGTTAGAGGTTCCAGAGGAAAGGGTGGGAATCAGGCTGGGGAAGAGCATTGCCCGGGGAGAAATAGTGTGATTACTAGGCAGCACTAAGGGTCTACATGCAGTTTGTGTTCATGTATGTAAAGCAAGATCAGGCTTCTTTTTTTTTTGCAGGCCCAGAGTAAGTGGAGAGTTGAGTACTCTGAAGCAAGGAGGGCTAATGGAGTTGAACAAGGCAGGGAAGTGATTATAGGAGAACCATGGAATTTAACCCGGGTAGAGAGGGAGGAAGTGAGGAACAGTGAAGAGGTGCTCAATGGATGGTTAATCCTTGTGGAGTCCAACAACTGTTGGCTGGAAAAGTCAGAAGTGATGATCTGAGATCCATGAAATGGAGTTCATGGAAACGTAGCAGTAATGGGTAACGATAAAAGTCTCTCTGTGGGAATTAGTGGCTGACATGGAGAAGAGGACATTACTAGGAGTTGGATTAATGGCAGGTATATCTTTTTAAATGCCAGGAATTAAGACAGCAGATGTGTTAAGAGAGTAACATTGATGAATCAGTAAAATAAAGTCATAGAGAAATGAGGGGATGTGACCTAGGAGCAAGCAGATGACAGGAAAAATAAGGGGAAGTAGGTAAAATAATCTGATGACATGAAATCCATTTTAGTGAGGAGGGAGAATGGTCTGGAAGCTGCAATGAGTTGCCCTCTTACAAAGCCTGGCTGAAGACATAGTCTACCACCTATTTCACCTTCTGTCTCCCTCACGGAGGACTCTGGTTGGAGGTGAGGGGCAACTGGTGCCTGTGCTACAGATGCTGATGAAGTAATTGAATGAAGCAGCCCTGGAAGCAGCCCTGTGCTTGGGTTTCCTGCGGCCCGGCAGCAGCACAGCCCGAGAGCTCTTGCTGCAGTGCCAAGGGCCCAAGACCCAGCGGATGGAGGTGGGAGAGGCTGGGCTCCCTGGGAAGCTCTGGGGAAACAGAGGCCACTGCTGACTTCAGTGGGGTCTGAACCCTGTCGTCCTCATCCCAGAGAAAAGAAGCTTCAGGGGCCTCTGTGTGTTTGTGAATATGTATGTGCATATGGGGTCATGTGGACGTAAGTGTACAAGTGTCTGTGTATATTTCTTATGGCTGTTCATGTATGTGCATGTATGTGCACACATGAGCTGGTGCTGTCACTCAAGAGACCAAGAGGCCAGAGAAAAGAACTCCACCTGTTCCCCACGAGTTCCAGGCTCAGCTCTCGAGTCAGCCTGGCCATCCAGATGCCTTTGGGCCCTGCACACAACCCCACCACCCACTCCCTACAGGCACTCCAGATGCTGGTCAAGACGATGCATGTGCACTCAGCCTGTCATCAGGGCTGTCCTAGACCAGCTGTGCTGTTCCAGTGTCCTTGAGGTGAGCTCTAGGCTACCTAGTACCCCTCCTTCTCCAGCACTAGGGCAGGGCTGGGGATGAGGAAGGGAGTTTATCCTTCTTGCCTTCTGCATCTCTGCCCTCAGTACCTCTTTGAAGCCACCCAGATGCTCAAGACCACTGGGCTAGAACAGATCCAGGCACAGGGGCTGGAGGGATTCACATTTGACCTGCTCAGGAGGAAGATATATAATGAACCCTTCCTGGTAAGTGAGACCAAAGATTCTGAGCCAAGGCAGCCCAAACCTCTCTCCTCGCCCTTCTCTGAAGACCTCCCCTGACTTGGCTCATGCCCCACTGTCCCCCAAAGTATCACATGCACCCTAACCCACTCCCTGTGCCGCTAATGCAGCCTGTTTGAAAGGCACCTTTCCTTGACTCAGGCAGTTCTCTCAGCTTAAAATGCCGAGTCAGCCCTCCTGTGCAAGGTTTAAAACCGTCTGACGCTATTCACTTCTGCTGGTAGGAACTCCTCTCTTTGGGCCTAAAACTGCCTTAAAATATGATTGCTCCTTCAAGACCAGTCCAAACACCACCACCTATGAGCTTTCCCAAATCACCACAAACAGAACCCACCCTGCCTTCCTCTGCATTCCCTTGCTTATATCTTTATTCGCGCTTCTTACAAAACCAGCCACAGAACTTCTGAAGGCATTTTCCTAAAATGTAAATCAGATCGTGTCTCACCCGTGCATAGAACTTTTCAGTAGCTCCCAATGCCCTCAGGGTGCCTTACTTTTCCCATCACCCAAGGCCTGCTCACCTCTCTAACTTCTCTAACCATTCTCCCCCTCACAGCCACCACCAGCCATGCTTGGGATGACCCTGTCCTGATTTATACCTGCGGTCCCAAAGGGTCTCAGACTCTTTCCTGACCTAAGGCACAAGAGGGGGAAATTAATGAAGTTAGCATCACTCATAGGCTGTATGCTCAACTCAGTGCCCCACTTTGAAGAGCCCCAGTCTATTCCCCTAGCTACACTGAGCTATTTTCTGTTCCCTAACCACTTGGTGCTCTTTCTTGCCTCCGGGTTTTTGTACATGCTCTCCCCTCTGCCCATAAAATCCCCTACCCCTAGCCTTCTGTCTGGTTTTCAGATCTTCAGGTTTCAGTTGAGACATCACTTCCTCCAGATCTTTCTGGTACCCACTGAGTCAGGAGACCCTCCCATGCACACCCTACACGTAACACCTGTCACAGCAGTGTAACTGCCTATTTACTTGTCTGCCCCCCTCCATGACACATGAGCTCGTTCCTCAAGGCATGGCTCATATGTAGCACAAAGCAAGCATTCGGTAAAGGCTCGCGGAGCCCTTCAGGGTACACCACTGCATCCCTTCTCTCTGTTGTCCCACCTTAATCCCTCTTCAGGCTATGAGGCAGGCTGTGGCTGAAACCGTGGAGGAGCTCAAGATGAAGCCGACAATGATCAGCTTGGGGGAGGCGTGAGTGGCTTGGGCTGGGAGACGCCAGAGCCAAATCCTAGGCTGTGGGAAGGGGACAGAGGGACAAAGCAGAGAGCATGCTACCAGTCTCGGCTCTCACTTGCCCATGCCCCTGGCCAAGTCACTCTTTGAGCCCTGGGCTTTTCTTCATCTGTAAAAAAGGGTTGATAATACCTATATCTCAGGATTGCTACAAAGTTCAAATTAAGGTGAAGACATGAAAGGGACTTGTAAAAAGTAAAGATGTGGACAGATACAAGTCCTGACCGTTATTTGGTACCTCCTGGCAAATTGCACTACCTGCCTTTCTACTCTCAGACCCTTTCTTGACCCAAGAAACAAGATGGGGAAATTACTGAAAGTAGTGTCCCTCATTGGCTGTATGCTCAGCTCACTCTGGGCTTTAAGAGGAAACCAGCCTTCCTCCCCATCCCTTAACTGGACCACCACACACTCACTCCATTCTACACAGGCAACTGATGAACTCAAATGCCACTGCATGCCAGGAAGAAGTCATCTCCTTGGTAAGGCCAGCTGTGCTTCTCTGTCCAGATGTGTTGATGGTAGGAGGGGGGACAGGCAATCGAGCAGTTACAGAGGAGAAGAAAGGACTGTGAAGTTTGGGGAGGTTGCTTGCCTGTTTATTTTTAAATTCCAGCCCTACCAGGAGTTCAAGGTAAGCTTTCCTTCAGAATTGGAGGTGGGTAGGATAAGGGACAGGAGATGAGTGTGAGGGGCGTTGCTTAGCTATTGCAGAAATTGTCAACTCTTCCTGGTGAATAATGTGCACTAGAACCCGATATAGGGGCCCCAAAAGGCAAGGAACAGGATACTTCAATCCCTATCACCCCCTCTCTACTGGCCACAGCATAATCACGAAACTAGAATGGAAAAGAGCATAGATGGGGTATCTTTCTGGGGCTAAGTACTTAAGCACTCTCATTCTGCCTCTGCCAGGGCGTCTTGGGGATCTGCACCCCACAGGTGTTCCACTTGCTCCTGGACATGCTAGACAGAAAACAGCCAACCCGTGAAAAAGAGCGTAAGGCATTCCTACCCACCTCTTCCCAACCCCTCCTCCTCAAGCCTCTTCCACCCAACCTCTCCGCTTGCTCTTTCATCAAGAGGGAGGGCGAGGGACATGTGCCCTCAGACACTGTCCCTTAGCCTCATTCCTTCGGTGCCTCATACACACAAAAAACCCCTCCCAGCCTTACCTGAAGGGAACCAGCCATATAACCTTTGTTTCAACACAGCTACAAGGAACATTCATTCTTCTGGCCTCCATTGATCCCTGGATCCAAAACAAGCTGAAGAACAAGGTTTTTTGTGTGTATGAGGCACTGAAGGTCAGCGAGAAGGCAGAGCCTGCAAGGTTCCGGAAAGAGCCCGAGAACCCAGACGAGTTAAATATCCAAGACTTCCGACTTGCACAGCTGCAGTCCTTGTTTGTTGTGAAGTACAGCACCCCATCAGACCAACAGAAAAGGCTGAGCGTCCAGAATGCGTCTGCCTTCCCACCCATTGAAAGACAAGGCACAGGACACAGGACCCTGGGCACCGAGGATCCAGAAACAGCTCCAGATCCTTGCCAAAACCTCCAACTAGGTCAGTTCTCTGGGCCGAGCCCCCACTCTTGTCCTGAGGACAGTTCTCAGGCTCCCCCGAAAAAACAATCTATACTTATCCAGGAATAAACGAGTGTCACTCTACCTACCGCTGCAGTTCCCTTCCTCAGAGGCTGCCCTAAAACAGGTGCCTCCTAGGACTTCCGGGAAGATGGCGACGTGAACAGACCGGCAGAAAAATTCCTCCCAACATTATATTTACTCACGAAAACACAGCAAATACAACTATTCCTAAAAGAGAGACCAGAATACACAGGAAAGCACACAGCATGCAGCTACACCTGAGAGAGGACTCGGCACCTGGCGAGGCAGGTAAGATACGGAGCCACGACCCAATGGGACCCGAGCACTCCGCCAGCTGGAGGAGAGGATTCAGAGCCGGGAGGGAGCGGAAGTCTGCGCCAGGAGCACCGACACACAGTGCGCGGTGTAGTGGAGATTGGAGAGACAGAGGGCGCAGAGTCTCGGTGGGGAACGTGCCAGTTGCCTATGGCAGGCTCCGGGAAAGAGAAAGAAAGAAAAAAAAAAGGGAAGAAAAGCGCGCGCTTTTTCTCAGTGGTCTTAAACAGACAGAAGCCCAGTGGAGGGGCCGGATCGCCCCAGCACACTGAGTCCAGCAGGCTGGGAGTCCTGGGGAGCTTTGGATGCCTTAGCTGGTGACTGGGAAAGGGTGGACGCACTTAAGACCCCCACAGAGATCAACAGCCTCCCATTCGATCCCAACCCGGCCAGAGCTATAAAGGGCCTTGCGGAGCAGTGCGGCCATGGCTCTGGAATAGTGGAGCAACAGCGCCACCTACAGCATTCACACAGAACCCACTCCGAGTGGGCGATTTTTTTTTTAGGAGGTGGTGTTTTTTTCTTCCCTTTCTTTTCTTCTTTTCTTTTTTCTTTCCCTTTTTTTGCTACTATTATTTTTTTCTTTTCTTTCTTTTACTTTTCTTTTTTCTTTTTTTATCTTTCCTTTTTAAAGTCGTAAACAGCCCAGCTGACATACGTGGCAACTACCAGCAACCAATTCTATAGCCATGAAAAGACAGAGGAATATGGTACAGACAAAGATTCAGACCCAGACAACCCCAGAGAGGGAACCTGAAGGGATGGACATGCACAGTCTTCCTGAAAAAGAATTCAGAATAAAAGTCATAGCCATGCTGATGGAGCTACAGAGAAATGTGCAAGAGATGAGGGATAACTGAGGGAAGTGAGGAAAGAATATGCAGAAATGAGACAAGCCATCGACGGGCTTAACAGCAGACTGGATGAGGTCTCAGAGACTGTTAGTGGATTAGAAAATAGAGAACAGGAATACAGAGAAGCTGAAGCAGAGAGAGATAAAAGGACCTCTAGGAATGAAAGAATATTAAGAGAACTGTGTGACCAATCCAAACAGAACAATATTCGCATTATAGGAGTACCAGAGGAAGAAGAGAGAGAAAAAGGGATAGAAAGTGTCTTTGAAGAAATAATTGCCGAAAAATTTCCCATGCTGGGGAAGGAAATAGTCTCGCAGTCCCCGGAAGCTCACAGAACTCCCAACACAAGGAACACAAGGAAGACAACACGAAAACATATAATAATTAAGATGGCAAAGGTCAAAGATAAAGACAGAGTATTAAAGGCAGCTAGAGAGAGAAAAAAGATCACCTACAAAGGAAAAACCATCAGACTATCATCAGACTTCTCAACAGAAACCTTAAAGGCCAGAAGAGAATGGCATGATATATTTAACGTAATGAAACAGAAGGGCCTCGAACCAAGAATATTGTATCCAGCACGATTATCATTTAAATATGACGGAGGGATTAAACAATTTCCAGACAAACGAAAGTTGAAAGAGTTTGCCTATCATAAACCACCACTACAGGATATCTTAAATGGACTGCTCTAGAGGGAAGCATCCCTAAGGCTAAAAAGATGTCACCAGAGAAAATAAAATCATAGCAAAGGAAGCAGACCATCCAAATACTAACTAAAGGCAAAGAATAAAACACCCAATATATAAAAAATGGAGGAGGAAGAACAGGAAGGGAGAAATAAAGAAACATCAGATGGCGTTCACAATAACTTAACAAGAAAGTTAAGTTAGAGTCTTAGTAAAGAAGCAACCCTTGAACATTTGGTAAGCACGAATCTAAAGCCAGCAATGGCAATAAGTACATATCTATCAATAATCACCCTAAATGTAAATGGGCTGAATGCACCAATCAAAAGACACAGAGTAACAGAGTGGATAAAAAAGCAAGACCCATCTATATGCTGCTTACAAGAGACTCACCTCAAACCCAAAGATATACACAGACTAAAAGTGAAGGGATGGAAAAAGATATTTCATGCAAACAACAAAGAGAAAAAAGCAGGTGTTGCAGTACTTGTATCAGACAAAATAGACTTCAAAATGAAGAAAGTAGCAAGAGATAAATAAGGACATTACATAATGATAAAGGGGTCAGTTCAACAAGAAGATATACCATTATAAACATATATGCACCCAACACAGGAGCGCCAACATATGTGAAACAAATACTAACAGAATTGAAGGAGGAAATAGACAACAATGCATTCATTTTAGGAGACTTCAACACACCACTCACTCCAAAGGACAG